>CM060834.1:79827500-79897500 GCA_030762175.1 Metallyticus violacea
TCTTTCTACTTTTATTTTCTGTCTACTGGCATATATATTTGAAATAATATCCTTTTTAATTTCTGCTGTACCATTTCAAATGAATGTATAACATAGTAATAGAGAACCAAATAAAATGCACATGAACTACTTTAATCCTACGAGTATATTTCAACATTTGAGAAATATGCTACAATGTTAGAAGAGCAATAATGTATATGACGTATAAGAACAGGACTAAACTATAAAAAAGACGCCAAATAACAGTTTCTAATACTGTGATTGCTGTTTACATGTGTACATAGTGAATTTAGGAGCTCGGTTAATTTGTTAACATTGTTCTTGTGTTTGTATGTCATAAATAGTTAAAATGGGTAGAATAATTCATTTAAAGTGTTTAAAATAGTAGCAATATTGGTAAGTCTAAAATATCTAGGGTGCCAAAATATGTATACACACTCTCACAGAAGATATCTATTTAATATATTTCAAAGTTGGGCCAAAAAAACAGCAGTAATGTGTAGTATGATGTTCTGCAAACAGATGTGACTCACATACAATATGCTAGTGTTGCTAGATGACAGGTAAATCAACAATGAACAAATGAAGCCAAGATTATCCTATGATATTCTGTAAACAGATGTGATTTACATACATTATGATAGTATTGCTAGGTGATAGGTAAATCAACAATGAAGAAATGGAAGCCTAGATTATCGTATGATGTTCTGTAAACAGATGTGACTAACATTACTTTATGCTAGCATTGCTACAACAAAATGGAGCCAAGATTATCGTTTGAACAGCGGAAAGTAATTTTGAAGTAGTATTGGAAAACCGAGAATGTTGTTGAAATTCAAAGGTAATGTGGAGACGTGTGTACAGAACAGAATCGCCAACATGAGTAACAATTGCACGCGTTCGAGACAAATTTGAGACTCGTGGTACCGCATACCGTAGAAAAGCAGCTACACTGGCAGCACTTCGGGAAGAAATTAAAACAGCATGTGCTGCAATCGCTGAGAACACTTTCGCAAAAGTTGCTCAATCAGTAGTTCAACATACTCAGAAGTGTATCGACTCCGATGGTGGGTATTTTGAGCTGCTGTTGTAACTGTAAAAGTCTAAGATAATTAGTGCTCATCATTTTCTGTTTGTTTAAATTCTGATCTGTTATGTTAACACAGTTTTTCTTTGCTTGAAGGCTGCACCTTCTATAGTTACTTCGGTAAGTGATGGGGATTCTAACCTGCTTTCAACATAATTTCAGATAGTCCCAAATTAGCATTATTTATGCTAAGAAACTGCAAGAAATTGGAACATAATGCAATAGTTTGTTGAAAGATCTAAATGAGAATGATGTGAATGAAATATGGAACATTTATCTTAAATAGTTTTAAAAAATATGCTATGTAAAATTGTGGCCAGAGTAGCTTTGAAATTTTAAATTGCTCATGGCAAGAATATGGCCGTACTAGCATGTCACTAAATGGAGATGTAACAGCAGTTAAGTAGATACAATGAGTAAGGTTAATTTAACATTGCAATGATAGAACATCCCGGAGTGCCCTAAAATTGATTGATAAACAATATCCTTTACAATATGTCACATTCAGAAACTATTTCTGTAATCTATTTTTGCAGCAATTTATAACCGTTGGGTCATCAGTAAACATAAGCATTTTACACTTTTAAGTCCAGATTGCTGGTCTAGGTAAAAGATAAAATATAATGTGACCCAATTGTATAATTGAACTAATCAGGTAAAACCGATTTGGGATTCTTTTTAAAGAAAAAGGAATAACTACCTGACGGCCTAGTTGGAATGTCATATTGTTAGCACCATTCTGTATTTAAGGGAAATATTTTAAATCTGAAATAATTCATTACTGGTACAAGCGAAATTACAAAAGTATAATTTTAATGTAAATATACCCAGGGTACAAAATGTATACACACTTCAAGCAAAGAAAAAGCTATGTTAACATAACAAAACTTAGTTCGCGCAAACAGAAAATGATGAGCACTAATCATCTTAGACTTTTACATTTACAACAGTTGCTCAAAATACCCATCATCGGCGTCGATACACTTCTGAGTACGTTGAACTACTGATTGAGCAACGTTTGCGCAAGTGTCCTCAGCGATTGCAGCACATACCGTTTCAATTTCTTCCCGAAGTGCTGTCATGTAGCTGGTTTTCTACGGCATACAACATCCTTAAGAGTTCCCCATAGGTAGAAGTCCAACGGAGTTAGATCCGGAGATCGCGGTGGAAACTCAATCGGACCTCTTCGTCCTATCCAGTACCAAGAATATTGCTTGGATTCAGTGAGCGGGGCTTGTTGCTGTGTGAAGTCTCCCAGATCTGCCCTTGTGAACATCCATGAGTCTCATATTCGTCTCAAATGCGTGCAATTGTTACTCGGATTGCGGTTCTTCTGTATACACGTCTCTATTATTTGAACTTCAACAACAATCTCGGTGTTTCAATACTACTTCAAAATTGCTCTCCGCTGTTCAAACGATAATCTTGGCTCCATTTTTGTTGTAGCAACGCTAGCATCGCGTATTGCGAGTCACGTCTGTTTAGAGAGCATCATACGATAATCTTGGCTTCATTTGTTCATTGTTGATTTACGATAATCGTGACTTCATTTGTTCATTGTTGATTTACCTCTCACGTAGCAACGCTATCATAATGTATGTGAGTCACATCTATTTACAGAACATCATACTACACATTACTGTTGTTTTTCGGTTCATATTAAGTAGATATTTGCTGTGAAAGTGGGTATACATTTTTTGGCACTCTGGATATAACCCCGTTTATTATCTATTTGCATAACTGAATACATTTGTGGCCTTCTATCGAAGATAGAACAGACATCTGAAGAAAGAGAGATAGCAAAGGAGGAAAGAGACAATACTGTGTATTGTCATCAAGGGAGTGTGTGTTAAAGAGAGCCAGTCAATGGAATCAATTTCCGTGTTTATGTTACTTCATATTAACACTTATTTTTTCAAATACGCAATTTTTTGTTGAAAATTTTTGAAATTTTAAATGTGATGTGCCCAATATCAACACTAGTCAATGTGAATTACTGATATCCATTTTGTTAGAGGTACTCTCTTAGTAATAGGGTGATATATTTTAAAGAACCTCATCCCGTCAAGCGCTGGGCGAAGTGAAGAGCGTATCAAAAATTGACAGACGATGGACGTAAACCTGTGCAAACAATAATAGCGCATATGCGGTTACACTAAGTGCTAGGGCGAGTAAAATAACATGACGTTGCTGTCAAAACAAGACATTTCCATTATGTCACTACATGCTGGAGATTATGAAAAGTGTTTTGTCGCATCTTGAATAGAGAACAGCTTGTCCTGTAAGAATACAGGTACTGCACGAAAACACCAAAAACCCATTAATTATATGAGTGACTTGAATATCAAAAAAGTTAAAATAGTCTTAAAAATCTCTGACTCAGGGGTTTCAATATTTTGAATTCAACAATTCTATTTTGCTACACTAAATTTAAAATGCATCGAAGAAGGGGTGTAGAAAATAGAACTTGTTGTGTTAGTGTTTACAGTACTTAGAATCAATCATATTGTGAACTCTAATTGCATATTGGGTTAAGTTGTGTTAATTGATACACAAAGTACAAACCAAACATCTAATTATTGTTCAAAATATTCCAGGGTAGGTATTATGTGATTTTAAAGGCGCTAAGTATAATTCAAGCTTACAAATACTAGCTGAATTAACTGCTGATCAACGTTTACAATGCAAGTCAACAGTGGAGTACTGGTTAAATTTTAACTACTGGAAACGACAAGAAGACATTGTTAATATACAAAATTGTTGATTATTTAATAAGAATACGATCAATTAAATCTAAATATATATATTTTAATGTTGAATTTAAACATTCCTTCAGATTTTTTCTCATCAAGTCAAATAATTTTTTGATATACATTTAAAATTTCCATATTATGCTTTTAGAGCATATTTTCCTGTTGTATATCTATGATTATTTTCCAGCAATAGTCGGCCAGCAAATTGGATTCCATTTGCTTTGGTATATGTTGATGAAAATGCTCATCGCTGACAGACGCAAGATTTTCTGAAAGAAGCCTAGGTGATGTTCTAAGATGTAAGCTTTTTAAGAACAAGTTAAATTCCATACCTGAAAAAAATCAGAAGATATCAGGGTCGTTTCCTGCTTCTTCTAAAAAAAATTAATAGTGTTTAACGCCCGTTTTTGCTACAGAGGCACCACAGGCGATGGACACTGATGATATATGAGATGAAATGATATATTGGGAAAGGATTTATTTTTAAGGAAGGAAACGTTCCAGGCCTAAGTTTAGGGTACCTCCCCAGCATTTGCCATTTATGAGGACTGAGGAAAACCTGGAAAAAACCTCAGTCAGGGAGGACGGTCCTGGTGGGATTCGAACCCCAGACCTCCCACTCACAAGTCCGCGCCTTAACGACCTCGGCCACCCGTGGCGGTCTGCTTCTTCTAAGGAAACCACAAAAGCACTTGCTGGCCATTTTTTCCAGTACACTTAATGTTTCCTCCAAATGTCCATAATTCATTATTACTGATATAGTTCGTTTTCTTATAAAAGTTCTCCTGTTTCAGTTTTATATAAATGGATTAGTCTTTATCAATTGATTTTACAATATTTTTAAAGTACCAGTTTTATGTGCGAAGCAGGTAATATACTTTTCAAATTTGACTAAGTGGATATTTGGCCCTTTTCCTGCCCAGGAATGCGAAATTCCCTTAATTTAATGTAGTGAGACTTTCCATATATGATGGCCGCCCATTCGCCCAAGAAATAGCCGAATTTAGCGTAGCCAAGTTTTAAACCAACCAACACAATATCACCCTCAAATCTCTATAGCTTTATTCCATTCATATTTTAATATCGTTTTAAATAAGAAATTACGCTTTTAAGAAATTTCATATTTCTATTGTCTTAAATCAGGATATATATTACAGGGATTGATGGAAAGCACACGCCTCAAAACAGCATTTAAGGAATCTGTGAACAATCGCCGATGTTAATCTCTAAGACCTTCAATAAATGAACAAGTATTATTACAAAATGTATGCACTTTCCTGAGAAAAATAATATGTAAACTCATAATGACGGCATGCAAATGCATATTGCTACATTTTTATTTCACCGGATTCCATACTATGAGCCTGAAACTTAAATTTTGATTACACAAGTCATCATTTCCTCATTTTTCTTCATATTTATCTGCTTCTTTGCCTCCTCGTGTTCTAGTTCTCTAATTTCTGGAAGCCAGCGATATTTTGAAAGGTATCCACCATATCGATTTCAAAACCAAGCACATTGAAGGCTGTCATTCAAAATCCTTTCGACCCTAACTCGTAATTTATTATTATTATTATTATTATTATTATTATTATTATTATTATTATTATTATTATATTAGTGTATTTGTGATAGCATTTTCTTTCACAAGAACAAAGTAGTTTGTGTTTGCTAAAATTGACAAATGTAATATTCATTATGTAATGACTTGCTTCGGACCCAAGTGATTAGTGTTTGATGCTTATTTTAACTATTAAAGCAAGTTAAATGCTGTAAATGTGGTTAAATTATAATGTAATATACTAGTGTATTAATGTTTTTTTCGATGTTCGCTTCTTATTTGTATTTTTATTGTATATAATTCCAATATTCTTTGTACTTGATTTCAAGATATGCACCTTTGTGTGCACACTTGACCTCTGTCGCTCAAAATATGAAGTTGAGAATATTTTTGCACGATTGAAATGTTTGTGATTTGAAAATTTTTTATTAATCTTCCAAAATTCTGTCATTATCATTAAATAAACACATTTATTAAGGATACATTACATTTTTACATGGCTTTCTCATCTTACATTTATTATATGCTCTAGGTTGGAACCTTTCCTACTCATAACGTGCTTCCCTACTAAAATGTTTTCGAAATACCCAGCGATACGAGACATTAGGGAGTGGTGCTCCAAACAAAAATATTTACTGTCACATAAGCAATATCCATTTACATTACATAATAACGCGCCTGTGCGTTTTCCCGGAGATGCGGAACGTTCTTTCGAGAAACAGATTCTAAAGAAGAATGTTTCTTTTCACCAATTTTAGCTAAAATTGTTTCCGCAAAGTCTCTCCGTAACGAAATCATGCAACTCCGCTTTTGCTTTACTGGGACTCCGTTGAAAAGTCATATCAATGTCTTCAAACACTGTATCAGAAACTGCGCTCCCCAAATCGGAAAGCAGATTTTCCGTTTCCTGCAGGATCATTCCCATTTCATTGTGAGTGTGATTTCATCCGACTTGAAACAGTATCTGTAGGCCTTAGCCGATACAGCAGTATATCAACCTGTCAATTGCGATCTCCAATTCCATATAGTTCGAACAGGTGCTGCGTTGTTTATTGTTGTTGTGTAGACAACGTAAACAAAACTTTTTTGAGTCAACGTTTAAGTTGAAAAATACTATGATGAAATATCTATATTTATTATAGTAAAAAAAAACTGAATTTTATTTTACCTTTAAGCCGGACACAGTGTGTCTGGGCTTGCTGATGATACAGAATAATTGTATCAATAGAAACCCTGAAAAGAATTGCAGGAGGAGGTAATTGGCATTGTGCTTTAAATAGTGTTAAAATATAGAGATGTCAGCAGGAATACAAAATAAGAAATACATTGATTGATTATTGATTAACGCCCGTTTTTACTACTGAGGCACCACAGGCGATGACATTGATGATACACGAGATGAAATGATATATTGGGAAAGGATTGCTTTTTAAGGATGGAAACGTTCCAGGTCTAAGTTTTGGGTACCTTCCCGGCATTTGCCATTTGCCATTTATGAGGAGTGAGGAAAAACTGGAACAAACCTCAATCAGGGAGTACGGTCCTGGCGGGATTCAAACCCTAGACCCCCCGCTCACAAGTTCGCGCCTTAACGACCTCCGCCACCCTTGGCGGCTAGAAATACATACAGTTATACTGCACCTACAGTAATGAATGATTCACAAATGTTTGTGATGATAACAAGAGAAGAAGAATGACTGTTAAAGTGGCAAAAGAATTCTTGTGAAGCATATATTTGAATTGGAATGTGAAATTGAAGACTGTAGCGTTTTTTATTAGAGGGGGTATAATATACGGAGGGAAAGATTTTGGAAGGATTACATTAATTGGTTAGATTAAGGGTTGGATTAATAATTGACATTTCAGGGGTAAAAGCTTTCTTCTCCCTCTACGATGATAGTTTTCGCTGACATCCGCCACGGCTGTTGAGACTCTGCTGCTGGATACTTTTATGGTTCTGTAACCATAGGGGAAGGAGTCTTGTAAGATTTCTCGTTATAGGGCATGAAACACAATTTATTGTTCATTGTCTATTCCACCTGAAAATGTGCCGCCGTTATTTTTAGGAGAATATGTGCCACTTTCGCACAAACTATGACTATCACTCTGATGTTAACACACTTTAATAACTCTAATACTCTGATTTTCAACTCCACTTAGCTCAACTAATTCTGAGACGCAGCTGCCTACTCGTCACTGATAATTTTTCGCTAACGATACTCTTTGACTGAACAAAACTAAGTTGAGAATACCTTTCCACTACTAATGCCCCACAGACTCGAACTGAACAGATAATGTATGTGTCTCGATTGCCCCTGGGCCGAAAAATTACAAAAACATGGCAGTTTGCCGGTCTCACGAAGCTATCTCTATTCTTTCAAATGTGTTTTTAGAAAAATTTAGAATGTCGTCTTCCATCTTCGCATCTCTATTGGGTAATATATTCCCCCTGATTCTTTTTCTGGTGTATTATTGGTCAAATGACTTACGTGACTTCTTGCATGTAGATATCAACTGAAGCTGCCAGCTTCTGCCCTTGGAGAGGTTATCGGCCTATCTTTTCACTCCCGTAGTCGTCATATTCTTTATTAAAAATATCAACAAAGCTTTCAGACAATATATTACGAAACATCTTTTCTACGGACCATGCTATAGAATTCTCCAGGAAACATCCGTACTGCTTGGGTCAGCTTTACAAATATTGTTTATGGTAGGTGACAGAAAATTTCAGGTCAGATTTTATGGTTAGGGTGAATTTCTGTATTCTGATGCGAGAAAATCACATTTTACATGCAATAATTCAACTGCGAGAATTAAAATGGCATTACACTCATGAAACTACACAAAAGTAATCACTATAAGCACTAAAATTAAATTTGGGCTTACAAATAAATACTGTCTCAAGACTGAGAAGTAAGAAATAACTAGGAGATACTATAATTGTTCAATTAATAAGTATAATTTCTAAAATCAAACTATGCAAAATAAAATAAGGTGAACATGTTCAAAGAATGGCAGAAACTCGGTCAGTAAAGAAGGAGCTTATAGGAAAACTTTATGGGAGGAGAGAAAGAGAAAAACTCCGGGAAATATGGATAGAAAACTTGAAGAATCTCAAAGCTGAGCATTAAGGGTTGGAAAAGAATGGAGGCGTGTTTTTAAGTGAGCCAAGTCTTTACAGGAGCTGTAGGGCCCACGATGATGATGTCTAGAACCGATTAGAACTGATCACTAGTATTTTGAAAGCAAGCTTTATAAGGAAATGCTTATTCATCTTGATAATTCTATATTTAAACACTATTTCTATTTAACATTTTTTTGAAATATTCTAAAATGCTATAGAAATATATGAGAATAAAAGTAGAACTTTACAACATTACAACATAAATCTTTTACAACTATAAAAGAAGAGAAGAAAGCCACAAGACTATACATATTTCTCTATTTCGTACATCAAAGATAAATTACTACTATGTTTGTGTGTTTGTTCCTCTTGTTGTAAATAAAATGTATCGTGTGCCACCACGCATCGCGGACAGGCACTATTTCGAAAAGCATCGACGCTTAAACGAGAAACATAGGGGCTTGGTTTCGAAGGGAAAAAAATGGAAATTCGATATACTTAAGCGCCTTTTTCTCTCTTTTTCTCCCTGCAGCTTTAGATAAAAATCGCTTTTGTCAGGGATGTGTGAGATGTATTGATTCTTTAGGCTTTGCAGGCGGAGACTGGACGGACGGTTAGATGGATGTGTAGCTGTGCTGAAAAGCACCAGTTTACGCTTACTCAAAGCCTTCCTGAAAATTTTCTGCCAGTATCAGAAAGGAAAAAGGGCCGCGTTTGTATAGTGGGGGGGGGGAAGAAAAATCATAGAAGCAACGAGCACGATCTTCACACGGGCTGAGTTTCCGCTGTGTCTAAGTTCTGTAGAAATGGGCGCGGCCTGAAGCATCTTGAGGGGATAACCATCTCGCATTTCTCCCACAATACACAACAAATCCTTCTTTTCATCCACCGTTTTCTAACAACTTCAAACTTTGCTACCAACAGAACTGATGCTTCCTGTATTTTATGCACAAGATAGGAGACGAACTGTTTTACTTGAGGGTCTTTAGCTCGAAACTACCCCTCCTTCTTTTGTTTTATCACGAGTAGTTGAAGGACATTAAAAAAGTTAAACTTTCTTCCAATGTAGGTAGGTAAATGTTATTAATTTCTGTAGATAATGAATAATTTTTAAAGAAGGAAGAACAACAAAATGCTTTTGGTGTTTATGCTGTTAAAACTAATAATTAAAAACCTAGTTTAACCACTTAACAAACGCTGAACAGTAGGGTGCCACTTTTTATATTGAAATGTTTTTATTTCTAACTAATTTTAAGTCTTACCCATTTATTTTCCACCCCATTAAAAAATAATAAGGAAATTGTCGTCAAAGTTAATAAATATGTATAGGTCCCTAAATCCTCTACCTAGAAATATTTATATATGGTATACCGTTGAATTTTCTATATCCAGAGCAATGTGAAAGTGCCTTAAAAATGTATTCTTAAAATGATATTTTGAACTTCATAGATAAGAGGTACAAAATTTCCTCACAATTCAACTGACCATTCATTACATGCCTACAGAGAGCTATTGCGATTAGTAGTTGTGTTCCTTGTTGATCCCATTGTATAAGTCACACCCATGCACAAGGAACTTATCATTTTGCGAAATGGATAGCTAAACTGCTTCAACATGCACTTCCTTTGTTCAGATTCCTTTGGAAGATGAGGACTTGCAAGTACTTTGGCAGTGGAAATGTAATTGAAAGCATGATGCACGTCTTAAAGAATTGAAACCTACCAAAGTAGGTCCATAAGTTTCCGGCCTCGCCGATAAGGATTACCGCCCTCACAAAATTCTTATCTGGTGTCATATCTTATCTGTTAAGTAAATAATTGCGGCTGTAACTTCCACTCCGCTCTGTTCAAATATAATTGTATAAAGAAGGCTATGTGTACAAGATTGTGATATGTTCAAAATGGTGTATTGCTATTAAGTTCTTCACAAGATAAGGCCTTACTCCAAATGAAATTAAACAGCAATTGGACGGTGTCCCCCTCATATTCTACCGTAAAATAATGGGCCAAACTTTTTCGAATGGGTCGAGAAAGCATAGAAGACCAAGAACGTGCAGGTCGGCCCTTGGAGGTGCTCATTCCTGAAAATATCGCTCTTGTGGATGGAGAAATTATGGAAAACCGGTGGCTCAAAGTTATAGAAATAGCAGCAAGGTTGGGTCTTTCTAATACAACGATCCTTCGAATTATTCATGAACATTTAAACATGAACAAGGTTAGTGCAAGATGGGTGCTTAGACTTCTTTCCTCAGTCCTGAAGCAGCAACGAGTCATCCGTTGTCCGGCATTTTTGGAGCTCTGCCGTGGCAACGAAAGGAAAGTTCTGCAAACCATGTTTACAGTAGATGAAACTATGGTCCTCCACTATGACGCTTATCCAAAAGAGAATCAATGGAGTGGCGCAAACCTGGCGAAGCCCCTTCTCTAAAGGCCAAGGTAACTCAATCAACCAAGAAGATCATGGCCACAATCTTTTGGGACTGTGAAGGAACACTCTTCATTGACTTCAAGGAGGTGAACACCACAGTAAATGGGGAGTACTATACTGGTCTACTGCACAGACTACGTGCTTCCATCAAAGAGAAAAAGTGAGGAAAGTTAAGTGGTGGTGTGCATCTTCTTCGCGACAACACCCCTGTGCACACAGCTCTTGTTGCAAAGGAAGCTGTGAAGAAATATGGCTTCAAGGAGACAGCCCAGCGCTAACTCCCAGTTACTATTTCCTCTTCTCAAAATTCAAGGACCTTCTAGGAAGGAAGTGTAACGAAGAAGTTATGGATGCTGTTTAAGCCCATTTTGCAGACAAGACTTTTGACTATTTCGGGATGGGGGGATTGAAATATTAATTCAAAGATGCGAGAAATGTATTGCAATAAAGGGTAACTATAATGAAAAGTGAAATATAGTTTTTGTTATTATCATACCTAGAAAATGGTTAGGCCGGAAACTTATGGATCTACCCTCGTACCTCTTTAAGAGTAGGTTTCGCTCTTCACTCTCCCAGTTCCTAAGGAGAGAGTGTAATAAAATGCCCTTTTCCCATTCTATCCCTTTTAAATGGAAAACCGCTACAGGGTATTAGAGAAACAATGGATATGTGTGAGTGTGTGTGCGTGTGTGTGTGTGCAACGGAATTTGTGGATGGGATGGCTAAAATTAGTGTCAGTTCAATGAATGTTCTATAGAACAATGATAGAGGCTAATGTTTTTCAGTTTGGTTTTCGAAAGGAAAGCGCTCTTTCCTCCGACGGTTGCCTTTTCCTCAGAGAACTATACTGATTCCGCAGGCTAAGGATTCTAAACACGTGCCAAAGAGCTCTACTGTGTTAAACTTTGCGATTCCCCCGCAACTAGCTTCGGGTGGGTATTTCCGGTCGATATTTACCACAAAGTTGATCTACTCCTAAGGTTAAATTCCACATGTCTGGGACTCAAGCAACGACAAAGTGATTTAATGGAATTTCTTTTCCACTCGTTTGTTTTAACACTCGTTTGCAATACGTTGGTGTTCTATCCACTGGGCGTTCTTAAAATGATTTTAACCAGCTAAATTACACCCTTACTCTCATTACTTGACATAAATATTTTTTTTGATAATGGTTAAAAATTAGTGCTTTTACGAAAAAGTTCATCATTTTAACCTATTAACAACCATTTTACATTGGTTTCAGATCTTATTATATGTTCAAAATTGATATTTTATATCTTTTATTATCCCAATTGTAAAATAAATGTAATTATATAAATACAATAATAAATAACCCAGTACGACAAATTATAAATGTGCGGACGGAGGTTATAAGTAAATATCTATTAAATGAAATCAGAATTGAAATAATTTTAAAACTTAAAAATTTTAATATGTAATATAACATTAAAATTACATATTATACACAAATAATATATAAGTTCCACTCACTACCAGCTAATCTTGGAGTGAGCACCTCCAAGGGCCGACTTGCACGCTCTTCGTCTTCAATCCTTTCTCGACCCATTCGAAAAAGTTTGGCCCATTCTTTTACGGTAGAAAATGAGGGGGACGCTTCCTCATATACATTGTCCAATCGCTGTTTAATTTCATTTGGAGTTATGTCTTCTTTTGTGAAGAACCTAATGACAGCTCGATACTCCATTTTGAAAATATCACTTGTACATGTAGCCTTCTTAATGCAGCTATATCTGAACAACTGAACACAGCGGTGCAGAAGCTACAGCTGCAATTATTTACTTTACAGATAAGGTATGAGAGCAGATACTTTTTTTTAATGCTATAATCCTTATCAGCGAGGCCGGAAACTTATTGACCTACCCTCGTATAAGCACTAAGATATCCCATAACAAATTTTCCACATATTTTCTTGAAAAAGAGATTTCAGTGAAACAAACTGAAAGTGAGGTCTATGCATTGGGAGATTACGGTGTTATTATTAAATTAAAATAAATAGTATAAATTATTAAGAAAGTTTAAACACACTTTTGTATTCCATGTTTTCTCATTGATTTTGTTCAGTATAAATGGGCATAGTGCAATGATGCGTTGTACGATATTAATAGTTTATATGAATATTTTGGTTAAAAGTAAATAAACGTAAACATTTAATTTTCAACCATTTATTTCAAAAGTGCATTATTATTATTATTATTGTTATTGTTATTATTATTATTATTATTATTATTATTATTACGTAGGTACGATGATTTACTAATTCTTAAGTGTCAGTTTTTCAATCACTGTTATGAGAAAGGAATTCAAGAATCAGACGAATTATGTATTTTAAAATCTCTGTTTACAATATAGTGTTTCTGCCCCAATCTCTCTTAACTATTATTGTGTTACTCAGAAACAACAGACTGCAAGTAAGACGAAGCCTACTCCATGCCTCATAGCGGAGTAGTAGGTGTATCTTTATTGTTATAAAATTCTGTAAAGAGTGGGCGAGTAGAGAGTGGGCTTGTGTGCAGGGAACCTGGTGCTTTTGTAGCTCGCTCGTCCCGATGACCAAGCGGTTAGAGTGGGAGATAAAGGAAATTCTGTTCATCACTAATGCATCTATGTGATTGATAGCAACAACACCGGAACCTAAATTACACTGATTGATATGTGCATTTGCCCAGTCAATGAAACATGCAATTCCAGGTTTCTATAGTAGGATAAATACAATGACACTTTTTATAATCCATGTTTTCTTAACATTGACAAGTGTTATATAATATAAGTAAGAATTGGTTGACCACCGGCTTTAAGTTTAATTTCGTTCACACTTCGATCGTTTTTCTCTAGATGACAAACAGATACAGATGATATATCTGTATCAAGGAAGTTCAGAAAATACACACTTTAGAGTCATTAATCATTTTGTGTCGTTAAAAGTCGAGGATGAAAGAACAGCATGCAGAATAGGCAAAGGGTTGAATATATGAAACAGACGTTGAGCAACTCCGTACATTCCCATCAAGAAGTTTAGTCTGTGAGATCCACGCTTCAAAATAATACTAACTTGTTCGCTAGTGCTTGTTTTGTTTCTCGCTCTGTTATTTGTAGTAGCTTCGTTCTTTTTTTAGGCATTGTTTGCGAAGAGAAACATAACATTTTAATTACAAGAGTGTTTTATTGTTATCAAGCCTAGGTATACATAGTACACCGGTATTTGTGCTGTTACCTGCTGCAGCATGAGTATAGCTGTGGATTTCTAGCATGTATCTAGTGGTCATGTCAAAGAGTTAAATTATATTCTATGCATTCTTTTCATTTTCACAAGATTAGAAACTGTACTTTATTAATCGCAATATGTAAAATTGAGGAAACTCCAGCAATAAAAAAATAGCAAAAATATTTTCGAAAAATTGAAAAAACTTAACATTTCTCTACTAGCAATTCAAAGAATACAATATTTTAATATTACGTTTGTGAATCATTGATAAAGCTCTTCTTTTGACAAGAGCAGTATTAAAATACTGTGCTGTACTATTTCTCTCTCTTCTGTGTAACCCGTTATTCAGGTATTCTGTGAAGAAACTACATAGATGTTTGAAAACTGTGTATTTTAAGGTTTATATTTATATTTATTCACTGTGTCCAATAATCACTGTGTAATTTTCCAGTAAAGCAATCAAATATCGCGTGAAAGATAGGTAAAAGCGGCAGCTGATTTTATAACCAATACCTGATTATTAAGAACTATTGAGGATATGCTACAGGTAGTTTTATAAGAAAAGTGTTCCCTTTTTCACTACCATTGCATAAATATTTTACTCCGCAGTTCAGAATCATCAAACAGATAAAATAAATTGTAAAAATGGCAGCTAATTTAACAACTACCTGAATATTGAGAACATTATACAGACATTTCGAAAATATGTTTTCTCTTTGTTTTACTCTTCTTTCATAAGTTCTTTACTCAGGTGAACAGACGCTAAATTTAGTGTTTCAGAATAACTAGGGGATAAAATATAGTTAGTATAGCTATATAATTAGTGAAAAAATAAACATATATTGAAGTTATTTTGTTAAAGCATTAATATTAAATAGGATCATAGCACTGAATGACTAAAGGAACATTTCACTGCAACTCTAACTCGTTTAATGTTTGCCTCGTTCTTAATTGCCTTTGTATAAGAATGACGTTTTAATTTCCACTGTTATATCTTCGTGCTATGTATATCCACCCATTTATTATTATTCGTAAAGAAGCTGGATCTTTATTTTATACTTTCAATTTCTCTTCGAAATTTATTTTGCAAATAATTATTTTCTCACAGAAATATGTTTGCTGAGGGGCTAATGTTCTGTGAAACGGTTTTTAATGTAATGTTTTTGTTGTTGGGTTCCCGCTTTATATCTCGGGTCTTGGTGATCTCGTGGCCACGGGAAGGAAGAGGCTCAAATCACACGACATTTTGTATTATTAAACGCCTTGAAGTGTTTATTCACGCGACTCTTTGTTGTCGACCACCTGGTTCGTTACCTCTTTGACATTAATACCGCGATCTATATACGCTGCTTGAAATTGCATCTACCGCCCCAACAATACATTGTGTGCCTGTTGTCATTCACTTTCCTACTGTACCTGGAACTGCGTCCTATTGACCGGAGATGCCTTCTGGAAATGTCTTTGCTGTGCCTATCTTCCACTGTTCGAAAGACTGCGTCGTCTTTCATCTATGTACTAAATTCAGTGTCCCCATGTGGTCGTGAGAGCTCACGTGGTCCACACACCAACTCCCACGGTTTCTGAGCCTTCAAAATATTCAAATATTATTGGTGAGCTATTGCGCTCCCAAACGTGCTCGCTTTAAATTCATCAACACTTTGACTTCTTATTTGGGGACCTGATGATCATTCCATGTAACGACGTCATCGCCAATACTTGTTCCCTTTCTAACTTTAACTAATTTAGGACCATCTCCAGCAACTAAAGATACAAAAGACCTATTGTTAGGTTCATGCCGGACATCTGCATGCTGTCACAATAGAGAAAACCATTGATCGAGCCATTGTCAGTAAGTGAGAGCACAAGAGATTACAATAGGCAGCCATTCCCACTCGTCAAGGAGGTATCGTCCAGGTAACTATGAATCATTTTTTAAATTTTCCTGCTTGTTACTACAGGCTATATAATATGCAATAATTATTATTCCTATTTAAATTATATAAATACTATCACTCTCGGGCACGCGTAGATGTGAAGACCTGTCACATCTGTTACAAACGAAATCACAATATAAATCGTTGTTGCTATTTTAAGGTATTTGCCGTGGTTTTGCGAAATTACTACAAAACCAAGCAAGATATAAACAATCACTAATGGTCGATATTCACCAAACTTCAGCAACTCAAATGTAAAAATATTGGTTCTTTGTTCTTCACGTTTCTTGCTATTCATTAAATAACATGTAAAAGTTAAACTAATGATAGCTAAACATTAAAGGTATCTGAAACATATTCAGAGTGAAAAATGAATAATTCTTAAATAGATGTCAAATAATACAAAATGTATCATGTATGAATCAAATATCTTTAGACCTTAAAAGATGTCATGGATTATTACTTCATAATATAATCCATAAACTTTAACAATGCTTTTAAAATAAAGAAATTTCATATATTCTGTTGAATACTTACATTTAAAGATCTGTTCTTCTTCGTTGGTGAAATACTAATAAACTTTCTTTTAACAACTGCAACATTAAAACAACAATTTTAATTTACTTTTTCCTGTACAGAGTAAGCCAGTATTTACTCATTTTGTGAAGAAAGATATGTATTAAATAAGCATGTTTAAGGAGCCGAATTCTTTGTATTATACTTGAAAAATTTGTCCTCACCTTACTTCTCTGTACTCCTTAGTATTTATTTTTTTCATATTTAATATACGTAACATGAAAGATGCTCTGCATGAATGAAGAATGTGGACTTCTACAAAAAATAACATTTTCAGGAACGACATTTGATTGAATATCTGAGTAATATATGCAATAGAAATTTTATGGAATATGATAATTTTTTCACATTACTAGATTAAAAATCAGAATAATTATTCATTTATGTAGTACAAGAAGAAACACCTGAAATCACCTGTTTTTTCTTTTTCTTCAGAACTGAACAACTGCAATAACACATTAATAAAGAATTTTCAGTGCATGGTTACAAAATTTAAGTTAATTAATGCACTCTCATTAATAAATTGGTTCATCGAGGTACTCAACTTCATTGTTGCCAATGTCATTTTATCTGAAAACTTGAAGAGCCTCTGCGTAAAACGTTTTTGCTTCATCCAAGTAAGTGAAACACTTGAATAATTTCTTAACATCTTCAGCCTTAATAACACTAAATTTATTTTATAGCCTTAGTAACTGTCCATTTCTCTGAAGTTGAACATTTTTTAACACTTCAACCAATATTGGAGATCCATAATACGAATTTTTCATTTGCATTCAACACAAGTTTTTCGGCCTTCTGATATATGAGAACTCTTGAGTCACTAAACTTGAATGGTAATTTGTGATTGAAATGTTATTGCACGAGGATACAATTTCGTCAACTTTCCAGTTCCTTCCAATAGTCGTACAAGTACCATGTTGATTTAACAATTCGTATACTGTAATATTTTCAAGTTATCTTAGTTGTTTCTCATTTACACCAAAAGTCTGCCAGGTGATATCTGTGTCCACTGACTGGAAATAATGCAGAATTTCCTTGAAATATTTTGATAATTCATTAAATCGAAGGAGCATAGACATCGTTATTTTGTGAACCACATAAGTCTGGGAACAGCCTCAATGCTAGCATCCGAATTTTTGCTTCTCTGAGTTTCTTCTCCAAATTGGTTAAAAGTGTCTTTCTGCGGAAGATATCCCATTGTTCCTCCGTGACATTTGTTTCGAGCTATGTTTAATGGCAAATACTTTGTTCTCCATGTTTACCTCCAATTTTGTACAGTTATATGTCCAGATAAATCAGAGAAAAAGATTTCCCCAAAGAATAATTTAGGGAACTGTTAGCTCTGCTGACAACCAAAGCATACACTGATAGAATATAGTTCTTAAAAATTCAGTTTTTATGAACTTTCTTATCACCAAGCTTATGAAGTGTATAATCCATTATAATGGTTATTATTTTAATTTAGATTTTTCCTACCCTTAACGTTTAACCAGAGATCTGCACATATGCAATACATGTCTATCATAGGACTGCCAAATGATAATTTAATATATTTATAGAACTTAATTCTACTTTGATTTGATCTGCACAGTACCGTTTCCAATTTTTTATATTTAATTCTGGACTAAGATAGGACCGTGTTAATTTATTTGCGAATAATGGCTCTCTCTGCAGCTACATTTAGAGCATTTCTTTAACGGTTGCTGTCCTGTGCTCAATTCTTAAATTTAATTGTCGGTTCTCGTATTTCTTTCGGCATTTCGCCCATAATGTATTTTCTAACTGAATGCCTTATTCTGGCATCTGACACTTACTTGCTGAATTTGGTAGCAGAAACTTCATCAATCTCTCCATTTAACTCTGTTACGAAACAGCGTAATGTAATAATACTTATTTTTCCCCCTTATTATATCATTTATATTTATCAGGCTAAATGCCTTTCAAAATAAATATAAGCTTGCATTATTTTATTATTTTTACTCTAGATTCTATGCTTGAAACATAATGCCAAAGTTTGAAAGCTGACAGAGCTTTCTTCGATACCTATCAGACCATGAGTAAAGGCTGTATCAGGGTCACTTGCAGCTTGTTGAGAATATCGAGTTCTTTTCTTTTTTTTCTCTTGGCATGTCATCGCTCTTTCTTCTCTTACGTTCGCATGGTACTGGTAGAATAGGAGAAGAGTGACCTGATTCACAAGTAGATTCCTAATCCATTTAAAGTAAGAATAAAATAAAAAGTGGAGATGCAGGCTTCTACGGTTCGTGCCCATAGTTAAAACCTTGGCTTCCGGCTGCTGCCGCGTCTTTCTGGTAAAATTGGTCATTGACGTCAGCAGTAACCGATTTTAGCACTAAAAAGCGTTAGCACTAGGAAACCAAGCTTTTAAAAATAAAGATCATTTATCGATATAGCTGTGTTAAGTTTTAGTGGCAATATTAAAATCCACAGCCACCAAGTGCATCCTTTTTATTATATATGTTATAAAATTGCCTTAAAGGAGGAAACCTACCTTATCTTATTACATTAGGATGTTTTATGCCGCTATATTTAAGTTTCAGTTTTATTTTAGTATTTCATCTTTAAACAACAAATGAATCTGATCTTATGCCTTTGCTTGCAATAAAAATAGTCCTCAGATATATTTCTTTTGTAGAACAATGATACTAATTATATTAAATAATGTTGCTAACAGGAGAATTCAAATTCTGTCAATATAAGCACACACACACATAGTCACAAAGTTCTAATCGCTATATATCGAACTGCTAGAGTTCTTCTGTGGCAAGAAGAATAGTGTTACATTTTTTTATTTATATTATTTATATAATAACTAGAAAAGCAGAAAAGGATAAAACACTAAAAAGTCAGATTTGTAAGCACTATATTTCGATCTGCTAGAGTTTTTCTATGGCAAGATAACAAGCCATATATACATTTGATTTGCTTAAAAATTATAAAATAGAAAATTGCGTAGATTTTAAGTTTTTGAAAATGTCTATTTTAGTATTTAAATTTTAAAAAAATCGCAATATTCGCAATAAGTGATTAATACGCTATATCTTATAATAGGTTTATTTAAATTATAATATGTGCGTAAATCCTTCCTCTTTTAAGTAAATGCGTAATTCAAATTTACAAATCTTGTAGATGTTGGGTTGTGCAAAAAAGTCCTCATTTGTTCCTCAATAGCTACATTTAAAAAGATATAATTCTCATATAATTTGTACTACTGCAAACATTTAAAATATTTATGTAGGTAGCTTGATAGAAAAATACATTAAAATATGGTAGGAAATTTTGTTTATATAATATATTTAGTTTAACATTACCTAAAAACATTGTTGGGTGATATGATATTGATCCAAATTTTAAATGTTTGAAGACGCATTGTATTTAAAGTATCAGCCTTAATTTCAAGCAGTCTATCATATTAATAAATTGTCATGAATCTAAATATTCCACAATAAAGCTACTGCGAGCCCTTTTAATGCTTATGTTTTTCTCAGGAATAATGAATATATAACACACTCATTTGGTTATTCTTTGTTCTTTTACTTTATATCTCTGTTACCTTGTAAAATTGTATGATTTCCTCATATAAAGTGCCGTTGTAGGTTTTGGTTGCTTATTCTATCTTTTTTAAATATGGCAAACATTTCTGCATATATTTCAGACCTCAGATGCGCATTCTCTCATTGTACTCTGTTTAATTTGTTACCAGCTAGTATGATATTTATAATATTAAATGCCTCTCAAATCCATATTTATTTCCATAAAATGTAACCCTTTTAATTATTTATTTAAATTTAATTCCTCTTCTGAAGGGATTTTTATTTGGTTTATTTACGGGCGCTCTTTAACATCTCAGGTCATCAGCGTCCCATTCTTTTCAGAGCGCGAAACGGCCGACAAATTTTGCTCAGAGGCCTCTTCTTTCAGGTTTGAGGTTCTTTTCGTGTCATAAATGTACGGCACGGGACCCATGGCTTTACTCCCTTCCTAAGGAAGCCATACTTAGGATTTTTATGCCCGAAAAAATCCATCGATCCTTGTTTAATATTTTCTGCTCCCGTTCACATTGCTTAAGAGCTTTTATTTCTTTCGAAGGAGCGACGTGCTTCTATAAATAATTATAGAACTGAGATTCAATTGCTAAGAAAAATAAAGTTTTTGAGGCAACTTTTACATTTTAGGCTTAAGTCTGGATGAATTTATAGCATTCCGCTATGTTATCAAATGTTTAAGATTTTTCCTAAGTAAAAGAGACTGAGTAATTTCTGGAAGCAAGTAAAGTCGCAGTATATAAATATTGCATCCTCCCCTCCTTGGGTTATTTATTACTATTTTTCATTAGGACTATACATCAGTTAATTCTCATTATCATCTTTTTACTATTGTATATAAATTAAGTATATGGAAACCTCTCAGTTGTTTAAAGGAAACTAAACGCAACCTCTAATATTGCAAGACAATAAATCATAAATAACCTTAAAAATTGCAGTCACTATAAATTAGTGTTTACATTACACTAAAAATGATGCAGCAGTAAATTGCTTTTGTTTGTAAGAAGCAGGATTAATGCTCTGTAGTAACTTTGGTAACCAGAAAGTTGCACAATGAATATGGATACCGTAAAATTCTATGGCAAACGGACACATTTATTCTTCATAAACATCTTATAGGACCTTTTAAATAAATAAATACCAATCAGCTTGTTTAAAATTTGGGGAAAAAGTCACGAAAAGATTCACTATGATGTAACTATGCATCAAGTTCAACAATCTTACAGCGGGTCGGTAATACCAGCGACCTATTGTTGCGAACTATGAAAAATAGTCGACTAAAGTCATTCATATTATAGTATAATATATTACCTGCAAACCATAAAATTTCACATGCTGAATTGAATTTAGCAAAATGTTCTCTATTAGATGTTAATATTCTAGAAGTTCTTATAGTGCCGGGGTACCTACACAAACATTCGCTTGAAAATGTGCATAAAGTTGTTTACCCTCCGTCGGTCACAATATATCTGAGAGATAATTTTCCCGATGTATTTAATGTACTTTCGTAACTGTTAATAGAAATTACTCCAACAATAGAAGTTTCTTAAATCCCATTATAGCTCTTCCTTGCTCATTATTGATCAGCTGTCTACTATTTTTGTTAAATTATCAAGAGAAAGTATCTGTAAAATCGACACACATTCTCTGTGGTGTATGTGATATACGTTGCGGCCACTCATTTTTATTTGTATCCTTCGTTGTCAACCATGTATTCGTGTACACAAATATCACAGAAATCAAGAGTACTCAATTGAAATGATCCCAAAGACTTGCAGAAAGCCCTGGGAACATAACCTTATTGCAATTAGCTGCAAATTTCTATTAGCCTGTAATGAAATAACTTTTAATCTATATCAATGAAAAAGATTCTCAATAGATTCTTGCAAATCTGTCCTGCATATTCTAAACTGTAGTAAACTTCATATTTCTTGCAGAAATACCTTGAAGATCGTTTCATCATACATTCCAAGGCACAATTCTTACAAAATTTGCGTTTATTTGTGGCATTAAAACTAGGATAAGCCCTTATTTTATGAGTAATTTAAAATATTTAATTATATTGATAGCTTACTCTTATTTTTGTTATTATTGTGAAATATAAAATTAATTTCTTGCCCTTGTTGTAGTATGATGATGATTATAGTAATAATAATAATAATAATAATAATAATAATAATAATAATATTTCCAATGATACAATCACTTTTCAGTTCAATGGATTACTGTACTACATGAGTTTATAAATAAAAGCAATGGTATGTATTAGACTAGCTAATGTTAGATTTTCTGATGATATAGTACTCTTTATTAAGTTAGGAAAACAATTGAGATAAATAACTAAAGACCTAATCAATGTAAGCACACTTGTTAGTCAACAGATAGATGTACTATTCAAAAATTAAAATTTCCATATATGCAGTAGAGTATTCTATATGGATTATTAATTCAAATTTAATTCGCCCTAAAATGGACAGTAGCTATATCTTGTCTCTGGAAGGCATAAGGAAATATTTAGCATAGAATTAAATTTGGAGTGTAAATGCATTTGGACAAATATTACAATTATTGGAAATTTGAACTTGTTTTATATATTATTTATTTTAAAATGTAAATCATGAAAATTATTCTTTTTCGATCGTTTTGTGATCTGTGATGAAAATAGATTCTCTACAACAACCGCAAACAATCGGTGCAAGGGGTGATTTTTGATGAAAAATCAAAACATTTCTCAATTCTCTAGGAAGTTATAATATGGTGATGTGTAGCGTTTTTTACTTTTATCATGACCCAGTGACCTAAAGATTGGTTTTAGATGAATATTGATACATGAATACTTGATCTAATGAGTCCAGGGGACTTTGTGGCCTGCGTTTCTCAGGAATTTACCTAAAGACAGAGGTAAAACCATTGATAGTACCTCAGTTACACACTAATTCAAACCGTGAGGGTTGGCCGAGATCGTTAGGGCACGAAACTCGTGAAGGGGATGTTTGGCGTTTAATTCCCACCAGGACCGTCCTCTCTGACTGAGGATTTTTCCAGGTTTTCCTCAGCCCTCATAAATGGCAAATGCCGGAGAGGTAGCCTAAATTTAGGCCTGGAACGCTACCTTCCTTTAGAAAAAATATCCGTTCCCAATTTATCATTTCATCTTATGTATTATCAGTGTCTACCGCCTGTGTTGACTCAGTAGTAAAAACGGGCGTTAAACACTACTACTACTCCAAATAATCAAGACAGGGATCCGTTAAACTATGCCATAATAACCCGGTAATGATCAATTTTAATAATAAAGAATAATAGTTGTTCATATTTCTCTGTAGAGATAGTGGACAAGCTGATTCAATGAAAACATATCAAACACTGTAAGATCCTAAACAATGTTATATTATTGACCGATAGCTCAACACTCATCCGCTCACAGCCGTCAGGCAGAGGCACCGAGCCGGTGTTTAAGTTAAAAGAGTGCGAGGGGAAACATCATTCTATCTTTTTCTAATGACAATGGGATTACTTAACTCTTAACCTATTGGCAATTAACGCTAAAAATGCTGAAACAGTGTACTCCTTCCAGAAAATCTCTTTTGGTTAGAGGATAAAGATAAATATAGTCTATTGTGTCCTTTAAGGGTAAAGGCCTCCTAACAAGTAGGGAAAGCTCGCTTTTTCCTGTGTTGAGCTATTCCATGCTAGTTTTTCGTATGCTGTTTAAGACACTGACTGATTTGTTCTTTGATTACTTCATTTCTCACTGCACTAGTTGCTTCTCGAGAGCCTTCCATTTTTCTTTTCCTCTTGCTACTCTTGACCAATCTGGACCTGCATGTTCCTTGAAGAGGTTTGCACTTTTACTTTTGGGTCTGCTTACGGTGGTCCCACATTGAGATCTTGTAAATCCATCTATTGTCCTGCATGCTTGCCCCATTGCCATTTGCTTCTTGTAGCTATTTGTATGATGTCTATCGTCTGATTTATTAATACTCTTAAGTATTTTGTCCTTCAAAGTTATTCCCAGGATCTTGCGTTGCATATTTCTTTGACATGTTTGAATTTTGTTCTTATGTTTTTCTGTTATTGACCATGTCTGACAAAATAGAGCATAGTCGGTAGGAATAAACACTTCTTATTTCGTTCATTCATGTTGCTTTTACTTTACGTTTTTAAAATTAATCAACTGAAAATTAACTAAAATAAAACGAAATAGCTCGTAATGCTAAATAATATAAAGGGATTTGAATGCTGTACTTCAGGAATGTTTACCTTATTTCTTTAACTACTCACCTAAATTCAATCGAATGGAAGCTTACTGTAACATAAACACATTGGCAAGGTCTATAACTTTCAAAACACTGTATTTCAAGTGTTTAAATCATGGCTTTCTCTTTATTTTAGCATAAATTAATAACGTTTGCATATAGTTTGCTATTGACTAGTTAGTATTATCGTAGCTTCGAAACTTTGCCTCACAGGTGTCTACAATCTCTCTACCATCCTTTGAATTTGTAAGGTCGAATTCTGTAACAACCTATATATGTAGGTCATAAACTTCGAATCAGAACTTTGCTAATATACAAGTAGGTTAAGCTTTCTCTGAGAGTCTCACTAGAGACCATATGAGACTTTAGAGACTAGGGACTAGAGATTTTATTCTAAAAATATATCGCCTATTAATAATTTTACACTGAACACACTGTTTAATTTTTTCGAATGGGATGCGTCTTATTATTGAAATACACAAGGTGTGCCTTTTGTTTGAGATGTTATAAAATATGTATCTAACGGGGAAGAAAACGAGTTTGCAACCTCTCAAGGAAAATATGTGTAAACAATCTTTTTTAGTTAGTCAAAATCTCGCATAGGAAGCGCTCAAGTCCCAGGATGGAACGACAGGTACCAAGTAAAGTCAACTTAAAATGTCAATAAGATGCTCCTTTTGAGTAATTTTTTGATGAATTTACCCCCATAAGATAATTTTAATTTTAATCGTTCTTTTATCATATGAATTATAGAGTACCATTCATATGCTTTTATTTTAATGTAAGTTACTCTGGACTTTGTTATATTAAATATTATTATTTTATTACTAGTGAAGAGTACGTAAAGAATTAAATAACATTTCCTGCATGCTATGAAAATATATTTCACAAAAAGAATAATTGCTATAGTGTTTCCCATATATTTTCAACTGCCACAAATAACGCTGTACATATTATTATTATTATTATTATTATTATTATTATTATTTATGCACATGATTGATCAAGATTTAGAAATCACCAATAAAAAAAGGCTGAAATTCAGAGTAAAAAAAACTGATTTAATAGGTTAAATTAATGCAGTGTTCTGCATAAATAAAGTTTAATTTGAATGGCAAATACTGTTTTTTTTATTAATTTTTAAATCGTATATTTCGGTGCTACAATACTTTGTTTCGCCACCATTACATATAACGGGTTCCGTGGCGAATGCGATCCATAACAATTGAAAAATGTATTCCCTAAGTTGGTGTTAACATTTATGTGGATCCTTGTATAAAGGATATTGGGTTAAGTTAAATGCTAGCTAAAGTATAAATTAAAAACATAATGATAAACAGTAATGTAATTTGCCTAATCGGAAGCTATCACGGCCGGAGTCAGACTTATAACTAGAAGTTTCTTCCGGGCTTAGGAGCCGTGGTCTGTTGGAGCTAAGGAGTCCAAACGTTTCATCCTCACCTGCTGAGGACATCTTCTGTCGCACGGCCTGTATCTTCTGGGCGAAGGTCCTGGCACGACTGAAATGCCAGCTGGAGGTGTTATATTTATATATGAACTGCTCGAATGGGATTGGTTCGGCTGAAGCAGAGGGATTGTACTCGGAGGGAGGGGCATCTTCGTTCTGATCGGTGATTGGTTCGCATGAATTTTGCTAGTGTGGGCTTGTTTTATGTACTCTAATATCGGATGCCAGGTTTTGCTCAGTTATGAGCATCTGTCTTATCTTCGGTACCACACTACGACGCTAGATTACAATGCGGAGCCATAGAAATCTACAAGAATCCTGATAATTTCAACAAAAAGGGAGAGGCTCTCCAAGCTCCTAAGCCCGGAAGAAACTTCTAGTTATAAGTAATTTGTTTCCCCTGTTTTATTAGTACCAGAGACATAAATAGTACAATATTTACATACTGTAACCAGCATTATCTCACACGGCGGCTAATGCTACTACATCTTGTTTTTAAATTACACGCGCAATAAAACAAACTCAAATTCCGCTAGTACCCCACATCTTACATCCTCAACAGTGGTAGTAGCAGCTTGCGGCTGTATAAGAAATTCAGGAAAGTGGCAGGAACATCGGACCAGTGAGAAAAGATTAATAAACTTTGGTCAAAGTCTTTTGAGATAGTGGAAGGAGGGAAATAAGGGCGTCGCGTTACCCGTGCGTGTGTAGAAAGCAAAGCACCTCAGCCAGGCTTTAACGGTTTACCTCTCATTCGGTCACTAGTACTGACGCACATCAGAGATATTGCACAAGGCTCTTACTTCTATAAATATGTTGAAGTCATAGGAAACAGCCAATAAGAACAACTTATTTGGCAAATTTCTCGCCTATAGGACGTGGGAAACCAATATATAAGCCAAAGGCACCCATTATTCACACACACACACACACACACACACACACATATATATATATATAATTATTTTAAAGGAGTAGACGACAAGTGTGAGTCGACCGTTTCACTTATATGGCTGCAACTGGCGTTCCCAGATGTTGCAGCGGTATTAAATAAAGTATGGGGTTTGTTAATTAAATATGTTGAGTGAAATATGTGCAGGGAAAGATTTGGAAAAAGGAAATTCATATAATTGTTTTGGATTCTTTTGGGTAATGTTATTTCTTCCTTTCCGACGGCGGTTTCCACTGACTTATATTTTTGCCACGACTATTGAAACTCTAATGCTGGATACTTTAATGGTCCTGTGACTATAGGGGAAGGAGTCTTGGAGATTAATAAGATTTCTCGTTATGGGAAATGTAACACACTTTATTGGTTATAAATTATTCCACATAAAATGTACTGCCGTTATTTCCTGGAGAATATGTGTCACTTTCGCACTAACTATGGCGATCACTCTGACGTTTCTTAATTTGATAAAACGGATCCTGAAATCAACTAATCCAGAGACGCTAATAAAGCTCTTCCACTTAAAACTCTTCCAATGAACGGAACTAAGCTGACCGTGCCTATCTTCCATAATGACAATGCCCCGCTGAATACTCTTGCAAAACTGACTGCGGGCCGCAAAATTACAAGATTAAATAAACATTACCTACGTGACTTTTGACATGTAAATATCAACTCGCTACTAGCTTGTTCTCTTGAAGAGATTATCGACCTGTCTTTTCATCTCTGTAGTTGCCATGTGTTTTATTATGCTTACCCTGCTTTACACTTCTCTAACAGAATACAAATGAACATCTAACTCAACAATTTCACTTTAGAAATTTCTCAAGAAAACATCGGTTTCCTTGGCTTATCTTTACAAATATTGTTACAATACGCATAAGGTCAGGTTTTATGGCTGGGGTAGCTTTCTGCACTCGTACAGAAAATAACATTTTACACACAATCATTCAGCACTTGTATGGGAAATAAAATGACATTACATTCATGACTATAATAAGAAAGTTACATAAAATTACTTGCCATAATTACTCTAATTAAATATGGGAGTTTCAACTTATAAGTACGGTTTCAATGTACAGTATTAAGTATCATTAAGCTGGATATTCAACATTATACAACTGCAGCAAACACGCAACGCGATGGAAACAAAATAGTTCACGAATTTTATAATATTTATAGCTTTACTTTGGGTTTAACAAGATGTATAATCCTCTAACGCCTTAATATGCATTTTATATAAATCAACCCTAAGAGTGAAAAGAATTTTGAGTGCAGTTTATGAGAAAACGAGAAACGCCGAATACGAGTTCTCTTATCAGAGTACGAGATTGTTAAAACTTCCTGCATCTTTGAATTTTAGGTTTAAGAAACGAAGTCGCCAAACACCAATAATAGAATCAAAGCGAATACAGATATGACCTGCCGATTGTTTAAATAAAATGCCCACTATGGGCAGTTTTGCCTTTATATAGGAGCCTTTAGCAATTGCAGACAATGTGTTCTCTGTTGGAGGTGTTTTCTTAACACATTGTCATTGTTGGAATTATTAGTTCTCAAGTTGCCCACTCATATATTTTTAGAACTGCACGCGAAAACTGTTCTGACTCTTTACGCACTCGCTTGTCTAGTGCTCTTTCCTTTACAGAAGCACCCCATTGTTTGGATCTGATTGTATCACATTAAAAGTTGTTACTAGAAGGAGTGTTAAGACCAAATATTCCCCTACACGCCCTCTGAACTGGATAATATTTCGCAATTTCCAAGAAATAAAAATGTTTTTGCACGCTAGTTGTCCTATTTTGTTTATTTCGCTGCCGTGTCTACAAAACAAAATCTGCGCATGTAGAATTGAAACTTTCACTGTTTTTCTTCAATTTAAGTTATAATTCAAAATTGTATACCGCAGAGAAAAATATAAACTTAAAACCGCATAATCATTTTTGTACATCTGTATATACTTTAAATTCTGGGTAATATTCAAATGCAAATTTTGTAAGTAGTTTTGTGTATATTTTTTTCATCACACCCAAAATTTTGTAATGTGATGCATTGTACAGAAAATAAATTATCGAAATCCCAAATACTTCATAGACATTTATTTATAACATTATGGCAATCCAATCTTTTTTTAGTAGTTGTTTTTTCAATATATATACGAGGACCATTCAGAAAGTAAGGTAGTTGGAGCTCCTGATGCCGGGGAAAACGTTTTGTTTCGAAGTTGGTGCACCTGGCTTGTGGATCATAACGGTCAGGTTTTTTGGTCCTGCGTGTTTGTCGGCCATTTTGTTCACTCACAGAGTAAATTCTTCCAATGGAGAGGCCGTAGCGCACTTCCGGCACCTCCCGTCCGTGCCAGATCCGAGCGGTCATCCGCTTTTTGACTTTGCAGAACAATATCGCTACGAATATCCATCGGAATCTCGTGGAAGTTTGTGTTAGTGATGTGATGAGTCAACTACATGTCACGAAGTGGGTTAGGTTGTTCAGAGAAGGCCGTACTGATACTCACGACCGAGCAAGGAGTGGGAGACCATCAGCGATTTCTGACGAACTTGTACAAAAAAATGAAGAACAAGTGCGAAGTGACTGCGGTGTGACGCTTGACGACCTTCACGAAGAATTTCCTGACATTTCTCGATGTGTCCTTGGTGATATTGTGTCGGAAAAACTTTGTTACAAGAAGTTGTGTGCGAAATGGGTCCCAGAATGCACACACCGGAGCACCGTCAAAAACGCGTGACCGCCGGCGTGAATTTTTGGATCGATTTGCACATGAGGGAGAAGTTTTGCTGGGCTCTATCGTGAATGTGTCACTACACCCCCAAAATTCCAAAAGACAATCACATCAGCGGCGTCATTCATCTTCCCCAGCCACCAAAATGTTCAAGAAGACCCCTTCAGCCGGAAAATTATGGTATCCGTTTTTTTGGAACAGTAAGGAGGTCCTTTTGGTGAAAATTATGCCTAAAGGGACTATCATTAGTACAGAGGCTTAATGCAATACTCTAAAAATATCCAAATAGTCATTCAGAACCGCAGAAGGGGAATGCTGACCCAGGGAGTCAGCCTCCTGCATCAACGCAAAGCCCCACAACGCTCGAGTTTCACAGGAGCTGCTGACAACGTTTGGATGGGATATTCTCATCCACCACTCCTGTTTACCCTACTTGGCGCCTTCGGATTATCACCTTTCCACTAAACTAAAGGATTTTTTTGGGTGGGAAACGTTTTTCCAACGATCAGGAGGTCGTGGAAACTAAAGAAGCGGCTAAAAGAGCTGGCGGCTGGAGTCTATGACACTTGCATACAAAAGCTGGTGCCCCGACTATAGAAATATCGATCTCGGCGGAGATTACGTTGAAAAATAGTTTAATATATTTGTAAAGTATCCTGTGAATTTCATTTACATACAAGCATTTTTCGATCCTACATAAATGTTGTAATCTTGCTTTCTGAATGGCCCTCTTATATATATATCCTTGCTACAGAGTTGTTTGCAAGCAGTGTGTAGTCGTGAGGCATTATTCACAGCAGGTAGTAGTCGCAGCAGTGTAGCACATATACACACAAACCATTCTCTTATTTTCCCTCTCCACGGTCTCTAGTGCACATTCATAAAGTACCGGACGCGGTTGTCAAAGCAACGAATTAATCTGCATGATTTACGCCATAAATTTGCACGAGAAATATGTGCGTATGTGTGTATACGTGGGGGATACTGGATGACCAATTATCGCTTACTCAACCGCCGGCCTCCGTCTGTCTGTCCGTACAGCCAGCCATCTATAGGGATCGGCGTCGAGATCCGGGTGTAAACGCTCTAGTATTAAGAGCGGATGGAAATGCTTATAAACGTAATTTAGAGACAACATTCCTTCATTAGATGTTGCGAATAGAATGAAAGTGTTAAATTGGCTCAATCGTGTACCTACGTACTATTTCAAAAGTATTTTATTCTAAAACGATGAAATATTATCAACTTTATTCGTCGCAGTTTCAAGCATTGATTAAAAAAATGATCTATCACTCAACAATAACTTTATTTTATTGTTGAACTTTAATCTTTTACAGTTCCGAATCGATATTTGTGAATAGGGCGGAGGACACATTGTTTTTTCGAAATCTATTTTATAAACATATACATTCAAGTAAATACAACTGCCGCATGGGTCTTAAGGCCGTACATGCTAATGTCGCTCTTATAACAATCAAAATGGTCATACACATACATACCTACAAATCTACTGCATACAAATTCTTCGATATATTTACGTTTTCTATTAATAATTTTATATATAAATACATAACATGAATGGAAGCCTTACTCTTGAGCCCCCTTCTATTTACTCACCCTCCTCTCCAACTCCCCTCTCTTCATTATAACCATTAACCTTCTTTGTCGGCTCTTCTCTAGAAATATTCCCCAATTGTGTATCTCGCATGCACCAACACTTCCCGGCAAATATTCAATTTCTATTGGAATTCAGAAATTGCGGTGATAAATGCTCATTTCTTAAAATCTCCGTTTACCTGCATTCTGCCAAAATATGCCTCCAGGTGCCGCTTTCTCCACACAATGGGCAAATTCTTTCTCCGAGAGCATTAACTGTTTTAATTCCTTTTCCAAGCCTTTAATCTGAACCATGCGAGACCACTTCTTTCTTCTCTGCCACGGATATCTAAATAATCCCCCCTTCCCCACACGGGATTTATTTGAGCCTGCAGGTTAAGCGATACTTTTTCTGTGCATTGAGACTCAATATTTTGTCTATCTATATCTCGCAAATGTCTGTTAAATATTTTCCATATGTTTCGTGTAATGTCCTCTCCCCTTATCCAAATATATCCTAATACAATTTTATCTAAGTCTTTCCAATTTTTTGATGTCCACCCTTCCTTTATTTGCCCCCTCCCCCTAGACAAACTACTAGAGGAAGAGGAAGAGGAAGAGGTTGATTTTCCCGTATTATCCTTAACCAGTATTTAATTGTTCTCATTTTTAAATTCACACTTTCGTTAGAAATATCAAACTCTTTTAAACCCCACTTTGCTGTACCCCTCCCTACTTGTAGCAATTGTTTTAGAAATTATGTTAGTACCTATCAAGTTCCTCGGTGTTTTCCCACCCCCAAATTTCCCCCGCACGCCATAGTTGATCTCACAGCCGGCCTGCACATCAACTCCAATGTTCTAAGTGGAGAGTAAACATAATATATAATCTTGTTTTATGATAAAATGACTTTAAGAATATTATAATAAATGGTTGAACTCGTTTCTAAAACTTAATAATTTATATTAAAAGGGCGGAAGTCCTAGACATCTGGTCTTTTAATAAAAAAAACATTTCTGGTTATATTCAAAGTTGGTTAACCTGCTAAAACAAAGTGCATGAATGATGTACAATAATGTATTACTGTTTATTGCTGGCTTGTTCACACACATTGTTAGTCTTTGTTCAAGATGAGTGATTTTTGAAGACAAATGTGAGGTTTTTATTGGAAATAGAAGGGCTAATCCTAGTGAATATAAACGAAATATAATCCAGGAGGCTTAATTAACGGGTAAATAATATGGTAATCATGCTGGTAAAGTTTTATAGCAAAAAGCGTTGGGAATGATTTTTAGTAAGTACAAATTATATATTCAATATGTAGTTATGTCCAAGTTTATTATATATATTGTAACTATATACAAATACTTATGAAACCTGATTCTTATTTTAGGGGCAAGGAAAAAATGTTTTCACACTGTTATCTATGAGGAAACTCGGCTGAATGTCTTCAATAATTTTACAATTCTTCAAAGGATGAATAGAACATTAAGCGAAGAAAACCATAAAATGATACAGGGAAACAAAGCAGAAAGAACGCATTCAAGTATAACTTAATGTTAGGCATAAAATCATAGATACATGTTTAACTGCATTTCTGTCAATCCTAGCTATGAGTTAGAAGCGCATTAGAAGACTGAGAGTACTCAAACTTCAAGGTAAAAGTGGACAAATGTGGGAAACATACCAGTTTCACACTACCTCCTAACACTTAACACATTCAGTCGTTTCCAGTTCTTAGCTCTGACTTCAAGAATTGATGGCAGCATTAATATAGGAAAATCCTGCATCTGTTGAAACTACAAATAATGATCGAGATAAGACAGTATAATTTGGAATTAGTAACTTGTAACTATAGATATATTCGTATGTATGAAGAAATAATAAATTAACATTCTGAGGTTATGAACATAACAGACTTACATTTTCACACATATTAATATTGACTGTACAATGTGTTTCGTGTAAAAGTTCATTTTGTGTGAGATATTTTTTCATGGAAAATAAGATGTTATATTGATAATTACCTTAATAATTATTGTTTGTGTTATCATTTAGTAATATAATTGTTATATTCTATGATATTTTATCAATAAAATGGGAAGTATATGAGTTTTCAAGCAAACTTATTTTTATCAAACATCATTATTTGTTTAAAGGGCAGAAGTTCCGAGGTAATTAAGGCCCTATTTGTTACCTAAGTTAATGAAACATTTTAAAAAGAGTTATAATATAAAGCCTTATATCAAAAATAATTTTTGAGTTGAAAAAGAATGTTCGAGCTTGCATAGTATTGCTGAAAATCAGTATTTTTTTTTTTTTTTTGTATCTCTTGTAAATTTGGTCTTTTTGGACTTATTCCCTTTTAACGAATAGAAATTCTCTTATTTTTACACGCTACCGCTACTTATCTCTGTATTATTCTGCTAAAGAAAATCATCTACTTATATCTTTATTTGAATCACATAACATTTATTTAAAGATTTTAATAAACATAAATTATTGCAAGCTTTACCATTTAGAACGGAAATATTCACAAAAACCAAGCGATCTTTAGAGAATAGCACAATGATTTCTCCAAATTGTTGATTATAATCAAAATATTATAGATGGCCACTGCCTTTTTATGTGACCTTATATTTTTCTCATATAACATTAAAATTATAGTAACATTTTTATTTATTAAAAATCCATTGCAAAAAGTGAACTTTAAAACTTATTATTTTATCTTTTACAATGTGTAAAACATTTGTTTAAACATAACTGTATGTTTACATTTAGGTAGTTGTTTTGCCGCCAAGTCTTCCTCTGTTCCATTTTCACAAACATTTTCATTTCATATTTTGCCACCACCGCCATTATAGATAAATTTTCCATAGTCACCTCCATTTTGTAATTATTATTAATTATTTAAAATCACTGTAAAATACATTCTTATTTTAATTCCTGGTTTTGCCACCATTGTAGTTCAAATTCCCATCACCGTATTTATTTTGAAATGAATATTACTGTTTTTTGAATACTGAATATATATTCTTTTATAATTCCTAGCTTTGTCACCAGTTTAGTTTAAATTCCTACCGTAGCCGTTGTTTTGTAATTCGTATTTTTAATCACTGTATGTGTACACACACACACATAGGTGTCGTAAAAGTAACTATACACTTCAATTCAATTTCAATTAACATATGATTTACTTCTTTGATGTTATGTTCGAAATGTTTTCCTTCTTTATCAGTCCGTGCTGTTCTAGGTCGTCCACTACGAGGCGCATTCAACACAGAACTTGCAACTTCAAATTTGTGAATTACGAGCTGGTATCCACAATATTCGGGACTGGTGCTGCCATCTCGACAGTAGTTGCAGTAGAGTTTTGTGCCGCTAGGTGGCAACACTAGCACATTCCTGGTACTACTGAAGGACTTAGTCCCCAAGATATAATTCTTCTTACTCCACATGTCCCTCGTACTCCCACCATATATTTTCTCCCTAAAATTCATAATTCCAGGCCGCCCGATAGTAGCCAGAGCTTCGATTCCCCCACTGAACCTATTTCCGCTTTAGTACATTTTTGGTTACAGCCATTTGTTACGACTAGGTCATTTATATCAAAGATTCCTTCCATTTTTTAGTTTACGAAAGAAAGTTGACCCTTCGACACATTCTAATATACTTCTGGCCGCTATCGATGTGACGTCACTCTATACTAACATCCCCTACTAAATATTGATATTTCCCAGATATTGATATTTCTTTATGCAATGGCTCTTTTCTAAATTTGTACCCCGCCTTACCTTCAGAACACTCCCTAACCTTAAAGTATATTTCGCCGTAACCTATCCCCTCCGAATTTACCACGTCCCTTTGCTAGCTTATATCCTTGCCAACGTCCTAAATGTAAATGCTGTGCATTAATTATGCCTTGCAATTCATTCCGTAGCCCTAATTTATCCAGTGAATTTAACATTTCTTCATTTGCTACTTGTTCTTCCAAGAACGTTGTATATATGTTATCTTGTAAGCTTTGCAAAACATTTTATATTGGCTTAACTTCTACTGTTGTTTCGCTACGTGTGAACAATCATAGACGTTCTGTTAAAACCAAGTCGCCCTTGCCGGTTGTCCAACATTCCTTATCTCACTTTAAGGATTTTGATGATGCTTTTAATCTAACACTTATTGATGCTTTACCTACACAATGCTCAGAAAGTTTACTCAGAGATAGAGAAATGGCAGCTATATTTTTACATAAAGCGCATATACCCCCTGGTTTAAATCTTACGTATTAATTTTTTTTCCTCCCACATTCTCATTTCTGTTTTCATCTGTTTCCATGCATAACGTTGCCTTCGATACTCAATGTTTACTTTTATCACCTTCACTTGTCTTCTTGCCATAGAAGGACTCCAGTAGTTCGAAATATTGCAATTTCAAGTGTGACTTTATCTAAGTGTTTTATCCTTATCTACCTTTATTATTACTGTTAATTGGTTACATTGTTAATAGTGTTATTTTATTTTTATTTTTCATTTATATATATCCACTACATTGTCAACCCCCCCCCCTGCTCCTATTTTCAATGATATGTAATAATTAAGCTCCCATAAGCCAAATACTCATGATTAATGGTACATAATATCTCTTATTGTGATATTTAAGAAGAAAGAACTAATATGTTATTTAATGGGAATCAAGAAATGTACTTTGTTAGTGTTATTTTTATAGCGCAAACAATACTATTCCACTAACAAAGAAACTGACACAAACTCAATATGGATGTGCAATAAAGACGTCAAGGGTATACCGCACTGTTTCTACAGATGCTGCACCAACTATGGATGGTCTAAAGCGCTTATATTTTATCGGCATCTTGCAAAACAGAAAGGTCGTTCTGACTTAAGACATCATTGAACAAGTAGAACATGCTGCGAAATGAAAAACTATGAATCATAATTTATATTTACACATATTATGACAGAATATTTGAAGTTTGTTATTCATTGAACTCTTTAGTATTTATTTTTATTTTTTTATTTTATTTTTATTCTGCAATGCCTTATATATCGTGGTACCTTGGTGCTACATTAGGACATTATACTCCAGACTTATTTTATTTATTCCTCTTACTTTTTTCAATATAATTTAAATTCTACACATTTTAAAATCTTACAATACTAATACTATAACTAAACAAAACTAAAACTTCAGTAAACTAAACCTTCGTATATATGTTATCTTGTAAGCTTTGCAAAGCATGTATATTGGTTTAACTTCTACTGTTGTTTCGCTCCGTATGAACAATCATAGACGTTCTGTTAACACCAAGTCTCCCTTGCCGGTTGTCCAACATGCTTTATATCACTGTAAGGATTTTGATGATGTTTTTTAGCTAACACTTATTGATGCGTTACCTACACATAACTCTGAAAGTTTACTCAGGGATAGAGAAATGGCAGCTATATTTTTACATAAAGCGCGTATACCACCAGGTTTAAATCTTACGTATTAATTTTTTTTTTCCAAAAACTGTTGTTGCTTGTTTCATCTGTTTCCATGCATAACCTTACCTTCGATACTCAATATTTATTTTTATCACCTTCACGTTTCTTCTTGCCATAGAAGAACTCTAGTGTCGAAATATAGCGATTACAACTCGTTGACTTTTTCTTAGTATTTTATCGTTTTCTGCTTATTGTTAATTTGGTTACATTGTTAATAGTGTTACATTATTTTTCATTTATATTTTATATGTACATACATATATTAAAATCCCTGTTCCTTAGTCACTTAGGTTATAAATGACGCTTTCCTCCATTCTGCCTGGAGGGAAAAATCAAAAGCGATTTTAGCACAATCTGGTGCCAGGTATATCGTTATTCAATGTGATTAGAAACGGACCTATATACTGAGCATATGCTCCAATAAACATTTGGTTTTCAGAAGGGCTGCTTCCTAATTATATATCGAGATAGAACGAGCAAGTCACAGCCACACCGCACACATCTTAAGCCCACTTCGCGTGAATCATTTGGCCTGTGCGACCAAAACAAAAATCAATGAATAAACCCAATGTCAGCTTCAAGGAGTTTGAACCCGAGCGTTATCACTTTAGCCATCCTGCTTGCTTAGCTGTACCTTAAACCTTTCCTTGGGGTATTTCATAGGAACACTAATAACACTTGGGACTACTAAGGAAGAGCCTCAAATTAGTACACAATTACCACAAACTATAGAATTCCTACACCATACTAAAAATAAATCAAAGGAGCATGTTACAGCTACTGTAATCTTCTCCTACCACGAACCTTTGTCTCTCCCAACATTCAGTACGGATCAAAGGCGACAATAAGAGAAGCTAAAAGGACTTGAAATAGAAGCAGTTAAATTTATACAATTAATTTTCCTAGAACAAGCCTTTAAACATTGCTTTGAGGGGAACTGGAAAATGGAATCATATTAACACGAAAACATGCCTATATTTTCGTATGTATGAATTAAGTTCAGTGAGAGGATGAAAAGCTCTCGCTTGAAGAGCTCCCAAAATTAAATTAAATGGAGAAACAGCGTTTGTTGAAGGCGCCATGGTGAAGTACTTTCATCGGGTTAAATAATATCCGTTAGTTTCTGCTGGTTTTCATACATAAAATGCAAAACACTTGCAGCCACGTACACAAACGTTGGATTAAAGCATTTACATGTATCAGACTGCTGAGATTCGTGGTAGCTTTTCTCCAAACGCAAATATTCCTAAGCACCATTGAAGAATACCCTTTAAATGCAAATTTTTACTGAAAATAACGGATATAATAATCATAATAGTACCTTGTTTATAAAGCTGTTTTCAAAAGCACTAATTTTGCACTCTTTAGAAATGAAAGAAACATTTTATAGCTATTTTTCAATTCCATTCTGTAATGGAAGTGCTGTATATACCGTATTTTTAATGAGGTAGTAGAAAACGTCACTTTTTACAGATATTATTTAGTAATTTGAACTGTGTTTCCCTTTTTAAAGACATAAATATATCGCTGTTATTAAGCTGTGCATACAAGGGACTCATGTTTATTTCATTTCAGAATTCTGTTAATTTTGATACATGTACTGTCAGTAAAACTATATAAATGTAGTATTTCACAAATATGTTAAGTATTCAATTGTTTGTTACCAATTGTAGAGGGTTTTTTATTTGATTTATTTACGGACCCTCTTTAACATCTCAGGTCATCAGCGTCCCATTCTATTTAGGGCATGAAATGGCCGACAAATTTTGCTCAGAGGCCTCTTTTTTTCAGGCTTGAGGTTCTTTTTCGTGCCGTAAATGTACGACACGGGACCCACGGCTTTACTTTCCTTCCGAAGGATGCCATACTTAGTATTTTTACGCTCCTAACCGGGATTGAACCCGCGATCTTGGGTCTACGAGGCAATCATGGTTACCGCTAGACCTCCACGACCCACAATGTTTGAGAGCTAATGATCTACCAAAAGTAGTAATACAATCATATTAAATTTTTAAAATACAAGAGGCTGTTCTTTTCATTTAGGTTACTTTATTTTTATACGCGCTTAGTTTTTGTCCGTTGCTGTTACAATCTAAATTTATTATCAGTTCGTTTAATTTTCTGTATTTATCTTAAGTATATTTTAATAACTATGAAGTATTTTTGTATCTAGTTTATGGGACTGAATGATTTAAAGAAGAGTTAATGTGGAATCTCTATCCACTTAATGAATCGGAAAGTACCTATTTCAATTAGTAATAAAAAGCAAAATTCCAGTTCATTGTTGGTTGCAAAGAAAGAGCATTCTTAACTACCTTAACTGTAAAAAAATAATAAACTACAATAACTATGTAATTCAATAATTTCACCGTAGTTTTTCGATTTTCCGAAATAAATAAGGCGTTTATATTATTAGTACGTAATGTTTAACTTGAAATTGATATATGTTTTTAAACTGTGATATAGAATATTTTAAATATGGTACTTAAATTATTCTATGTTAAAGTTATTATAAATTATATGTACATACTTGTACATTCGTTATTACACGTATTCAAACTTCTATAAACAGTTTGGAAGTCTGGGCAGATGAAAGCTCTTCCATAGCTAGTTGGAAATTTTCATACTGAAGATGAAGATTATAAAGTTCCAACGATAAAATGACAGACGTTATTGAAGAAAACGCTTGTCAATCTACACGAAATATTGCTAAAGAGCTCACATTTGCCCCATAGCAATTTGCAATCTACACTAAAAGAGACTCACAAGTTGCATTTCACTAATTTCAGGTACAAAAATTATCCTTTTTGGATTGTACTGTAAGCTTTGAGAAGAAAAGAATTCTCTACATATCCGAGAATGACCTGATCATCACGAAAAATCGAATCTTTTACAAAGTAGAAATTGAACCAGAGAGGGTAAACAATGATAGCTTGCAACTATTTAAATTTCATAAAAGTTTGCAAATTCTGGCGGAAGTGCTTTCAACAATCTGATAAAACGTACTACAAGCTGCAGGAGAAAAAACTGGCAAGAATGAATAGACAAGAAGACATTTTGCTTCACGCAAATGCTCGGACACACATTTCCTAAAACATTAGCTAGAATCTAAATGGTAATTGGCTACCAAACATTAGCCCATCTAACAGGTTGATTTGATATTCCACACGCTGTCTAATAACTGTTTCCAATTCATTGATAGTTTATGGAAGAATGAAGTTTGCAATAGCAAGTAGCAGAGGAGTTATCATTTAGAGAGTTCAACATCTCCAGAAAACCAGAATTTTCATTCAAGAGGCACAGACGCTTACTATTTGAATAGAGCGCTATTGAAGCTTCGGCCATAAAAGTGCCATTAATTTTCATTTTGGAACAAATAAGTAATTAAATACATGAACCATTCATTCACAAACAGTGAATGCATTGACCTTGTTCAGGCTTTATTTTTTTTTTTTCCTGGTTATTAATGCATCGGCATTTAGTTATATGTTCACAAGATTTTGCCTTCTTTCCGCATTTTATTAACTTCTTAACAGTATTAAAGAGTGAGTATATATCTTAAATAAATAAATGTTGTAATTAAATTCAAGTAAAAATAAAAGAAAAGTAAAAATTACGTCATACAAAGGATCCAAAAATGTATACACACTCCAAGTAAAAAAAAAAACTGTGTTAACATAACAAAACTGAATTCACACAAACAGAAAATGATAAGCACTAATCATCTTAGACTTTTACAGTTACAACAGTTGCTCAAAATGCCCACCATCGGCGACGATACACTTCCGAGTACGTTGAACTACACACATTGAGCAACGTTTGCAAAAGTGTCCTCAGCGATTGCAGTACATGTCATTTCAATTTCTTCCCGAAGTGCTGCCAGTGTAGCTGGTTTTCTACGGTATACGGTACTACGAATCTCAAATTTGTCTCGAAAGTGTGCAATTGTTACTCGCGTTGGCGGTTCTGTTCTGTACACACGTCTCCATTTCCTTTGAACTTCAACATTATTCTCGGTTTTCCAATACCACTTCAAAATTACTTTGCGTTGTTCAAACGATAATCTTGCTGTAGCAACGCTAGCATAACGTAATGTGAGTCGCATCTATTTACAGAACATCATACGATAATCTTGCTTCATTTGTTCATTGTTGATTTATCTGTCACGTAGCAACGCTATCATAATGTATGTGAGTCACATCTGTTTACAGAACATCATACTACACATTACTGTTCTTTTTCGGTCCAACTTTGAAATATATTAAATAGATATCTATGTTAAAGTATGTATATATACATACCAATATATATTGGTACCGTCGGTATTCAGCAATTTTTCTGGTAATAATGTCATGTCCATATATTTCAGTTTTGCATCTAGTTCTTATACACTCATATTGGCTAGTGTAACATTCCTAATTTTCTTATTCTTTCGGCTTCTCTAGGAATGCACCTAAATATCAAATAATACTTGAGGTGCTCCAAAGCCGACAGTTCGTGCTCTAGTCGACGTATTCTTATAGTTTAACGCACACCATTTAAATTTGTATATCGTCGAATGACCTATGTAACATTTCAGATAAATGTTGTTCTTGGCTCTGGAGAGAGGCTCTGTATGGGATTGTATGCACGTGGAAAGACATTCCACCCACTCTCATCGCGTGATCGTATCTAACCCGGCTTGTGTGAGGAACGGGTAACATTATGGAAGCCACTATTGGAGATTTGGGATTTCCAAACTTAGGCTAAGCTACAGAACTGGATCAATACATGCGGCCAAAAGTTCGGCCCAATCTTCTAAGACTGCACTTTCCACCGGAATACCTAGATGAGAAGAGGGTTACAGGATAATTTATTTTTGCCATCGCAAATGCAAAGTGTCACCATTATGGTAGCACGCGAGTACACTAATACGATAAATCGAAGCTGACCAGCTAATACCACAATAGGAGCAGTCCACTTGAATCTGCATTGGAAATGAGGTGCATTATACCAAATCCCATAATACATAATACTGAATTCCAGGGGCTACATGAGCGAAGATTAGGAGTTCTTCAATAAATTTTGTCACACGAGTTTAATATTGGTAAAACTGTCGTTTTATTATACCAAAATCTAAAAGCACCATTGGTTGTATATACAGTCCCATGACGCTATTAGAAGTAAGCAATGATGATCTCCCTCGACAGCATGTTTTATTGTGATGTCAAGTTCATTCTACATTATTGTTTAAATAAAACCACTCTAAAATTAAAAGCTGTAAAATAAATAATTCCCTCAGTACCCGTGACAAAGGAGTAAATTTATTAGTGAAAAGTTTTATGATAAAGATTAAATATATAAAAGTGGGCACCATATGACAACTGAACACTGGATATGTCTTTAAATGTAGGTTATTTTTAAAATAATAATAATAATAATATGAATATGAATAAAACAAATAAATTATAACTGGAAGTTTCTTCCGGGCTTAGGAGCCGTGGTCTCTTGGAGCTAAGGAGTCCAAACGTTTCATCCTCAACTGCGGAGGACATCTTCAGTGGCGCGGTCTGAGTCTTCTGGGCGAAGTTCCTACCTGTCGAAGAAACTTCTAGTTATAATTCTGACTCCGGCCGTGGAAGCTTCCGATTACTCAAAACAAATAAATAAAATTATAGTAAATGTGATGGATCATAATGGATCATAATTGTAAAACCATAATCGTTAAAGGCAACTAAGCCAACAGATAATTGATATATAAAACAAAATTTAAATTGAATGCTTTCAAAATGTTTACAGTTACTTTCAACTAAATTTGTTAATCGACATGAACGAGATATGAACTCAACAAAATGTGTAAAATTATAACAAGAGGCCGTTATCTAGTTCTAGATTACTCCCAAATTTTTCATAACTACATGAAAATTTAGAGATCTTATTTGAAAAAGAGACTACTAAAGAATAGTTCGTATTAGACAATCATCGTGAAAATAATGTGACCTCTTGTAAAAATAATAATTGGAAACTATAATTGAAATCACAGAATGTATTTAAGATAGCACATAAATTGTTTAATCAATGTTAATATTTCCTACAATGGGAATGTTAATAATTCTGTTTACTGACATTAATAATACAGCTTTACATTTTCATTTCTTCCCACTAGGATGTAATTGGTGAACAGATATACCCATGCATTCCAACCCAATCATATCTACTTCAACATTATGTCACGCCTTTCCTAAATGAATTTAAATGTTTTGTACTGGTACTGATAAATGAGCGTTAACCATGTTGTTTAAATTAAATTAAAAAAACTATTCTGAGTAAAACAACACCTCCTCGGCCACATTGAATATGGATTTTCCTGCCACCAAATGACACTAGTATAGGTTTTGATCCTCCCCTCCAGGCGGAGTAATGGAAAAAATTCACAGGTAGGTGTGTCTTTAATCCACATGGTCAAAGAGAACATATTTTTATTGATTTAATATATACATATATTTTCACAGTGATTAAATATACTACTTACAAAGAATACCGTAAAAAGGACGGTAGATATAAGCATGTAGATAAAAATTTGCGATGAATTTGAGGTAGGGAAAGAAGTAAATGTAGATTTGAAAAATAAAAAAAGGTCAAAATGATAATGGCGGAAAAGTTATGGTTAAAATTGCAAATAAAATTATATTGAAAAACTAAAATTATAAACAAAAGAATGATATTTAATTGAAAAAACTGCTTTAAAATATTTCTCAATTCGCAATTTACTTTTCATAAAACAAAATATAGTATCATTGAAATTTAAAAATGTTAATGTAGCAAAAAAAGATAAAATTAAGATTTTTTTAAAAGGTGTTCGCTGTAAGCAAAACTACAAAATGTGTCAATAATTGCTCATTTGCAATATAAAACCAAATTGCTTTCAAAATAGTTTTCATATTCAAAATAAAAATTACGCTACAAGCAAAATGCTAAATTGTGTAAATATTTGTCAATCTACCGTATAAAATCCGACTTGTTTTTAAAAGTTTCAAATATTCAAAATGTAGTTACGCTGCAAGCAAAATGATATACATTGTGTAAATATTTTTTAATTTACTTTATAAACAAATTATATTTGTTGGTGCATATATATATATATATATATATATATATACATATATATATACCGGTGATGCGGAACATGATTAATTACCATCAAAGTAAATGTGGTTGTAATAGTGGTGAAGCTTAAAATGAAAGTTTCAATTAATATTTGGTCTTACTGTAATTTAAATGACGTGAAAGTGTTTTGATTACAAATGCCTACAAGCTACTGAGACTAATTAATGTTACAAGTAGTTAAGAGTAGCAAGGAAAATCGCGCGACTAGCTAAAATAAATGTGGTGAAAGCAAGAATGGATCGACAGGACAGTTTGTAGGTTTACTGTAAACAACCTCAACGCCATGTGACGTCACACAACCACTATCGTCACACTGTCGGCAGGGAGAAAGCAAGTACAAACCTAGCGAGTATTCACAGGATAGTTACGTGACACTGTTAATCAAAGATTGCATGTAGGTATATGCAAAGAGCCACAAGCTCAAATGATGGAATGCTATTATCTACGTGACTGCTGAAAATATGTTGGGTTGCGTAACCCAAGCAGTGAATGCTCGAACCACGTGATGGTAGAAATAGAAACTGAAATGTATATGATGGTGTAAATACGTATTGAATAGCCTCAGAATTACATACTGGCAAATACATCGGCCTGCGAATCATTTACTGTTTGCATATGATGGAACAAACAAAGTATTAACTTTGAAACAAAATTTTATATATATTTTTTTAAAAAATACGTATTCAATGATTTTGGAATCACTTATTGGTAAATAAAATATTCATATTTACTAATCATTTACCCTTTGTAGAACAGCTTAAAAGGTATTAATTTTGAAGCAAATATATTATTTATAATATTTAAAAATATATACTGAATTATACTGGATTTGGCATGGAGTTACCATTTATAGGCAAATAAATAATGCTTTTTAAATAAAAGAATTATTTAACATATTTAAATTTGCAGAAATTATGTAAGGTGTTCATAAATTTATTTACGAAGGGAAAAAATAATAAGGAACAAAAAAAATGCTACGTTACAATAAAAATTACGTCTGCTCTTTGATTTGCATTTATGAAAAACTAACATTGAAGTCTAAAATTGTTTTATTTTAACGCCCATAAATTGAATAAAAAACAAAAATTCTATTGTTTAAAATATGTTGGGGTTGTATATGTGATTATTTGTATATATGAGGCATTTATTACTTGAACTACATACATTTTGTATTATTTCGATCATTTACTATATTGCCATTCAAATATTGCAAGTATTGTTTATAATGTAGCTGGAAATAAAAATACAAGTTTGACAATACAAGAAATTCAAATAACTTTCATAAAGAAAACCTTGTGAACAAGATTCATAATATCTACAAAATTATCAGAAAAGATATATTATTCGATTTAGGTATTTAAAAGTAATAATAATATATGTATGTGCAAGGGATCGAACGAAAAAAAATCAGTTTTTAATATATTCACACAGTTATCTACTGTGGCATTGAACGCAATATATTTACGGTCATAATTATTTAGAATAAAATTAAAACGTTTGTAAATATGAATCAAGAAGTTCTTAGAGCAAGAGCTTTGCAGTAAAAATAGGAATTTAACACGTCTTATATGTAAATTATGTTTTTCACATAAAGGTGTGACACCATAATAGTATGGTGTCCTAGTTAAAATAATGCAATATATGCAAGACCTCGAAGGAGAGAAATCCTGTTAAAAGCTTTTGAAATTGACACAAAATTTACGGTTGCACGTAATATTCTCGTATGTCTAATAGATACAGGTTTCTAATCGGTGTACTCCCGGAAGAAATGTTTTCATATATATATTTGAATGCAAACTTTGTAAAAGTAGACGATATTGTACACATACAATATGAGAAAAGTTCAGTAAAAAGCATTAATTTCACGAAGGCAACTGAATAAAATACATATGTTATTTTGAATAATAATAATAATAATAATAATAATAATAAAGGACTTGTGGAAATTACTTTTTATTAACAATAATTGTTTTAAGTTAAATGATAACCAAATTCTTGAGTGGAGAATTGAATGTTATAATTAAGAATAAAGAAATTTAGATTATAGCAAATGGAAGGGATATGAGAAAAATAAAAATATGTAACTATGAGTTTTTTAAAGTTGTGCTAAATACCTTTCGGTTTGAAGACGATGGAGAAAAATAAGAACAATTAAATGTGGCATTTAAAAAATATATGATTATTACAAATTAAATATAATTGCTTTTTATTTATTAATGGAATAATATAAATGAATGAGAATAATTAATTATATACTTGCTAATTTAAAATAGTTAAATGTTTAGGACACTAGTTGAAATATAAGTTTTAAAATTTAAATTTACAAGAAATTTTATCGTACACTTTTTCACAATGGGTTACTGTCATTATTTTTTTTTTTTTAATTTTATTGTAAGGTTATATAAAATGTTTTCAATTCGCGTATATGTAAATGTGTAGTCTTTGTTATTTTAAAACAGTCATTTTGTCTCGTGACCATAATAATCACCATTAATGGTTGCCATGTCATCACATTTTCACTACAATCGCTATTCTCGTCCACGACACCATCTATGCTATCACTATAGTTATTTTCAGTGCCATTTTCACTATCACTGTCACTTTCATAATCATACTATTAAAAGCATTATCATATTTAGAAATTATGTATTTTAAAAATAATTTGCAACTTAGTTAATATAATGTTTAATTTTTTTTCTTCGTCATATTCCGTTATCATGTCATGGGTCATAACTATTTGTTGTTTCGAACATCTCTGCTGTTGAATTTACTGCCCTCGCTGCTGCAGCTCCGAACAACTCCACCATGACGGTAGTGGGGGCATCCCCACACCATTTTTCCTGTCTGTTGTACGTTAACAGATGTCATGCGCTTTGTAGTTGCAAGAGCTTCAATCTCCGAAGTTAGTCAATCTCCTGGATGTTTGGAGTTGTACAACGATATATTGTAGCCTTTAGCACCGAGGTATTTTATACTGGAACAATTTCTCATTTTACGTGACGTCGTAAAACGTGTTTATTCTCTCTGAGTGAAACCAGAAATATCCTTCACAACCCTTTTTTTTATTTTCTTCCATTGAAAGGAATTATTTTGTTGAGGAAATGTTATAACGTAAGTAGGTCAGCTGAGTGAAAACACTTTAAGTCCCCCTAAATATCAAGTCAGAGGAGGGAAAGAGAAACATTTCATTTCCCCTTTTTTATTTTATTTTAGTACATTCAGTCTTCACTCGGTTAACACGGCGTATTAATACCCACATATAAATTACCCGGTAAATAGTTTTAAGCAAGTTAATGACATGTGTACGTAATACTATTGATGACCTTAAAGCTGTGTTTTATGTTCTATTATTCCTCATATTTTGTTCATTACTTCTATACAGTTTTATGATCTACTTTTCATTGCTAACATCATATATCTTAAGTATGAATTTCGTGTTATCTTTCATTATTTGGTTACCAATTTGTACATTATTATATATTTCGTTTTTTGTTGTGAAATATTGTTATATATGCGCTGTACATATCTTCGCCTGTAGATTTTCAATAACATGTTTCGCTAAATATAATGAAGGAATTAGTAATTTTACAATGTCATTTATCGTAATAAGTTTGCTTCGTTTTACTTCATAATAATTAATTTTATATCTGTAAATAGGGCACGTTACGTATATTAGATTTGTCATATATTGTTATAGATGTCATCTTAGATAAGTTTTCGCAAATATGTTTTCATGAAAATCTATACGAAAATGTACCTTTTACTAAAGATATTCCTACTTATATATTCAAACCACGGTAGCGTGGCTTCTTGAGCTCATACGGGGCCTTCTAAGTGAGCTCACGGCCTCTGAGCATTCAAAATCTCCAACCACCATTCGTAGGCTCAAACTCAATTTCCAGAGCTAATATTAAAATTTAGAAGACAGACTCTCTTTATTGACTGCAGTAAGGTTATTCGCCTTGCTAACGGTGTGATTTTTTTTTCTTCTTATTTTGTTGCGAGCGGTGAATACAACAGCTTATGGCCCCTTCCTTTCTACAAGTGTCCACCTGTTCTATTGTAACAGATGTTGCCTCAGGCGTGTGATAAGACTACCAAAAAGCATATTTTAGTACAAATGCATATTCGTTGTTCATGCAGTTATTTTACTTAATTTATTATCACATATTTATTACACAGTATATACGATATCAAATGTTAAATGATTATTATGGCTTACATAGAAGTGCAAAGCTACGTCTTGGTGGAGATGGGGTCGCAAGAACTGTTGCATAATTTAGCATACCTTTTTTATTCATATTACCGGCAACGGTGGCTCAAGCACTCAAGCAGCAACACTTAATATTCGCATTCGGAAGGTTCCGGTTTCAATTCCCTTGAGTTTCTTATGTTTCCTTCATGTCACTAAGGCGAATGTCGGAATGCGTATTTACATTCCGAGAATTTTTGGCTCTTCTATTTTCTTTCATTTCACTCCGTAGCACCAATTACAGGGTGCCTTTAGTATGGTGGTGGTTTACACCCAGGAAAAAAAAGAATCCCTGTCCAAGCATCTGGTGGGTTCTGTCTGGGAGTCTCCTCGATGGACATCCAGGGTGATTCTCGCGAGCCCGCCGGCCTCTGGGATTTATTATCTATGTAAAAGCCTGCGCCCAAGCAATGTCTCCTTGGATCCTCGCTGCCCCGGAGCATTCTCTATCTCATGCCTTCACTTAAGAGCTGTCCCTTAGGGACGTATGTATAATAGGCCCATCAGCTGTCGCGGTACAAAATCCAAAATCCGTAGGACAGGTGTTTTCCGTTTTAAACTTAAATAGAGCTAATAGGCCTGTTGCTGATTTAACATGTAATATCACACATTTAGAATTTAAAATATATATTTATATTGGCTAAATAATTATTGCTAATAAGTGACAGTAAAATTATTCAGCAACTGAATGCAACACGTTCCACTAGCAATGGATAGGGTAGATGAAGTTTTTTATGAAAAAGGTATGCAACTTATTATTTATTAATGTACTTTCTAATGCGCACTTTTTGATAGAACATGCTGAACATCGTTAACAATTAGCTGCGATAAAGACGTTTAACCGCACTTTGATTCACGCATTGAAATATTGTTTACGAAATGTTAATTATTCTTACACCATGCTCAATAATTACCCCATTATTAAAGGCATTAGCAATCGCACACATAATTGGAGGTGTACGAGCTTTAATTCTGCCGTGCTAAGCGAGTCAATGGCTCAAAATGGTGCGGTGTTCGATGTTGGGAGGGTTTTCATCCAGGCGCCACATCCCCTCTGAAGGGCTCAAATTCCTTGGAGAAGGAATTCCAACGGTTTCCGGGTGCTGTTACTGGAAACAATCTTAGAGACCCCTCTGTGCTTGTGTCTTATCTACCCTGGATTCTAACCACCCAATGACTCGCCTCATCTACTCCTCACGGATGTGCCCCTATTTAGAGGTAGGCACAAACGGCCAGCCCTTGAGCACGGCTGAAATACTTTCTTCTTTCTCCTATATGCCCACCAATTCAATCCAATACAATCCGAAATGCCGAAACATGCCATGTAGTCGCTTTAGGGGTAATTTAACAAAATATTGCTCCAAAATTAGGTTCAGCATTAATAGTTCCACGGTAAAACATGACTTGTTTCATAACTTGGCTGAACATGTTAGGATCATGTGATGAATTTTTTAATGTATGAATTTGATTTATCCATGGAACAATAGCAAATACTTTGACTGTTAACATGTCCATGCAAATAAAACAACACTTTATCTAAAAAAAAACTACTTTTACAACAAGCAAATAGCAACAATACAACACAGTATATGTCTGCCACTAAATTACATCAAAGAAAATAGCGAATTATTTTCGAAATAGAGGATATGAAGAACAACTCAATTTTGCAAAAAATAAAGCATGAAGCAAAAACTAACCCTTTCAGATCCGAGGGTCGGGATATTTTCTATGTAATACTTTTTGGACATAAAGAGAAACGACTTTGATAACAAATAAAAAATAAAACATTTACACCGTTTGGCAGAATAAAGGATCACAAATAATGTGCATTAGGTTTTTTACTGAATTAAAATATATGTATAAAGAAATGCTACATCTTATATTTATGAAATATTAACGACAGCACATCCTTAAAAAAACTGCTTTGAAGTAATAAAGCCCATCCACAGTCAAGAGAAAGAAAACTAGTAATATAGAAACGACAAAAGTAATAGGCACTTAGCATGTCCTGGGTGTAAGGTTGAAAAAAAAAAGGGGTGGGGACCAGAAGAGGGAGAGCTAATTTCTGCTCCGAATTATATCTACAGTTGAAAGAGCTACGACAAATGATTTGCATCACAAATTTCACAGACCGCATCGAGGTTATTCTTATTCCGGTCCACCTCATCCCCTTTTGTTTTAATTCCGCCTCGAGTACTAGCTTCCTCGTTTTCCTCGTTTCGTGCTTCTGCCTCTTTGCATCCAACCTAACTCAAGCATAAGGAAAAAGTGCGTCGAATGGAAACGAAGAGCAGAACCAAAACATTCGGGATAACAGTTGTATTATACATTGCTTAAGTTTCGCTCACCTCGTCATAATATATTTTAAGTTTAATCCATTTTTGAAGGTGTGTTAGTTTCACTAAAGCGTTACACTTTTTTTAATGCAGCGTTTCATGCAGCGACTGCCGCCGTTAAAAATATTTGAGGCTCAAATACCTATTTAATTTACTTCTGTTAGATGACTTCAACACTAGTCAGAAATCAAATTCTGATGACATAAACTTCTGACTAAAATGTCTGTAGTTATTTGGTCATACATATGCTATCGCATTAAGATTTCTTCAGCGCAATTGCAAAATAAAATAATGTGTTGCAAGAGCATTAGGTTTAATTTCTATGGAATTTTCTGTGAATGTTCATTGAAAGTGTATTTACTATCGCTTTGTACATTATGAATCACTACCGCCACGGGTGGCCGAGGTCGTTAAGGCGTAGACTCGTAAGCGGGAGGCCTGGGGTTCGAATACCGCCAGGACCGTCCTCCCTGACTGATGTTTTTTCCAGGTTTTCCTCAGTCCTCATAAATGGAAAATGCCGGGGAGGTTCCCTAAACTTAGGCCTGGAACGTTTCCTTCCTAAAATAAAAAGTATTCTTTCCCAATTGATAATTTCATCTCATATATCATTAGTGTTCATCGCCTGTGGTGCCTCAGCTGTAAAAACAGACGTTAAACACTATTAAAAATAATTATGAGCTATTGTTATGAGTTTGTGAAACACTGTGCTGATAGATTTTAATTTAACAATGTAACAAAATATTTTTCTATTGTTTGCCCCGTGCGAGATGTACGAACTTTCGAGAAATTGACCTGGATGGATGCTTTAGTGACTACAAATACAAGGGTCGCCCAGAAAAAAAACGCCCCACATTTTTTTTCAGCTGACAACAATGTTGCGAATGCGAAACGTTAGGTATGAATTATTGCAAGCTTCCTGAGTGCGCGCGCAAAATTTCCGTTTCTTCCGACAGATAGCATAGCTGCAGCAATGTTTCAAATGGCGTCTGTAAGTGATGTAAGTTTTAAGCAGCGTGTCGTCATTGAATTTCTCACAACGGAGAAAGAAACTGTGGGAATATTCACAAACGTTTGGGTGAAGTCTATGGAGCATCTTGCAGTCGACAGAAGTACGGTTGGTCGCGGGACCCAGAGGGCGGCTCGGCGGAGCTGTCACACCTGACATGTTGCAGCGTGCTGATGTTCTAATTCGCGATGATCGATGCATTACGACTCGGCAGTTGGCGCTGAAGCTGTCAATCAGCAAAGGAAGGTGTGGATGCAATTATCCGCGCCCTTAATTACACAAAAGTGTGTGCAAGATGGGTTCCGCGCAGTCTTACGGTGGAACACAAATGTCACAGAAAAAAAAAAATCTTTTTAGTTGTTGTAATATTTTGAAGCTCAGGGGAAGGCATTTTGGTCCCGGAATGTGACAGGTGATGAAACCTGGGTTCACTATTTTCAGCCCCAAACAAAACTACAGTCAATGGAACAGGATCAGCTCGCTCTCCACAGAAGAAAAAATTCAAAGGAATTGCTTCAGCCGGTAAGGTGTCACTGTGGGACACCTTTGGGACGGTGGGGTGTGATTCTCATTGATGTGATGCCAAGAGGCAGTACTATTAATTCAGAAGCATACGTCAACACACTAACCGAACTGAAGAAGCGCTTCTAGCGACTTAGGTGCCAATAACAACTCAGAAGATGTTTTGATTCAACACGATAATGCTCGGCCTCGCACGAGTTTGAGAACTTTTGAAAGCACCACGAAATAGGATTGGGTTTCAGGTAAACCCTAATGACCGGATTTCCCTGCTTTTCAGAAACCATTTTCCTTATTTTATTTAAATGGCATATTTAACTTCGTTGCGAAAAACAAATTATATATTACTTCATTCACCCTACAACTCTGATCTAGATCCCTTGGACTTCCACTTGTTTGGACTATTAAAGGAGGCATTCGTGGAAGACATTTTGAGAACGACGAGGAGGTAATTCGCACAGTGAAGAAATGGCTTCGTGACCAGAACAAGGATTGATACCTATAGGGCATACACGTTTTTGTGACTCGTTGGAGCAGGGGCATAGAACTGGAAGGAGATTACGTGGGAAAATATGGTGTGTAGATAAAACAATTCTTTCATGTAGTTCTCATTGTGTGAAATAAATAATTGTTGAAAAAATGTGGGGCATTAATTTTTGGACGGCCTTCGTATATAATATGATTTCTACACTGAACCTCTTTCATTTTTTCTGATTAATACTTTTAGCGAATAGGACTGTACGTTATGTGTGTGTGGGGGGGGGTGTATTCGTTAACGCTCTAGAGGTCGCAATTTTTGCTTTTTCTCAATGAAACTCGGTATATAAATATCAGTTAACAAACAATTCGTTGAGCTTATTAATCAGCAAAATTAGGGATGGGAGTTAACCTTTTAAAAAATTTAAAAATCGCTCTAGCAGCCGCAATTTTTTTTTAAACAAAACTGGGTAAATTTCTTTAACATTAATTGATAAAAACATTTTGCAAAAATCAGGACAATCGGGCCACTAGGCGTGGGGAAATACCTAAAAAACAAGTAAGGGTTAAAGCGAAACTTAAAAATCACTCTAGCGGCCGCTGTTTAAGAATTATATAGAAAACAAAGTCTATGCAATTGAAACAAAATAAAAGTATTTTTCGAAAATCAGTTATATGGGATTATAGGGAGAAACCCATAATTTAAAATCGCTCTAGCGGCATTATAATTTGTTTTTCGCAACGAAGTTCCATATATGCCATTTAAATAAAATAAGGAAAATAGTTTCTGAAAATCAGGAAAATTCGGTCATTAGGGTTTACCTGAAATCCAAAATTTAAAAATTGCTCTAGCAGTACCAATACTCATTTATTCAGAACAAAACTTGGCATATATCATTTAAATAAAATAAGAAAATTGTTTTTGATAACTAGTGAAATAAATTATTAGTAGTGGGTTTTTACCTGAAATCTAAATTTAAAAAAAAAAAACTCTAGCGGCACTAATATTAAAATGTCAAATGGATGAAATTTTCCGTTGTTTATTGTTGATTTGCTTAATATGCTGTAATTAATTTTAAATAGTGACATGTTTTTGTTTTATTCAAACATATGAACTTGATAAATACACAATGTAACTCGAAACTTTCTCGTATTTATCTCTAGTTTAATGAATGCGAGGTAATATTATTGGCTCAGTTCATAAACATGGTTGTATTTAAAAAGGTTCACAAGTACCCACACAGTATAGCTTTGTCTATCAGTGATCATGTATTTTATTATATTAATATTATACCAATAGTTCTGTTGGTTTAATCTCAATACTAAAAAGCATGATGATGATGATGATGATGATGATAACTATACAGCAATAATAGTTATAAAGATGTATTTTCCCTTTTGTGATACTTAAAGATTGCAAGAAATCTAATTTTGTTTCCCTAATAACCCCAGTAATACCATAAACTATTTCATTAAGGTCATAATTTGGATTTTATAATATTTTTTTTAAACTACTCTACTAGGTGAGGAATGCGTTTAGTTTACGCAGTTCCTGCGTACGGGCTTTTTTTTTTCTAATGTCATTAATTCCCTTCCCCCAATCTATATAAATGTGTATTGATTTATGATTATCATGGACAAAGTTTTTAGCATTTTCATTATCTCAACCTTCTTGGGTATTGCATTTACATATTGTATTATCATAAAGCTCATTTCTCTTGTATGCAGCTATTTCGAATGGAATTTTTATTTATTTCAATTTTAATTTTCAAACCATGCACACTATAGCTCATTTATTTCAATACACGTGTATATTTGAACGAAATTGACATTTAAATAATTTAAGATTAATTATTATGCAACTAATTATTTTATTACTAGATTATTAATATATTTATTTAAAATGTCAATTAATTTGTAGTATTTATAACGGAGTGATACTTTTGCTTAAAGTAACAAACTACAAAAGGTATAAAAAGTTAATAATAATCTTAGATTTCTAGTAAAACTCTCAGCGAAATTTACTTTGTACCATTTCATGTGCTGCAGACCTTACCAGTATGACAGCACAATGATTATTACGTCCCTGACTTATTACAAGCTTAACGTGGAATGTAGCAAAGTGTCTACTTAAGCTTTAGTATTTAACTGAAATGAAGAAAATTACATAGCAGTACAAATATTTCCCAATGTAGACCCCTACCAAACCCTGAGTCACCATAGAAGGTAAGGAGCTTCCATTATCTTCGTGTGCACCAGCTTAGAAGAACAGACACAAATGCTTATATGCACTCGAGGTTATTAATGCCAATATAACCAGCGATAGTCAATGACATTTAACTCTGGTGACGGTATCACATGAGAAGCGCTTGGATATGAGGAGAAATTATCGATCAGTAACGTGTTAGGTACAAACGACACATTCCCCCCCTCTCCTAAAGAACCTTAGAACAAACTGGCAATTGCTTCCTGCCAAGATTAATGTATAGATGCACTGACCCCTTCATACTTTGACACTTTTTGATGCGCCTGATTTACACCTACGCTGCTTTTAGTCACACCATGGAATCATATTCTCATATTGACTCAGCTTGCAGTGGGAACAGTGTACTGAAGATATAAGGCAAGCTTAAGGTCGATCCGTTTCGGCACGACGTCACGAAGTAACAACTTTGAGCGCATAGTTACGGGTCAGCTTGAAGGCAGCGAAACCGCCGAGGGCAAGAGAATAGCAATTAGTAATTATTTGTGACCCAAACTACCTATACAAATTACTTAAATTTAATATTATAAATGTGAGTTAAGTAGTTTGATTGAATAGTGTTTAACACCCTTGAAATGTAATGTTAAATTGGGAAAGGATTTCCTCCCCCCCTTAAAGGAAGGAAGCCTTCTATGCCCAAATTTAAGGCACCTCACCGGCATTTTCTATGTATGAGGATTAAGGAAAATCTGGAAAAAAATCATTCTGGGATTCGAACCCCAGATCTGCTGCTCCCAGACCTCAGTCACTCATGGCGGTTACATATAAAAATTGTGTATAAAGCTTTTCTTCAGTATAAAACGTTGCATTATATTAAAAAACTCTACAAATCTAAATAACACTAGTTTTATTAAAACTACCTGCTGCCTTTAACTGCTAAACATGAGCCCTAAGGTATTTTTCTTTATCATTCAACAAAATATACACTGGGGAAACACACGCTGGCACTGGAAAAAGACCCTTGAATCTCGAGCCAGCTTAGCTGCATACTTTTGAACACCTTTTACTCAAAGGATAGTACTTTGCATATACCATGTCCCCCATTTTATGGATAACTGCCACATTATCGCGAGATATATATTCGCATTTGATATAAGGCTCCACATATATATATATATATATAGCATTGGCACTGGAGTAGCATGATCGGGCATATTATTTGGAATACTTATTTAGAAAAGCATCCCAGCAAACGTGTATAAATCCATTATCCAACTTTGACAGGTGCAACTTCCCAATAGTTTTGAAGATGTTTGTCTGCTATATACGACGACAACCCCATATTACTTTTTGAACTGCCAGACTTATACCACAAAACTTATACACTTTTACAAAAGCATGCGCATCCTTATCAATTCCTTTGCAAATAAAATGCCTGCGAATCTTATGCCTAATGTTATTTATACCCACATGAGGTCCAACAGATGTCCCGTAATAATAATGAAGTCAAAGCCCCCGCAACTGTAAATGTAATTGATTAGGTTTCGAAGTATAATACGAACGCCACGGGTGACCGAGGTAGTTAAGGCGCGGACTCGTGAGCGGGAGGTCTGGGGTTCGAATCCCGCCAAGACCGTCCTCTCTGACCGAGGTTTTTTCCAGGTTTTTCTCAGTCCTCATAACTGGCAAATGCCGGGGTGGTATCCTAAACTTAGGTCTGGAACGTTTCTTTTCTTAAAAAAAATCCTTTCCCAATTTATCATTTCATCTCATGTATCGTCAGTGTCCACCGCCTGTGTTGCCTCAATAGTAAAAACACTACTTAAAAAAGTGCAATACACAATATTCTCCTTTAGAGAATACAACTTTACCAAAATACTTTGTCTCAATTGCTGGATTATAAGAGCTAAAATTAGGATCAGGTGTTTATGCAAATCTGCAAATGCCCGAGAGCAATTGGACAATATCGCCATTAGCGGCGATACTACTGCTGTATGAGTATTAGGACCCGTGTTCTGCTCAAACATGCGTGACAACGCATCTGCCACACTATTATCAAAGTAATTAATGAACACAACCTGAAATTTGAAAGCAGATATTCCACTACCACATCTACCTATTTTACCACACTGGGAAGGTTTGGTCAGAACCTACCAAAGAGCCTGATTGTGATTTCAATATGCTCAAAATAAAAGCGGAATGTTTCCAGATCATACAACACAACAGCTTCTAATTCGTACATGGAATATCTTGGTCTATATGCGATCATCTTCCTACCTACCGGGTGTTTTGTAATAACACAGCTGATTTAGTACAAGTATAAGTTGGCAAAATAAATGACTAAGAGAAATCTACCATAACTAATTCTGGAAGTGAAATCCATAAACCCTGCTTTAAATAATCAAACAATTGCTGCTGGTTAAGATACTAAAGACATTTAACATGCTTTTTACACAACAAACTAATTTACCACTTGCAAGGTACACACTCGTTGGTCCTGGTCGTGTAGTGATAATCATACTTGCCTTCTAAACCCAAGATCGCGGGTTCAAACCCGCTACGATAGATGGATTTTTTTCGGGCGTAAAAATCCATCGGTTTTCCTTCAGAGAGAAGTAAAACCGTGGATTCCGTTTCGTACATTTAAGGCACGAAAAATAACCTCAAGCCTGAAAAAAGAGGCTTCTGAGCAAAATTTGTCGGCCGTTTCACACTCTGAATAGAATGGGACGCTGATAACCTGAGATGTTAAAGAGCGTCCGTAAAATAAACCAAAGAATATAATTGCCAGGTACATGCAAAAATGAATTTGGCAAAGAAATTAACTTGTAAGCTGGCACTTTTTTTTAATTGTCTAAAAGTTTAGCTGCCACCTCTCTATCTTGTTCGATTCAAAAAAAAAAAAAAACTGTGCAAATTTTTAGCTTAATCCGATGCTTTGAAGTTGGAACATGGTAAACGCAACAATTAATTCCTTACAAAAGGATATACTCTTCCCTTGCTCGAACATTCAGGCAACCCTAGCAATTTTTTTTTAAAAAATTTCTCCAAATTTACGAACATTGTGCATTATTTTTCCTAAGAAGGGATTTAGTAGCAGTTTTGTATTTTTTGCGGTCTCTGGCAAATCTACAAATTGTTTCTTTGTTTCATCTTTTGTGAGAATATTATTGTATCCTGAATTTGTTTGATTCCTCTTTCTGCAACATCTACGATACGTGACCCACGGTTTTACTTCTCTTCCGAAGGAAATTATACTTAGGATTTTTACGCCCGAAAAAAATCAATTGGTCCCGGACGGATTTGCACCAGTGATCTTGGGTTTAGGAGGCAAGTATGGTTACCACTAAGCCACCAGAACCGACTGACGCGCCAGAGAGGAGGAGGAACTTTCTAATGATATTGTAAGTTTATAACAATATCACAGGCTACCAGAGTTATAATTACTACATACCTGATGTAAATATATACTTTACATATTTTTGAACTGGAGGGAAGGAAGATATGTTCCGCTTGGAATTTTTGTTTCCAACTGATCTGTCCTTACGCGATATCCTCTTACGAGAACTCCAAATCATCAATTAGGTTAAAGCACAAGTCCGTTTGTTTCAAAAACTGAACAATTAACCGCCATTTTAGTAAGGGAAAGTGGTTAATTTAAACAATATATCTAGGATAACGATCAGCTATCACGACTGATATAAAATGCTAACCGATTGTAATCCACGTTTATTCCTTACTAAACGCGTTTATATGAATCAGGTTTTAAGTGAATATTTACTTACGTTTAATAAGCCTATTTTCTGCTTTAGGTCCTACATAGCTGTGAGAGCATTGTTACTCAGTTATATGCGCTGAGTGAAATATTTGTACACGCTCACTCAGTAAGCCTAATGCTATTAGCGGTGCTTAGTGAGAAGGCAGCAAAGCGTGCTATAACGAATAACAGGGCCAACAAAGACGCGACTGCAGGTAAATCGGAAGTGTATGGCAGACAGAAAATGATGGAAAGTATTTTGGAAAAGCATCCAATCTAGTAATTCAACCGGAAGTTTGGGTGCGCCCTCACGGAGACTTAAAAAGATTTTATTCATTGTACTAGGAGCATTATACATTCTTGAAACTGTTTGCTCACTATCCATATAAAAGTATCAATTAATAGCTCAAGAGTTTTTAAAAGTCTACACTTACTCTCTATATGGAAGAAGAAAACTAACTAAAGTATATATTTACAGTATTTTAAGACCATTACTTTAAAATTTAAATAGTCTGTACTTTAATCTATTGAAAAAATAACCATCAGCTGCTGGTACTAGTTCTGTCATCCTTGCAATGAATCATGAAATAGTACGCGCAAGCTTAAATAATAATTACATTTGCATAATACTTTGGTTTGAAAATGTTTCAGCGATTAGATCCCTGCGAGAAATGAATTTTATTATTTTGCTTAATACTGAAGCACAGACAAGGGTTTTACAGTAATCACTAGAAAATTAAGCAACACTCTGTTTTAATACACATAAATAACCTTTTAAGTAGATTTCAGCGAAAGAAAAATTAGTTTTTCTTTAATATAATTGCTCACAACCTAACTCAGAACTGTTAATGGAACTATGGCTATTCAGTAAGAAATACAAGTAACCCTTGGAGGATATTAAGAAAATTAGTTGTTATAAATGTCTTATATTAAAACTAATAAGAAAAAGATGTATATTTACTTCGCATGCCAAGACGGTAAATAAAGCTCTATAAAAGCGCTTAAGCATCAGTCACCTTAAGATTTTAGATTAAAGTTTCTAAACAATAACCGGAGTGTTAATGAAATACACCGAAATAATTTCAGAGAAAGGTGTCTTAGACAAGCAATTTGAGATAGTCTATCTATTTAAATTTCGAAACTATGGCTGTAAGTTTCCAAATAACCAGTACCCTGCTGGCTGCTCAAAATGTGATTCAAAATCAGAACAAACGAAGGTATAAGAGGTACAGTAATTATGACACTAAATTTGTAATAAGCAGTAATTTTTTCCAGTTAGAGTTATGTTTATCACAATTTTTTTAAATGGAATATAAAAATATTTCCATTTTTAACCTACATTTTATTTCCGTGTATCAATTTACATTCAATTACATCTTAACATGTCATTTCATTTGATGATAATCCATGTTTATAAAAGGCAAATCATGCTCTATACAATTTACTTGCAGTACTGAAAAAAAAATAAACATGTTATCAAGCCTTTACAATAGTTTCAAATATTTGCCCATTGTGATGACCTGAGTAAAGTTTGCCGTACACGGTATAAGATTAATGGAGTATCTCGAATAACTTCAGGCTGCAGCTATTCGAACAATTGTCTTCTGAATTGACAAGTGTTTCATATACCATTGAGGTATTGCCAAAACAGCAAATAATCTGTTCTCGCATGGCGAGGCGGAAATGGGTAGGAGCTCTATCTTGTTGGAGTCCAATATGAAGAGGAACGTTTTATAGAACGACAGGTAAAAATGCTGCGACAAATGAACATAACACGCTCTTAACTGACATTGAAACAGATACGAGTCAATATTGAAAACGATAACAACAAGCTACTGAAAATAGGAATTTCTATGCTAACAATGAATTCAAAATCTGCACTAAAAATTGTTTTTTCTTCGTTTACAAACATCAAGTTTTCGTCTTTTGTAGCACCTGGTACAACAATTTTCTTCATGAGATTTTCTATCAGCACCGATTTCTCTACAAGAACCGATCGAATTGAATGACCCCGGTTATATAAGTGAAATTGAAAAACTTGAAAAGATGGTAATTTACGGCACGATGAAAAACCTCAAGCCTGAAAAAAAGAGTACTCTGAGCAAAATTTGTCGGCCTTTCACAGGCTGATGTGAATGGGACGCTGATGACCTGAGATATTAAAGAGCACCGTTACGGTGGCCAAAGTCGTTAAGGCGCGGACTCGTGAGCGGGAAGTATGGGGTTCGAATCCCGCCAGGACAGTCCTTGATTGAGGATTTTTCCAGTTTTTCCTCAGTCCTCATAAATGGCAAAGGCCGGGAAGGTACCCTAAACTTAGGCCTTTTGAGGCCTTTTGAGGCCTTTTGAGGCCTTCCTCAAAAAAAATCCTTTCCTAATATATAATTTCGTTTCATTTAGTGTCCATCGCTTGTGGTGCCTCAGTAGTAAATACTATTAAAAAAAATTTACAGAGCAGCCATAAATAAACCAAATAAAAAACAAACAAACAAAAGGCTAACTAGTTGTCATGAAAAACGCAGTAAGAAATCGAACTGACTATCAAATCTCATTTGTGATTTCGAAAGTTTTTAGTTTACGATTTTCATGCTTCCTTCGGAAGGGAAGTAAAGCCATGGGTCCCGTGTCGTACATTTACGGCACGATAAAGAACCTATGAAAGAGAGGCCTCTGAGCAAAATTAGTTGGCTGTTTCACGCCCTGAGTTGCATGGTACTCTGATGACCTGAGATGTTAAAGAGCGTCCATAAATAAATTAATCAATCCTTAAACCCTACCCAAACTGGTGAGAGCATAATAAAGCTATCTTAATAGCAAGATATCGAATTGCTTGCAAGTAATAAATATATTACATTTTCTTTTAAGATCCCATTCTTATAAATAGGATGACAATATATCTTCACTGACTCCATGACAGGCGATTCTGGATCATATGAAGCTGTCTGGGTAAGTTGCTGTTTTCTTTTTCCTCCCTGAGAAGGTAAATGCTTTAAGGTGCCAAAGACTCCAAGCTCATTTGCTCTATAATTAATTCATTTCGCTCTATTCATAACTACAGACTTTCACCTAAAGAATTCAACCTAGACGTTGCGAGAAGTCAATGCAGACCAAGCGACAAGAAACAACACGTGGTATATTTAAGAATCAAGAGTACTAAGTGTTATATAATAAAACACACTTTATATAAGACTTTTATAGTATAAAAAACAACTTGTCATGAATGTGTCCACACTTTTACCTATAAAAGATTTATTCATCGGTACCTTTTATGATAGAGCAAAACAACTACCACTTGGAACAGAAATGTGATTTTGGTTCCACGTGTTGTAGAAATTTGTTCTTCATCCTAGTCAATTTAGAGCCTTAATAACGTTAATCCTAGTGGAAAGTGCTTAAAGATTTACAAGCGATGATAGCCCCTGTCCATATGTGACATTCCAGCGCCATCGTGACATTCCAGCTAAACACGCCTTAAACGGACCCCTTCATTTGTTGACCATGCTCGTAGATGCTCTGAACTTTAATGTAGAATTGCAGAGCGGCCGTTTTAAGTTACAGAAGCACATTACATTCTCATAGGACCAGAGCAAAACCATCGTAACTGGAATTTCCAAAAATAGCACGGTGCTAACATGGAGAAGAACTATATAAAAAGTAATTAAACACAAGCAATATTTTAAGCGGTTAAGGCTATACGATATACCGTTAATATGTTTTTAATTGCTCTGAAAATGTACTAACTGCTTGCAAGAGAATTTGCATTTAATTTTCCTCTTTTTATTTTTGTCTTTCCTCCCGGTCGTTGATAGTAATCCACATATCAGACCGAACATTTTGGGATGGAAAAAAGCTTTCAAAGGCAGACTTAGGTTAATAATTTATATGAAAATTGTGGTCGACTATAGCTAAGTGACAACTTTAGAGGGGGATAAGCGGTTTTATTGACCGTTGGGGGTCCCAAAATTAGTTGAGCAATTGTCAGTGACAGAAAAAGCCATTAAGAGGCTAACTAATGAAGAGAATATTGGGCGAAATGAATGGGAAAAGACGCAGAAGAAAGTGGAGGCAGTTAAAGGAGCCAAAACCATGTCGTAGCAGAAGAAGTTGAAGAAAACTGGAGCCAAAACCGTCTTCAATAAGAAGAAGGAAAAGGCAGGCTCCATAACATTTACTAGAAACTTTCTCCGAATGCTTATGTTAACAAAAGAAGTCAATAAAAACTATCATAGCAGATCTTAATTAATTAGCAATAAATTGTGCAACTGATAAAATATATGTAAAATGTATTTACGGCACAAATAAAGTGAAATATAATTTCTTATGCACACGTAACTAGGAGAAAGAATTTCATTATTTGCTATTCTATGTCAACTGCCGCAGTCTTTGAGTCAAAACCCTTTAGTTCACGTCACTTAAATGACATTTAATCGACTTTATGTAAACATGCTTATAAGATGTTTTAGGCTTTCCTGGTCGGCGGTGTTATTATTAATAGTGTGTATTGTCTATTTCGCTGCAGCCCCTTTCTGACTCTCTTGGCTTTCCAGACAATTTTACTCGAACAACTGACTATGCTAGCTGCAGTGATCAGCAGAAGCATTTGTTTTTAAATTTTATTTAAACCAACCACCACTGCTAAATATCTCGGTAAGTATAAATTATAAAAATATAAATGACTTAAGTTAAAATACAAAATTTAAAGATTTAAAGTGCTAATGCAATCCCTCATTACTGTGCTCGTATATGCAGCAGCATATTTCTACTGAATTCATTTTCGTAACATTTGAGATTCGTTTGGAAAGGAATTGTTTGCTCTCAAGAAGCGCCTAAGCTTCTGGAACAAGGCGAGTAATTAAATGCTATAAAACATACAATCTTTTACTTATCAGATTTAAATGCCAACAAATAAAACACGGGAAAAGTAAATTTAGTGTTATATTAAAAGTAAGCTTCTTACAAATGGTTTACTTAAGCGCATTTCCTTGATTAGTTTAATTAAAATATTATATTTTTACATAAAAATATCCTCCTTGGCTATACTGAAACTTTTCACATTATTTTCCAATTAGTTAAGTTATTATACAATATACATTGTTACGGTCTCTTGCTCATGTTCTAATGAAAGACTAACAAAAATATAAAATTTAGAATCCTTATTAAACAACGAATGAAAATATTTAATGGATATAATGCTTAATTATTCGCCAGATAATTCGTTAAACTTTAAGCATTTAGGTTCTAATTGTAAAATTAATTATATTATGATATATTTTCTGGCAAAGATAGCAAGTAAGTATTAAACTAAGCTATCTTAATGTTTATTTATCTAATAGTCGCAATCAAATTACTACCAAATATTTTGTTTTGTGATACAAACTTTAGCGTAGAAGAAATATGTGTCTTTTAATAGCAATTGCAATCGAACATTTACCTAAACACTATCAGTATACCATTATACTGTGAAATTAAATGCAGTCCGATTTATTAATAATTTTTTAAAAATAAAATTTTAAAAATGTTATATATAATATATATATTATATATTTATTTGCTGTAAATGAAAATTACATTCATGTATCATAATAATCAGAATTAATTATTAATATTTAATAGTTTTTATTAACAATGATGAAAATATTTGATATCTGAAATATCGTGTTTACTTCTGGTAAAGTTTAAATTATAGTAATGAATTACAAAATATACAGGACAAGAAAAAGAAATAATCTGTGCTGGCAGATTATACCATTTGATTAATTTAAATTATAAGGATTATTTCGATATGATTATTCTTAATATGATAAGGTAATAAAGATAAAAAATAAATATGTTTGCAATGTAAACAACAATAATTTAAGAAAATGTTTGGATTAATACGTCCTTAAATAATATAGAGAGCAATACTATTACTATTAATATTATTTACCGCTTATTAATTTAACAAATTTTAATTTGCTTAAAATTTACAGTTCCGTGGATCTCAAGAAAGATTTATCACTTATTAAATCTATTATAATTTCTTTATTTCTTAACAAACAAGAAGTTTACTTAAGTAAAAACCATTTTCAAAATCAAAGCACTTCGTTTCTATTTCCTATAACAGAACTTCATCCATGCGAGTGGATAGTAGTGGTTAATTATTGTTTGGCTTTTATTTAATCTTTCTTACTTTTCTTAACTACTGCAGTATAATATCTATAGCTGATTGATTCCATGCTAATTAAATTATTTACTTTTCAAAAATAAATTTTATGAATTCCATTAAAATACATTTTTCACTCTCCATATTCTGCTATGGGATTTTGCAGATATTTTAATCTACATTTTTGGGAATGGCCAGTTAATAGCAAAAGTTATAATTCGGGAAAACAATATAATTTCTTGTGAACCTTAATATGAGAAGAACGCATTTCTTTTATTGTTTTTACCTTATATTATTTACACAAAGTAAATATGGTTTTGGGAAACAAAACTCAATTTTCATACTAATTTTTTTCTCTTTTCACTGAAAGAAATGTCTCAAGAATATGTTTGTCTATATACACTGAAATACTGCAAATACAGTGAGTGCTCTCTAGAAAACATCGACTCTTGGTACTCTTCTGTAGATTTCTAAAATATATGTTACTTATAAAGATAAAGATAGCCTATTGTGTCCCTTAAGGGCAACCTCCTAACATGTAGGAAATCTCACTTTTACCTAACGTGATGAGCTATTCCATGAGCTAAGCTGTTTAAGACACTGACTGATTTGTTCTTTGGTTACTCCATTTCTCATTGCACTAGTTGCTTCTCGAGCGGTTTCCAGTTTTCTCTTCCTCTTGCTACTCTTGACCAATCTGGACCTTGAACAGGTCTGTATATCTTCTTCTGGGTCTGCCTTGTGTCCTTTTTCCTATTCGTGGGTCCCACATGGAGATCTTGTAGGTCCATCTATTGTCTTGCATTCTTGCGATGTAACCGCTCCATTGCCATTTGCTTCTGGTAGCTAATAGTGCGATATCTGATGTCTGAGATAACTGATTTATTAATACTATAGGTATTTTATCCTTTAAAGTTATTCCCAGGAACTTGCATTGCATTTTTCTTTGGCGTACTTGAATTTTGTTATTTTGTTTTTCTGTTATTGATCATGTCTGGCACCCATATAGTAATACAGGGTATATTTTTTGAGTTAGTTTATTTACGGACGCTCTTTAACATCTCAGGTCATCAGCGTCCCATTCAATTCAGGGCGTGAAACTCCGACAAATTTTGCTCAGAGGTCTCTTTTTTCTGGCTTGAGGTTCTTTTCGTGCCATAAATGTACGACACGGGACCCATGGCTTTCCTTTCCTTCCGAAGGAAGATATATTTAGGATTTTTATGCCCAAAAATCCATTGATTCTGACTGGATTTGAACCCACGATCTTGGGCTTAAAAGACAAGTATGGTTACTACTACACCATTAGGACCGATCGTTATACAGGCATACACAGGTTTCGAGCATCTGGAACCTGATTTTCTTAGTTAGTGTTTGGTCTGACAATATAAACTTAAGTGCCCAAGGAAATCTGTTGTATATTTGCTCACATGTTTGATGACTGTTCCGTGTATTTTTATCGGGGTTTCAGGTCCGTTTGAAATTAACTGCGTCTTCAGTTTGTTTATTGACAAACAGTTCGACACTTCTGCCTCGATTTCCTGCCAACTCATATCCTGCCTTGTTCTAATCGTTTTCCACATATTTTTTATTTTCTCCTTATTCTCATTACTTTATTACTTCATTTCCATATTGAGCCTATGTTGATTTCTTTGAGTTCTCTTTGAGTTCTCTTTCTACTTCTGCAGCAATTTTGATGTTATATTTAGTACCTGATATCTATAGCATTTCGCTTGAAGTATAAACTGGTCTCTCGGCATTATTCTAAGTGACCATCTTTGTTTTATTATAAACCACATCTTCAGAGCAAATGCTTTCCTCATGACCCCACAGTTTGACGTTTCCATATAACAGAAATGCCTTAATCATAGAATAATTATACACTATTATATACTAGAATACTTGAAACGTGAGTCAGAACACGCAGTAGTTCATTAAGTTGATCTCGTGCTATATAATCTATAATATATAGGTGCTTATTCCATTTACTACATATTACAGGTTGCTCCCAAAAAAATGTTTTTAGCTTTCTGTATTGATTTTCCTTTGTAGTGAAGGCATTCATCTCTGCCGTAACTATAGCCATTGTCAATTATCTGTTTTTTTTCCCTCCAATTTACACCTCCATACTCCCTTTCAGACACTAATCTTCTAGGCTATGAATACCTTTATGCAAACCTTCCCTTGTTAGGGATAAACACGTTTGATCATCGGCTTATAAAAATACAAGAATGTATGTAACGTCCACTTCAGGGTTATTAATTTCCTGCACTAACAGAGCATCGGAAACATCATCTATATGTAGATTAAACAATAACGGAGATGGAATACACTCCTGTCGAACTATCTACTGGCTGATCCGCACTCCAATATAGTGTTTAGGCTTATTGTTAAACTTCATGTCGTAGGCTGCATCAGAGCGTTTATCATTAGCTACAGACACCATCCTGAGGTAGTTTTCTCCACACAGCATCTCTGGAATGTGTCGAGATTCATTTTAACATAGACTCTGTCTTTTTGGACCGTAGTGTACAAGAAATTATAAACTTTGTTTTTGTAGTAAATAAGCCAATTATATTAATGAAGTGAACAATCTTGAAATCTTATTTCATATTTTCAGTTTTCCTTCATAAATTACCAAAATACAACATTTTCAACCCAGATTATATTATCTCGTAGGAATACTTGCATTGGGGTTGTAGATTGCAAAATTTGGAACAAAATTCAGAAATTTCACAACCTTTTGTAAAGAATGCACGGTGCATAGATGCTACAAAATGTGAAATTGAATATATCTTTTGAGAAATATCTAGCTTATGACTTCATTGTGCAACATATAGCACGTTAGAGTTTTTCAAAGAGAGACAACAACGGTGTTTCAATTACTGTCTCAAGAACACATAAATAATGAATTAGGCAAGACTTACTACTACTCTATTTGGCACTTTAATGAAGTAATAGCCAGAAGCGGTCGTGACAAATGGGCAATTACTGCGCAAATATTCGAAATCAGAAACCTAAGGAGTCCATACCTGTTTATACGAGTATTAGACATGTTCCCAATTACTAACAACATACTGTTTATCACACAGGCTGCCAAAATTCCTCTTTATCAATTTATTCCATTTTATCGAACTATTTAATACGCTTCGCCATTGTCTGGAGCGATCTTACGTAAGAGTTTTAATATTCTGACACCTTAAGATTAAACCGGGCTAATTTCATTTGCTTTTTAGCTTCTTTATTCAAAAATAATATTTATATATTGATTTAAAATGTATAGCACGAATATGTTAATTTCGTATTTTAAAATAACACTATGTGATTGTTTTGAAACACATACACTGGAATATGAAATATTTATGAAAATTATGACATTCAGAATAGGGTAATTCATATTATAGTGAGTTGTTAGTGGAACATTACAATGTTCTTCCAGTTGAAACTACTATGGTTCTTTTTGAGATATTACATGAGGGTATTACCTGACTGGGTTTGCCAGTGATTTTCCCTTCCAAGGTGATAATAGCACATTCTGTAAACCATTACACGTCCGCACGAAGTCCCAATGATTCACTGTTGTGAAGACATCATAGATTAAACACTTCAGGTGGTTTTCACATATAAACAGATCCTACGGTAGGGAATAGCGTGGTTTAAGCCATCACACTACATTACAGCTTTCAATTGATTGATAGTCAAGATGTTCATTACTTGGCACCATTGTTTCTTTGCATGCAAACGCTATAGTAACAGGGAATGTGAAGCAATTTCAGCACTGCAGTGTATTTTTAATTTAAGCAGCCCTTGTTGTATTCTGACGCCTTAGTCTAGTAGTCGCATTGGAAACTGCTGGCCAGGAGTTCGATTTACGGTACCTGTTTGGAAATGTTCTAAGTTTGGGAGGACTGAATGATGGAAATGTAACGGGCAGCATGTTGTGCTGTGCTATCTCTTGCTCCGTGCAATACTGCGTTCTATGCATTATATCACAAGACGGAAACAAAAGAAGCAGCGCCGTTCGATGTGAATGGATGAATTGTCTGGGAGGACACAGATGCGGCACTTATAATGTTTCCAGATAGGACACCCCAATGCCGGTTTTGAGCTTCCGTGTTGTTCCAGCCCCTCAGCAAATCCGCTTCCATTCCAGACACCGGTTCAGTAAACACTCCAAAGGGCTAGTTACCATCAAACATGGGGCAGCCCACCTCGATCTGGCATTGGCCTAAGTGAACAGCGGAAACCATAAATAAATCAAAGTGAGTTGTAAGGCCCAACGGGAAGAGAAACTGGGGTCTCCCATGTCCCAAGCAACCCCGCTCGGTGGTCATGCGGTAAGCCTTGTGCTCTGTAGGGCTGTTGGGCTAGTAATTAATTTATAAGGCAAGTAATATTAAGGCTCCTCTTTAATATCGCCTTCTCTCTATGAGTCAGCTTGGTTATTATGTTAAATGGACGATATACTTTCTGATTGCTTTGCCATGAATGCGGAACTAGGTTGGTAACATTTGTGATGAGAAAACTCGAGACATTCCTGGAGACAACGGCGTTCTCCTGTCACTACATTACTCACTGCTTTTCTCTCCTTCTCGCTTCACGTCTGAAAATTCATTCATGTGAGGGGTCTTATGCCCAACTATCACTGTCCTTTCTCACTTGCCTAGATCTGAAACTTCGAACCCAGTAGAGATAGACCATAGGTTTGAACCCAGAGTCGCGGAGAGTTCAAGGTGTCAAATCAATAAGAATCATAGGGATCGCAAGAACAGGGTCTGCTAATGAACCTGTCAGGGCAGAATGAGAATGCAGGGCCCATTCCACATTGATACTAACATAATTACCCCCAGAGAATGCAGTGCTTAGAGGTTATCACGTTCTGACTCTTATATGAAACAGACAGAACAAGAATGCGTTCATTCTCATGACTAGAGAGAACATTTTTAATCTTCCTATTTTTAGATTGCGTTTACAATGACATCGGGGCAAACTATTTAGGTATAGGGCAGTATAAATAAGACGCGGGTCTGAGTGCAGTCACATCTAGCGGAGACGGAGAGAACTATTTGCAGAATTTATGCAAAAGGAGACTGTTTGTAGCAAACTTTTTATTAATTTATTTTTTAACAACAAATCATTGTAAGTTTTTATTGCTCAACAGTCTCCCCTGAAATTTTCGAAAGTCCCCCAGGTTGAGAGCCTCTAATTTATGCTCTAGACACTAGAAGCGAACAAGTTTTGGGATAAAGGTATTTAATATCGTTGCCGCTTTCTTCATATCGGATGTAGTATTTGAAGCCAGTAAGAGTAGATACGTTATCTCTAAAATTCCTTAGAGACACAAGAGACACATATTTTTAAAACTTACTATCAACTGCTGAATGATTAACAATTA
>CM060834.1:79902500-80002500 GCA_030762175.1 Metallyticus violacea
CCAAATTCTGTTTCTTAATATATCTGAAATGTTCTGTCAGAATATTACTTGACACATTGACACAGTACAATAAACAGAGATAAATTGTAATTGTATTGTTGTATTAGTAGAAGGTTGGGAGATTTTATAAATTTTTACTACATGGCAACCTCAATGGCAACCCACATTTGCTGAACACATTCTTTAATATATCGACCTGTAATTGCAGCATCAATTGTCTAAATTTGACTGAGTGTGGATGCTTTCAGCAAACTATGAAGTTTTTGGTTGTACCATGTCCACAAGTCACCCATCGATCAGCAGGTTGTCGGTCTGTGTATAAATGTCTTTCTGCAGATATCACAATTTAAGTGCGCAGTTATATTTACAGAAACTTTCTTCGGTTCAGCTGGTAGAATATCAGTTACAACTACATAGGCTGTCTCCTTGCAATTGATTGGAATATGGGCATTTTAAATATTTCCCAAATTGTTCGGATACATGGACACAATGTGAATAGGGGAGTATTTCATTTTCAGACATGTTAAAATATTTTTTTATTTTGTACAATAGAGAAGAGAACAAAACAATTCTTTTATTCATTGTCCTATCTCTAACCACTAACTATAATTGAGCAATAACGAAACCATTCCCTACACCTCCCCAAGATGTTGCTTTTGTGTACTGTTCAAGTTTGCTTGTTGAAAATATCCCATCTTCTCCTCCTGTTAAAGTGGAAACACGATAAGAACTTAGTTACTACTTGACTGTGTCCTCGTTAACTTAACTCCTTCATCAGCTGAATAGCGAAACTACTTGTTCATGTCTATCGGACCTGCAATTGCCTTATATTCATCTCTACGCTTTCAACTTATATTATAGGTAAAGACAAAACAGCATAAATAGATTTATAAAGTTAGTGTTGACCTTGGGGAAACGTTATTTGAATAAATGCGATTCATCAAAGGTGAACTGGTATTTAAGTCTTTGTACTGTTCCTTCAGCTTTAATCTCTTGTCAAGGTCGAACTACTCAAATATTCCCTCGTATTTTTTTCGCATTTTGCTTTAGCTCTGCATATGTAATTTTCCATAAGAGTACGAGCTCTTCAGGCCACACCCGTTTGCTTTAACCTCCCACATGAAATTGCTTTTTCCTTAATACCCAACGAGGAGGAGAAATCCGTGTTTCCTTTTATTCTTAATAGAAATCGGTGCGGTTCCATGTTTTTCTTTAGCATTGACAAACCATCCTTATCTCTTTATTCCCAGTTCCCCCCTTTCTTTTGTTTCTATTCTGGTCATTTCCTTTTCCTTTTATAGTTTTTCTCCGTTATATAGAATACCAATGTCCACCCTCACAACTTTTTTGGTAATCGGATTTCCTTCTTTTTGTTCGCTTTATTCTTTGAAGACTAACAGAATTGACCAATCGGAAAACACAGGAGCAGATACAATTAATAATGTATAAAATTTCTAACCTTGAATTTCTTATGTATTGAAAATTGATAACCTTAGTTAGTGATGTTATACATTGGTCAAGAGCTGTGCTTTATATTTATTGAATATGGCAATGATGTAGACAGCTTGGCATGCTATAAAATTTTGGAGAGCACTTATAAGCTTAATATCAGGAAACATTTTCAAAAATGTTAGAACCGAATATTAATATCAAAGGTAAGGAAACGAGTTTAAATTGTTAATTGAAATGGGAAATATGAAATACGAAAGAATAACTTTCAATCTTAAATTCGCTTTTTCATATCTGGATCGGACGAACAGCTTGTGCAAAAACTGAAAGAGCGATAACTATATTTCAATTCAAAAATTGGAAAGAATAGACTAAAATAAAATTAAAAAGAAAAAAAACTGTTAAGGTAAAATAGCAACAAAGCAATAACACTCTTACGGCCGACATTGTTATTATTAAAATAATCCGGTAAGTATTACTTTTCATAATATCAATATTATGACTTACATAAAATTATGGTTACCACTACATCACCAGGACCGACGACTGCATCTTTGACTTGCACAAATGCAGTCGTCAGTCTTGGTGGTGTAGTGGTAACTATACTTGCCTTCTAAACCCAAGATCGCGGGTTCAAACCAGGCCAGGTTCGATGAATTTTTTCGGGCGTAAAAATCCAAAGTATGACTTCCTTCGGAAGGGAAGTAAAACCGTGGGTCCCATGTCGTACATTTACGGCACGATAAGAACCTTACGCCTGACAAAAGAGGCCTCTGAGCAAAATTTGTCGGCTGTTTCACGCCCTGAATTGAATGGGACGCTGATGACCTGAGATGTTAAAGAGCGTCCGTAAATAATAAATAAATAAATAAATAAAAATGAAAATGAAATGAAATAAATGCAGTCCTTGTAAGATCGTAAATGCAGTTCATGCTACAATAATGTAATCCACATAATAATTACTGCACACTCCCAAAATGTAAATTCACCAATACGAAAAAAAGGGAAAGATAACGTTTTCAAAATATGGTTATACTCTTCTTTGATGTGAATTCTCTCACAGGAACCTTCCTTTTCCTGTTACTTGTATTAACTGTGTTAATCACAGCCATGTGAACAGTCAAACAAAACTTTTTCTTTTCTTGCGTAAACACAAATTTAATGTATCTCAAGATATTATGAAAATGTGTGTTTTCCATTTTTATTTGGACTAAATGAGTAATTGTTTACAAAGACCAGTTCTTGAGCTATTGTATCTGACTTCGAAAAAGGCGATACATCTTACAATGCAAGGGAATTTTTACAAACACATTATTATGAGCTGTCTTACTTATTTTATTTATTTATTTTTTAACATTTACACGTTTACAGATGTAGATGAATCCTTTTTCGTAATATTTTCCATGTGTTCTGCCAATAAGCTCGATCTTCAATCCTATTAAATCTTGGATACTTAACGTTGGATATTTTTCACATTTACAAAACACATTCAAAGCCCCGTCTGTTGTGCCTCAGTAGTGAAAACGGGCGTTAAACGCCATTAAAACAAAAACACATTCAAAGCCGGTTCTTAATGGTTTCATTTTACAATGATTAATATTCGATAAGACCAACTGATTAACGCAGAAATTTACCGTCAATATATGTAATTATGTGCCTAAATATGTACATATGTTGGTACACTTATTATAACATATTGTGACGACCCCGCACATCATACACGGCGCTTCCGCCAGACACAAACCTCCCTTATGGCAATTAGGTAACCAACATAAATATTCTTCCTTATTTCTCAATTTAACTATCATTGCCTATACTAGCATTCTATAAAAAATGTGATAAATTTACCGGGATGTAATTGAGAAGAGGTGAGGGCATAACTTTACCTAAAAGCACATATTGGTTCATATGTTAGATAAACACATTTTATTCCATGTTCTGTATGGGTTTATGGCGTCCTTCAAGACATATGCGGCGACATCTTGTCCTCCCTGCTTTCCCTTGACTGGCTCACAAGCCTAGTATTGCGATGTTCCGTCAGTGAAATATCCCTTTCACATCCTCTAAAAATCACTGTACTATTTCAAATTCCCTACGTTCGTCTTCAAGACCACTTTTGCTATCATGCCTCACTCCTCTTTGTCCAGTAAACTGTACAGGGATATTTTTTTTTTTGAATAGGGTTTAACGCCCGTTTTTACTACTGAGGCACCACAGGCGGTGAACACTGGTGATATATGAAATGAAATGATATATAGGAAAGGATTTTTTAAGGAAGGAAACATTTCAGGCCTAAGTTTAGGGTACCTTCCCGGCATTCGCCATTTATGAGGACTGGGGAAAACCTGGAAAAAACCTCAGTCAGGGAGGACGGTCCTGGCAGGATTCGAACCCCAGACCTCCCGCTCACGAGTTCGCGTCTTAACGATCTCGGCCACCCGTGGCGATGTACAGGGATATTTTTTTTTTTTGAATAGTGTTTAACGCCCGTTTTCACTACTGAGGCACCACAGGCGATGGACACTGATGATACATAAAATGAAATGATAAATTGGGAAAGGATATTTTTTTTTAAGGAAGGAAGCGTTCCAGCCTAAGTTTAGGTACCTCCCCGGCATTTGCCAGTTATGAAGACTGGGGAAAACCTGGAAAAAACCTCAGTCAGGGAGGACGGTCCTGGCAGGATTCGAACCCCAGACCTCCCGCTCACGAGTCCGTGCCTAACGACCTCGGCCACCCGTGGCGGTGTACAGGGATAGACCTAATGCTGTACATAGATACAATATTATATTATTTTTGTTATTGAACATATTATTACTATATTCATATCAATTAAATTTAGTAATGTATTACATTAAATCCCTCTTCCTACAGGAAACTGGCGTCGTCGTCGTCTTCACACTACTCTTCAGCTGCTAATTTATTTCTGCTGTGTTTTGTTCTTTTTGTACATATTTGCAATAAACAATGACAAAATGTCTGCATATAATCATAGCAAGTTTTCTTCACGCTGCACATACATGCAGGAGAGACCAACAGTTTCTGCATGCAGTCTATTTCTCTTTTTTGTTTTTATATTTCTGACGAAAGAAAAAAAAAATGCATTAGAATCCGTCAATGACAAGCAAATTCGAACAAAGCTGCGAATATTTAAAAAGGAATTCTGAATTGCAATTTTCGCATTCTTCAATTTTCCTCCAAAATTGAATTATACCCAATTTTAGAAGTAGAGTTTTTCAACATAAATAAGTTTAATAAAGAGTAAATCGTTTTTATATTTTTTTAAAAAAAATCCCTACATTTCTGATTTTGGCAAATAAATCCCTCAATCCCTTTTGAACTAAATATCCTTACTCCGAGGGATTTATCCCTCAAAATTGTATTGCATAGTGACGCCTTCGTTATCTTAGACTACGATCAACCGCAGCTACCTCCCCCTTGTCTCCTCACTCTTCATCTATCTCTTGCTTTAACGGACTTGACTGATATTTTAAATAAACTGTCCCTCTCATTGTTCCTGACAATGACTCCGACAATAATACTGCTCCACATTATTATAACCATTTTTATAATCGCCACAATATGTTAAATACATCGATAGTGTTGTCATACTTGGCTCTTTTGAGTTAGCAAGCAATTTACGTTTTTATTTTACGTTTTGAAAACTGGAGTTTGTCTTTTACTTATGCTTTTGTTTACTTTACAACGTAAACTAAACTCGTAAACTGTATAGCTTTTCCCGCGCCGTACGGTAGCAGTTTGCACAAAACAATACAAATATAAAAGCGCAATAACACAGCCTCCCAGAAAATAAGCTGAAGGCAATGATATTTAAATGTTATAAGGTGAAATATATCTAGTTACTGAAGAGAGATGCGCACAGAAATATGCCACGATTTGTTAACAGGAGTCTTTTTTCAACTGCATGAGATGAACATACGTGCTAAATGTATATGAAGCTTTAGCATTTTATTCTCTCGCTCTCGCTCTCTCTCTCTCTCTCTCTCTCTCTCTCTCTTTCGTATGCTATTTATTGTCACTCTGACTTCATTGGTCTTCTCGTTACGTCTGTGGAACGAACGTGAATATTGTAAGTTTGTAGTTATAAATGGAATGAAATGAAATGAATTAACAATGGCTTAAATGAGCTCGGAGTCCTTGGCACCTTAAAGCTATCTGGCATTCACTTTCTCAGGGTAAGGTTCAGCTCCGAAAAAAAAAAAAAAAAACCTTACCCAGACAGCTAGACCTACCCAGGAATCGAACCCAAGACCGAATTAGTCGCAAACACTACCACTGGACCACGAAGGCGGTCTTTATTTTTTTATTTCAGTAAAATAATTGGTTGTATGACTGTTCGAGCTAAAATAAATTTGAATAACGATATATTTTCAGTCATTGCTGAAATATTAATATTTTTGGGTTTAATTAGTGACCAGAGTTCGTTTTTTAATGGGGTTTAAACATTTATAGACAAAGATTAAAAGCTAAACAAGGATTTAGTTAAGGTTTCATTATCCCTTCTAATATGTAAATATAAATATAAGTGATAAACAGCATTATTTCATTGATTGCTATAGAAACAAGATAATTTTAACAAAATGTAATAAATGATTGGAGCTTGACGGGGTGAAATCATTTACACAGAATTTAGTTTTACACCCACTTTGAAGAAATGACCTTAAAAGTTAATTTTATTACAGTAATGGTGGAGTTTAGCAACAGATAGCATCTTTTGTTATTGCACTGTATTTATTAATAGTTTTTGGACTAGCTCTACATGTCTACAGGCATAGGCAACTTAGGCTGTTTGCAGCGAATTTCAAGGAAACTTAGTTTTGATTGATTTTGTTTGTAGTAGTGATCAAAAATAGTTTCAATCGATTGATTGATTTATTTATTTATGGACGCTCTTTAACATCTCAGGCCATCGGCGTCCCATTCAACTCAGGGCGTGAAACGGCCGACAAATTTTGATCAGAGGCCTCTCTTTCAGGCTTGAGGTTCTTTTTCGTGCCGTAAATGTACGACACGGGACCCACGGCTTTACTTCCCTCCGAAGGAAGCCATACTTAGGATTTTTACGCCCGAAAAAATCCATCGATACTGGCCGGGTTCGAACCCGCGTTTTGGGGCGTAGGAGGCAAGTATGGTAACCACTACACCATCGAGCTACACAAGGTCTTTTGCTAACAATTATTCTAGGTGTCTATTTTTAGGGGGAAAAATATAATATATTTAAGTCAGAATGTACGCCACATCCTCAATAAACCAACAAAAATACTAAAGAAGGACAAAGATTTCGTTTTCTCTTACATAACTGTAGCAAACGAGAAACTTTCGCAGGTGCTATGTGTTTATAAGCTTTTGTGAACAATCGTGTTTCTAATTTAGAAACTGTTCATGATAATTTCATTTACAAAGCTCATGAACATTTTTGCACTAATTAGCAAAAGTTGTTTGGTATAAACCGACTTTTCACACAGACATTATCTTACATTATTCTGTTATTCAATCTTGTTACAGAATAGTATAACTAGTGTTTATAGAAACATTTTTTAGGAATAAAGGAAGGGATGGTGTGTTAAAATAAGAAAAAGGAGACAAATTTGCTAGAAGGAACTTAAGGAATAGGTCATTGTTATTATTTATTAATAACTTATTATTAATAATAAATATAATATATAAAATGTATTTCTATTCAGTGGAGTATATACCAGTATCATTTACCAGAGTAAATAAAAACTAAAGTTTTTGTACTTTACAGCATTATGCATCTGTAAGTATAAAGTAAGTTTGTTTCTGTTACGGTAAGACATGATAAACGTCTTTACAAATCAACAGAAACCAATGGGATAAATTTCATATTCACTCGGAATAACAATTCTGTAGATGTGACGAATTCCACAATATCGGAATTATTCCTTCACGGAAGTAACATATTCTATTATTTCAAAGTCATGATGTTCTAAGCTTTAAATGGCTGCCTTCAGATACTTGAAACTGTGTACACGAAATGATTCTGTCTTTAGTAATAGAATTGCTGCATCTTCAAAATTGTACCTACTACTGTTCATATTCAAAAGAGCACAAATTCCTTGTTCGTGTCAAAATTCTCGCACATAAAAGTAGCACAATCAGTTCATTCTTATTGAACTCTCCAGACCAGGATATTTGGAAGGGACAAGGTCTGCACATTCTCTGTAGGCAACGGCATGACACGGGGCTTACAGCATAATATTCTTCAGGGCCGAGATGAACTGATTTACAATGTACTTAACAAAGGTTCCAATTGATAAGGATCAAAATCATCAGAAGAGCATAGGCCAGGTAGGTTACATGAGCAATATATAAACTATAATTACTGATAAGGCGGAAACAAATCCCCTTATGTTCATTTATGTGTACTCCTGACCACAGCCTTCCCCACCCCGAAATACTTTTCGACAACTCTGCCGAAAGCATTTGCTATTGCGTTCTTCTCTAATTTTGCACAAATTTCTTGTAGATTTAAGATACTTCAGTAGAATAAATGCAGTTATTTTATAGTTCCAATTTACTTTTGGCAATTATTATGCTCGGATATAAATAAGGTGCTGTTATGTTAAAACCGCATAATATATTAATTATTTCCATTTCTTCTACAAATACTCATAGATTTTATTTTGTTTTTCATTTTATTTTAAGAAAGCACAAAAGCACCCTTTCCAGCTCAGGCTACTGCTGATTCTGTGGCGCTAGTGTTGCTGTTTACATGTGAATGATGGGGTAATGGGAGGGATGCAGAGAGGTACGGGGATCGGATAAAATGCGTCACGTGATGTTATAAATCGTGGGCAATGATGTTAGCATTAATGCCACTTGTTTTATTATTCGCCGACGTGTGGTTTTACTGCCGCTAAAATGAATTTTGTTTCTTAAAGTAAACAGAAGCTTTCTCAAGGTCAGATTTTCCCTCTGAAATTCATAATATTGCAAAAAAAAAAAAAAAAAAAAGTTCTGCGAATAACAGATTTGACAAATGTTTTCTATTTTGAGTTTTTACCGGGAGTTGTTACTTTGATGCCTAGTCTTTCTGCCCTTTCGCACTCTTTTCTTATTCTCTCTTATTCCGATGGTCTTTGCTGCTTTTTCTACAGCTTTTTCTAGAGAAAAAGTAAGATCAATTCTTTTTTCCTCCCTACAGAATTACACTACGTTGTAAATTAACAATCTGCCTCAAATTTATAAAATTTCTTGGATACTTTCTTCTTTGGGATAGGGGGGGGGGGTTCCATAGTTACATACTTATTGCTTCACACTGTATTAGCATAAATTAAAGAAACAGCACAGTAATATACGATATCGTATATCTCACACGTTGTGCATATATTGCTTTTTGGGACAACATTCACTACTGTATTCAAGCACGTGCTGCAGTGCACTGATAATCTAAAGCGCCTGTACCGGATATGATGTAACAATCAGTTCAACAACTCACCTCCGGTAACTTGAGCTGGAACGGGTAACAACTTATTAGATCCACGATCTAGGTTGAATATTACTTCGTATGTGTTGTGTAGTTCCTTGTAAAACCACCCGTGAAGTGATGGATTTTAGCAATTTAAGTTCTTGGAAAAGTTTTTGCATTCATCGTTATCATTAGAAGTGGAAAATCGGCTTCTCATTGACGAAACCTCAAGGAAATGATAACTCTTGGAGCATAATTTATTCCAATACCTTGGAGTGTTAAGGCCTCAATAGTTTATATTTAAGTGTTTAAAAACAGTTTAATAGAAGACCCATAGAATGCGAACATGTTGCAGGATGCAGCAGAATTTCTTGCCCTTTCGTACTGGTTTCTGTTAGTTCCTTCAGAAAGTCAGTAAAACCTCCTAATTATACTTTGATATTCTATTTGCATCATGTATATGTTTCATATGTATCAGCATTTCCAAATGTTATTACTTACTAAACTATGTCACCTTAGACTTTAATGCTAAACGCCTAAAATACCCTTGCTGTATTCTTGCGTTATATCCTTTTACCTTATTAGGATTAAAAAAAAAAAGTGAAACCTGCGAGGTCAATAAATAGGAGAAGGCAAAACTTCCCAGGAAAATATAATAAACGGAGAAGGAATAATCTGTGAAATAAATTACGTTTCCACATCTCTATGAATTCTGTAACAACGATATTTAAAATTTAGACAATAGCCAAACATTTCTGCTACTAGAAAAATCACAAAAGTGGTACTAAATGTTTCGGTTCCAATAAACATAATATATAGTATTGAGACAAACAAATATTATAGGTATAATTTTATTCTGAATGTACAAAATATTTTTACTGTTGAGTTAGAAAAAGCTATGTATGAGGATAGGCCCATAAGTTTCCGGTCTCGCCGATAAGGAGTATCGCCTTCACAAAAGCCTTATGGGGTGTCATACCTTACTGTTACGTCTGTAACTTCCGCTCCCCTGTGTTCAATTGTTCAGTTTTGTTGCATAAAGAAGGCTATGTGTAGAAGATTGTGAAATGTTCAAAAATGAAGTTTCAAGTTGTTATTAAGTTATTCACAAAAGAAGCACTCACTCCAAATTAAATTAAACTGCAATTGAACGGCGTATATGGGGAAGCATCTCCTTCATTTCTAACGTAAAAGAACGGGCCAAACTTTCACGAATGGGTCGAGAAAACATTGAAGACGAAGAGCGTGCAGGTCGGCCCTTGGAGGTGCTAACTCCTGAAAACATCGCTCTTGTGGACGGGAAAATTATGGAAGACCGGCGGCTTCAAAGTTACAAAAATAACAGCAAGGTAGGGCCTTTCAAAAGCAATAGTCCTTATAATTATTCATGAGCTTTTAAACATGAATAAGGTTAGTGTTAGATGGGTGACTAGATTTCTTTCCTCAGTCCAAAAGCAGCAAAGAGTCATCTGTTGTCAGGCATTTTTGGAGCTCTGCGTTGGTAACTACAGAGATATTCTGAAAATTATTGTTACAGGAGATGAAACTATGGTCCTCCACTATGATCTCTTGTCCAAAAGAGAATCAATGGATTAGCGTTAACCTGGCGAAGCACCCCCTTTAAAGGCTAAGGCCACTCAGTCAACTAAGCAGATCATGACCACAATCTTTTGGGACTGTTGGGTCTGTGGAGGAATACCTTAGTAAATGGGGAGTACTATTCTGGTCTACTGCATAGAGTATGTGCTTCCATCAAAGAGAAAAGACGAGGAAAGTTGAGTGGTGGTGTGCGCCTTCTTCATGACATCGCGCCTGTGCACACAGCTCTTGTTGCAAAGGAAGCTGTGAAGAAATGTGGCTTCAAGTAGATCGACCATCTACAGCCCAGATCTAGCTACTCTAGCTATTCTTTTCAAAACTCAAGAAGAACCTTCGATGAGGGAAAAAATAAATTTGAGGAAGAAGTGATGGATGCTGTTTATGCCCATTTTGCACAGAATACTTCTGACCATTTGGGGGGGGGGGTTGAGATGTTAATTCAAATATGTGAGGTGTATTACAATAAAGGGTAACAATATTGAAAAGTGAAATACAATTTTGTCTTTTCATATCTAGAAAATTAGCCGGAAATTTATGGATCTACCTCCGTACTGTTGGATAGTATTAATATAATGCAACTTTTAATCTGAAAAAATTAAACTGGTTAGTAGACAATTGCACAATAGTAGGAATAAAGTTATGTTAAATTGTTGTCAGGTAAAGACAAGATGAGAAATGGTGGGGCGGGTATTTCAGAATTTATGGACATATATTGTGGAATCGGACTAATACGCTGAAAATGGGGAAAAACAGAAACTGAAAGAAACATTTTAAAGAAAAAAATTTAATGCACTTATAATAAATAAATGTTAAAAATTACATTCTGTTATTTAAGTACATAAAGTTTAGGGAAGAATACAGCACATTCTAAGTATATAGCGTTATTCCAGATGGGTCATGCAGAATAGAAAGCCAAGTAACATACATATAACCTTCGCCATAGGAGAAGCTCACAAAAGCAGCCTTTTCCTCGTTATTTTCAATGGGTGGTAAGAACCAGATGTCTTATCGACACTTAAAGAAGCGTCAGGAAGTATATAAGAGGAATGAGTACTTGAAGAACAGTTGTAATTCACCCGGAGCAAGAAATAAATCGTGGAACTGAACCGAACCTTTCAACTGCACACGAGGCTTGTGACAGAGGACAATGTGAATGAAAGACAGGCAGAATGAGGGTTGAAGTTACAGTGGCTGTACAGGAAGGCTCGTTTTGAAAGGAAAAAGTGAAGGCTCGAGGTGACAAAAAAAAAAAAAAAAAATCATTTGAAATCGTGCCAAATTGTAACCAAGCAGTAGGACACCACCAGGGTTTCCAGGTTTGTCTGGCAGATTCAATGGTGGGTGATTTGATTCACCGGGAGAAGGCAAGAGATAAGAATGAAAGAGTAGCAAGTATCAGGGGCGAAGAAAAGAAGAAGAGTCAGAGAAATGGTGGACGATAAGAGAAGGCGAACAAAAGAAAAAAAATAATAAAATTCGCGCGTGCAAGAGGCAGGCCGTGAGAAAACAAGAGCCAGAGAGAGGGCATTGATTTGTTAGAAAGTGGAGTCCGGTAACTAGCAATTGGAAGGAATAACTGCAGCCCTATGGAGAGAATTGCAGAAAAACTAAATATATAGATAGCGTCAGTGTTTTCTTCTTGAAGCTAATAAAATTTTGTTATGAAAATAGTTTCAATGTTTATGTTTAGTTGAAATGCCTCCAATCAGGTTGCCTGGATTCACCAATAAATAATAAATGTATTGACCCTGCAATAAAAACTTAGGAAATGCTGTAAATTGCTGATTTCTTGCTTGTAATATTATTATTATTATTATTATTATTATTATTATAAAGTAGAAACATGAAAATATCACAATAAATAATTTAAAAACAACAGTATAATGTAAAATAAAAAGAAAATGCAGAGAGAGCATTATAGACAAATTCAATACTTTATAGAAATAAAATACATAATGCGAAAATCAGTAATACAGGTGCATATTAAAATGCTTAGTTTTTAATGTCTCGCGCAATTGACTATTAATTCACAAAACGAATTTTTAGAAACTGAAGGAATTTATATTAAAAAACTGAAGGCCCCTAGTTGAATATACAGACGAACCCGGTTGGATATTAGTTATGTGGACTTTTCAAAACACTTTTGCTAATAAGAAGCAATAAAAGAGTTTATATATATAAGTGGCTTGTCTGAAAAGTTTGATAAATAGTGTCATATATGAACACATGGTGCATGTGCGCTTGCATGCGGTGGTTCCTCAGAGACATGGGGAGAAGCCACACCTAGCGTGGATTACTACTACTACCGGCAGTGTGAACCATTTAACTTTACAATCAGGGCTGAAAGCACTTAACTGCTGATCCTAAGCGGGTGACTGGCAGAATCATTAGCTAGATAATACTTTAGGATCAACGGTGCAATAGCACAGGCGGTTACAGCGTCATGCTACAATTGCAAAGAAAGAATATCGCGTTCAAATACTACCATAATATGCTTTTTTCCGCCGTAGATAAAGGAGATTTGCCACAATTGCAACTATTTACTACCTGAATTAGTTGCGAATTGCAATTATTACAATCATTTACTCGCTAAACCACTGGTTTTACCGGTTTCTGGGATTTGCCGGTTTCCTGCAGTTTGGGTTAGTGTGTGTACATATGAATTACTTGCGAATTGGAATAAGAGCGCATTTCCCACCGTTGCAACATTTCAGCCTCCTTATAATGCCCGCATTACAGTGATTTATTGGTTCCTATTCGTTTATATCTACAAAGTAAAATGCGTGAGGATAAGTTCCGCTCTCTCCGCTGTTGCTCGCTTCTAGCTAGCCGCTCGGAGCAGCAGCAGTTAAATGCTTTCAGCTCTGCTGGTAACATCAAGTGTGTAAACCCGCTGCGTCAGTTGACCATAGTGAGACAGAGAAATTGAGCAGGGCGGTGTGCGCTGTGTCTAATTTCTCCGCTATAAATCATACAATCAGTCGCAAATCTTTTGCTGGCATTTGTAGCACTTTCTTCATCATGTCTTGGTTCTGCTTGTCGATCACCGACCGGAACGTCGTTTCCTTCTCTCGGCGAAAGCGTTTGAACCACACATAAACACATTTCCTGCTCACGGCTTCCCTCCCACCAACATTTAATTCATAATCGTCGCCGTTTTCACCAATTGTATCAGAACTTAATGTTTAGTGTTGCTCCATTGCGCTATGACACTATATCTCACACTAACTACGTTCTAATGGAAACTGCCGGTCACGTGTAGTCCATGTTGGGTGTCGCTTATTCCCATGTCCTTGAAGAACCATGTGCTTACACGCGCATATGCACCATGTTGCAGTTCGGATATGGCACTATTCACCGCACTTCTCAGGCGTGCCATATATGTTCACAAGTGCAGCTATAAATATGAGCTTAAGAATCATCATTGCGGGGCGACGTTTCGCCAAGCAATTAATCACTACTTATACATGTTCGATGATCTTAACTTCGTAGCAACATTTCTTTCACCCGCTAAGCTATATTTAAGTCATACTTTGAGTCCAGAAAAGACATATTTTCCAAAAATTAAAACAAAGCTAAACTTTATATGAAGCATTAGAACAAATAACTGCATAAAATAATTAAAACCCATATAAAATGCTATCAAATATACCGATCCATTTTACATATAAAGAACATATGCACAGTGCTAAATACAACAAAAATTATGATGGAGTTAATTTAAGTTTGTTCGCAAATTTCTTGAAATGAAACATAAGGTGACTTCTAGCCATGAAACTATCCTTGAAAGAAATATTATGCTGCTTACGCGACTCTGGTGACACCTGAAACACTCTAAATTTCGGTTTCGGAGGAGGCTAGATTATAGATCACGCAGAAAAGAAAAAAATATCCGCTCCGTTGCTTGGGAAAGAGAAACTGTTTAGATTCATTACACAGAGAAATAACACCATCACGCCACCCGAACCTCACTGCATTCTGCTTTTCTAACCGGTGGACATTGCTAACAATATAAGCACATCTTATCATTGGCGTCATGTGTATGTTATTAACCCAGTTAGTAAATAAATCCATTTCAAAATCTCAACCAATAGGAAGTAGGTATCTCGTGGGAGATTCTATTCCATCTGCATTCCACCATAGCAATTTTTTTTCTCGCAGGAAATTTCTCGTGGTTGGGGAACTGTGCACCGTTAATTTAAGCTTACACAGCATTTTTAAGGAAGAAATTACCATATAAGTTATGATGATATAATCACTGAGAAATAAAAACCTATATAAATGCCTTGAGCAGGCTGCATTCAAAATAAGTAACCTAGCACGGGAAGAGGTAATACCACAAGAGCAGGTAATAAGATGTAATGAAGATGCAGAGGAAGAAGTAAGAAGATCAGAACGTATACGTATACAAAGACAATCCGAAAACACAAATAACTTAAGAATAGAAAATATATAAGATAACTTTAATTAAATCAACAGTAAGAGAATGTAGGTAAATATAAAGGCAAGGAAGAAGGGAATGGTGAAGGAGATGAAGATACCTAAATTTATAATAGACGGAAATAATTTTGATTTACAACCTGCAGTACAGAATGGGGAGAAAGGTAAAGGCTTTCACCTATACGTGTTATGGGACCGGGAAGAAGATGGTAGGAGGAAGATTACAAAAGAAGATTAAAGGGTATTGGTGATCCACGGGAATGAACGCGGTAGGAGATAGAGGACAGAGAAGTGGTGTCCGTAGAGGAGGAGCAGAGGGCGAGAAATGGTGTAACCAGGGGTGTAGGAGGATCAAGAGAGTTGGAGGAAGGGAAGGTTGGGAAGAAGAGATGGAGAGTGATATGGTGGAAGTGATAATGTTTAATGAGTTAAAGTGTTGGGATAAATAAATGAAATGAGTAGGAAAGATTAATAATGGATAATGAACTTTAGGTGAAATTTTGTTAAAGAGAAGGTGATTAGTATGATTGAAATGAGTTAAAGAAATAACAAAGATTAATAAGTTTAATGTTTGAATGTTGAGTGTAAATTTAAGAGAAATTCCTGCCGAAGTACTGTATACCAGTACATACCGCTGGTAACCAGTGGTTAGTAGTATAGTAATGGAATACATTAGGATAGAATAGCTGGCTACCAGCTATAGTTCTTACTGGCTCCCAGTAATTTTGTTAATTTAGTACATTTGGGATGATTAATTGGGGAAGTAGTTTAGTAAATTTATATTATGGTTAAATTTAATTATTTTGATTATTTAATTATATTATTTTAATGTAGTTATTAGGAAAATCTGTAACGTAATGAAGTAAGAGATTATTATATTGTATAGTTTATAATAATAAATCGAACATTTGATATTCACGCCCTGGTTTAGGAAATCAGGTACTAGCGTGGCGTATACAGATTTTATTTTATTTTCATAACGATGTAATTATATGTGGTTATATTTTATTTCTCACCTGCTTTATTTACTGTTTACCACAAAAATTATAAATTAAAAAAGGATTTACTTCAGCTGGTACATTCATGGTGTCTGGAGCCGGAAAATATACTTCACTTAGCTATTTACGAGAAAATCTGAATATTTAAAAATAGTTTAAGACTTCAGCTTGGCGAATTGCCTTGTTTTTTTCTGAACCAAGGGAAACCTATGAATTTATTTAAGGGCTTTTTGATTCTGGCCTTTAAAAGCTGTTCTTTATGCATCCCACTGAAACAGTGGCCATTGAATATTAATAGTGGACAGCGTTAAAATGCTTATACGGTATCTGTATTTATAAATATTATTAAGGACATGCGCATTACTTTTCATTAGTCGGATAAAAAATCCCTTAAAATAAAAGTGACAAATTTTCAGTGGCACACACATGACTTGAAAACAAGGTAGACATCGCTTTTATAGGCTTTTAGAATGGAAGAACTTTCATATAAGCTCTACTTTTCCAGTTGAAAGATTGGCGCATCTCTTTCTCTTTCAAATCGAACATATATCCCGCGTTTTATGTTTGGAGTCCAAGAACATTTCGGAAGCCATCTAGCAGGCGGAGATATTTTCCTCATCCCCTACATCCTACTTCGGCACGGAGAGTCAGTTTGCCATTTGTTCCTGAAGAATTCTTTCATATTCGTCCTTAGATTTCTTATCGCTTGGTCTGCCGTAACTTTCCAATTTTGTGGGCAAGCATGTAATTTATTACTATAAATCTCCAAGTTCGTAATATCGGTCCCATTAAATGCCCTGTGGAACGGGTGGAAAAGAGTCGGGCACCGGATGCTCTATAAAGTGAGCCTTAGCTTAATTTCAAATTTCTTATCAAACGCCTTCTTCTTCTTCTTCCTCTTCTTCTTCCTCTTCTTCTTCTTCTTCTTCTTCTTCTTCTTCTTCCTCCTCCTCTTCTTCTTCCTCTTCTTCTTCCTCTTCCTCTTCCTCTTCCTCTTATTCTTCTTCCTTATCCTCTTCTTCTTCTTCCTCCTCCTCTTCCTCTTCCTCTTCTTCTTCTTCTTCTTCCTCCTCCTCTTCCTCTTCTTCCTCTTCTTCCTCTTCTTCTTCTTCTAGATTATTTTAATGGAATAAAACGTCACTGAAATTACACTTTTCATTATTAGTTACACCCCTTTCCTTCACCCCTTATTATATAGAATATTGTTTATTTGCCTTAGAACTGCAGGTAGTTGCAAGCTGGCACAAGTGAATCTGGTAGATCATTGTTCATTAGCTTCAAATATTCCTTCTCGAACTTTTACCCTATTTCTTTTTTACCGAATGTTCCTTTTTCCATTACTTTTTTTTTCCACAGCTAACTTTATTAAAATATATTTTTTTTAATATTACATTCAAATATGAGACTGGTATAGTTGGTATTGCAACCTACGATTTGCATTCTTATAAGCCTCATAATTCTGGAAAATATTTCTGAATATTTTATTTATTTATTTTTTCAATCCAATTTTGATGTTTTCCAACGACGAGTTTTAAAAAATCGTAGCTCACTAGAATATTATTTTCCTTTTAAAATATCTATGGGGAGAATATTTTTGCCTTTCTGTTGCTGCACGTTCAACTATGAAATATTCTTCGAAGTAGTCCGCTATTGGAATTAATTCAAGGGAAGTCTATGAAGGTCAAAGGTTATAACATCATTTACGGACAGAAAATAAGAGCTAATAACATGTATAATTGGGTTTGCAGTTTGCGGATATTCTCATTATTTATTATTCATTATCTCTCGTGCAATCCTTCGCTTTGAATTCTTCTATATACAGCTAAATCAAGATGAAATAAACATTCTGAAAACTGCACTTCAAAATATGACAGAATATAATACTATTTCTTAAACATGCACTTAAGGTAAAGTTACACCTTAAACTTTATGCTATAGAATCGTTCTAAGTTATGTTAATTGTTTCAATAATACGAAAAAAACGTGTGTAAATGCTGTAGAATATGCCCGGAATTGCAGAATATTTTATAATCATGTTTTAAGCAATAGCATTTATGTCCGATAAATTTTTTGACAATGCAGTTTGCTTACTTGTATTTATTCATTTAGCGCAGACTATGTTCTTGTAGCTTCAGACCTTCGCTTTATTATTTATTTTATAAAGATATATCTAATAAAATAAAATTAAATTTCCTTTATGTTCTGTCCAAAAACCATACATTATTTTTAGCTAGGAGCTGCAAATTTCTTCTAGCCGACAAAATCAACATTCTTCCCTCAATTTTCTTCTTTGTATTAATAAGAAAGTTTTTTTCTATTCATGTAAGGATTTGGCAACAAAATTTGGCGTCGATTTCGCCATATTCATGTTTTCAAATTTCTCTTTCCGGTAACTGGAACGGTATTCATTAAATTGTTCTTTCGTGTTGTTTTAAATGAGTACTTAATAATTTTTGCTTAAGTTTCCTCAAGGTTTGGTATGGATCATTAATTAGAACGTTTAGTAGTTTGAATATCTTAACCAACTCTGAAGAATTAACCCTTCACGTTCTTTATGTTTTAATCTTGAGCACTCTCAGTAATAATACGCTCCAGTTGCATACTTGACGGATAGTTATAGTAATGTAACCAACATAAATAAGTTTTTCCAACAGATGATTTTGGCTGCCCCAGTTTAACTGCTTTGATTTCACGCAACAATTTTACATACAACACTGTGATTTATATTTTAATTTGTTCAAAATATACTCATATCAACAAACAAATTAAAAGTAAATTATTGCAAACATAAAAAACTGGAATGTCATTACAAAAAAAAAAAAACATAAATAAACGCAAGATAAAATCCTTACAAACATATTCAAAACTAATTTGTAAGTAAAATACAAACCAAACATAAGTGAAAATTATTATGAACCTGTTATAAAGAAATTAATGTTATTACAAAAAACTCGTTCAGGAAAATTGGCTTAAAACATTCACTAGAAAAAGTTTCCATTATGAAAAATGAAATAGGAATAATGATTAAGAATTAATATACATAATGAAAGTTACCATTCAATCTTTCAAAGGTTGGTTTCTTCGTTACAGAAATATCAAAAGAGTTGTAAGCTTTAAAGAATTACATTTCAGATGTATTTATAATAAATAAATTCAAAATAATCGTACGCACATGCAGGAAAATATAGTACAAAATTGCCAGATATTTAAAACCCAAGAGTTTTAACAGAACTTACAGATATTGTCTGAATATTATAACACTTCAGCTGTTCAAATACGAATTTATCAACTTAACTTATCAGACACGCTTATATAGTCATGTGACAAATAATTGTTACATTTCTTTTTAATTCCAGAAATTGTAAAATAGCTTTACCTGGATTCAAATACACTGCAATTATGTTTTTATCTCTTAACAAATTTAATTTATTTTTCGCTAATTCAGATCACAAAATTATCTTACATATTAAGACAACAAACGTTATCTCTTTCTTTAGAAATGAAAATGTGAAGATTTGAACTGTTTTTCTTTGAAGGTAAATGTCTCAAGAGTAGGTTTTAGCTGTAGAAATAGAATAGTGCATGAATAAATCAAGTTCAATATGCATATGAAGGCTGTAAGCCAAAGTAATAAAACATACATTTTGTTAACCCAGTGTAACAAAATATAATTCTAATGCCATGCTACATATATTATGCGAAAATAAACATGAAAATAGTTTGAACTTGATAAATTAATGATATAGTGTCGCTAGATGATAGAAGGGCATTAAATTACACATTGATGGAATTAAAAAAATTCTATGTTATGTTTTGTTACATTGCTAGTTGCTTGAAATTCGTTAATAGTAACATTAAGTACCTTAGCCAGTGTGTTTTGCTTCTGTAGGTTGTAAATTAGTCGGAATTAAAGATTGCCCGGTTGTAGTAAAGGTAAAGTTATGGCCTGCAGAGAAAATAAATTGTCTTCTCGAGAAAAAACCAGAGGAAAAGTAATTACTCTAGAACTTGTTTATATATTAAATTATACACTTATCAATATGTCTATTTATTTACTCTGGTAGGATTTAAAAAGCTCTGATCGTGTTCATTTTATTTGTAAAGTTACCACTATAATGACTGAACTAAACGTACAGGGAATGAATGGTTTATTTCTGGTTAACTTACAAAGGCAAAACTGGAGTGCATATCCTTGCTTGAAGTTAAACTTTGCTGAAACATCAAAGCCCAACTCTTTGACACAAGTTCTAATTACTATCGGAAACAAGATTTTGTCCACTAAGAGAGAGACACTGGACGATATATCAGAAACTACTTTGCTTAATCCAACTTATTGCTATTTCAGTGTCATCCTTTTCAAATATCTTCTAACTTTGGCTCCAAGCTTCCCTATCTAAAATAGACGTCTACTATTATAAACAGATGTATGATCTAGATCTAAGTGCGTCCGTAGTCCAGCAGTGTTTCTAGTTGAAGTTTGGAAAGACCGGGTTTATTCCTCAATACTGCCAAATAATTATTCACAAGTGTTTCGATTTAGATTAGTAGTCTGTGGGGAAATTGCCTAATGAAGGGGTGCAACAATTCGCTCTGTAAAACCACTGTGTCACTCTTCATAGTAAAAGCGAACTACCCAATTACTATATTGCTGTTATCGTTAGAATCATTTCCATCCTGTTAAAGTGTTTATATTATTGTGGGCTGAAAATATACATATTCCAGCGTCGGTTTAATGTTTTATTAAAAAAAAAAGAGAAAGACTATAACTAGTCTCATATTATTAACTCCAAAAATGACCAAAATTCAGAGGTATTTTTGAAGTGGGGCACACTGAAAACCGTTGCATAGGCATTTATGTTTTACATTTGAATTAACTGTACATTAGTATAATTAATTATCGGTGGTCAGAAGCTGATAAACTTAGCGGTGACTTATTAGCTCCGCTTTTATAAAATGAAAGGAAAGTTCCCAATGGAATACAAATTAGAAGAGTAAATATAACATATTGTTGCGTTAAATGAAGACACTTTAGCAATAAAATCGTAACAAGGATTTTTAGTAGTCAGCTTGCCATCCAAATTACATTGGATAAAAATAATTTATTCATACATATATACATACATAAAATAAAATGAGAATGAGGTAATCATACTTTCCTTCTAAACCCAAGATCGCGGGCTCAAACCCGGCCAGGATCGATGGATTTTTGCGGGGTAAAAATCCTAAATATGGATTGTTTGGACATTTATTTGGACATGTTTCATCCTCAAAGAATTTACTGTCCAACTTTTTTTTTTTTTGATTGAATCGTTTACGGACGCTCTTTAACATCTCAGGTCATCAGCGTCCCATTAAAATCAGGGCGTGAAACGACCGACAAATTTTGCTCAGATGCCTCTTTTTCAGGCTTGAGGTTCTTTATCGTGCCGTAAATGTACGACACGGGACCCACAGCTTTACTTCACTTCCGAAGGTAGCCATACTCAGGAATTTTACCCCCTAAAAATCTATCAATCCTAGCCGGGTTTGAACCCCCGCGATCTTGGGTTTAGGAGGCAAGTATGGTTACCGCTACACTACCAGGTCCGACCTTTTCCCAACTTTAGGTTGAAAATAGAGCAATACTCTGTAAGAGTCAGTTTTTAATCCCTTATTCTTCGTATTCATTAACGGGATATAATAAATTCTAATCCACACTCGCATTAGCAATTAAACTGCTATAGTATCTTTGTTACTAACGGACAGATGAAAGGATAGCAGTCTACAATATCGTTCTTTATATCTACCTCTGTTCCCCATAATAAATTTCAGAACTATTTTCTATCGAGATTGTGAGAACCATTAAAACAAGGATCAGTAAGGTCAACAATGGTAAATTATATTAGTAATGCATTTAATTCCTTTTGTCGTACTCATATATCCTAGTTTCTTCTTCTTTAATAGTTTACCCTCCTCCAACACTACAAGTTGCACCCCTTAGGACGTACAAGTCGATGCCCGAAAGCTAATTATATCAGGACATAACAGAGTGCACATACTCACCGAGGGAGTTCTGAGTATTTGGTTAGTGCAATGTCCCAGCCACGTTGAAGGCATCACAAACACAGAAAGACACAAACAGAGAAATGAACAAAAGGTTAGCTTGAAACCCGGGGTGAATTTGTGGCAGAGAAACTCTAATTCATCAGCATTTGCCTTTTTTAAAAATTAAATAAGGAAAACTCAGTTCAAGCTAACCGATAATAGGATTTGAACCTAGTACCACCCGATTACGAAGCCCAAAATAATATAATTAAAGTAAATCATAAGAAATTATTATACCTGAGCCAATCTTTGGCGCGTATATAGTTTCTGAGTCGAAAATCCTATTAATATAGTGGACTGTATTATCCTATTAATAAGAGAAACGTCCAATTCTTTCATCTAAGTGCCGAAGTGGTATACATTTAAGTTTTCTTTACCTCTTAGGCTATTAATTTTGTCTTTTTACTAAATGTTATGTAAATTAATTAAGTTTGGAAATAAATGAGGTATTGATAATGCTAATAAATAACATGGTTTATCCTTTGTAATAAACTAGAGTTCACATTTGAAATTTAGTTACACTAAAAAAATAGCTTGCAAACTGCGTCATAAGTTATTGGTTTTCATTTCAAATCACCCCATTATGCAGTGCAGAAGGTGAATAGGGAGGTACTAATATTTAACATAGGTGATCATTAATATGTACATGATAATTCAAGAGATTTTAATGTTTTTCTTTATAGGTTTCCTGGATCCGCAGAAAAGACTACCATTTGCTAACAGTAGGCCTAGCAACGTACAGTAGTGACGATCGGTTTCTTGTGGAACACGCCAGACATTTGCAGGTAAGTTTTCCATCGTAAAATATTGAATGGTTTAGTCTATACTGTAAAAGACATGAAAACTTCATTTAGAAGTAGATAGATTTTTATTTTACACTAATCACGTAAGCCACGCCATTAAATTACCTTACTTTGAAAAACCGGGGATTTTTCAAAGTAAGGCAAAACGTTCAGACAGCTGGTTAGTATTTCCATTTTAATTCTCTTGTAGTAACGTACTCCATATGCTAAGCTTGCTAGTAAATATTAATATTTGCTTAAGCGTCTTATTCCTATATCTCGTTATTTAGAAAGCATTACAGTTATACTTTTGTTTCTTTAATAAAGAGTTTGTACTTGAACATTGAGTTAAATTACTGGGAATCAGCTATACTGGTATATGGATATTAGTAATGGCAAACGTTTTTCGGATTATGCCTCGTGAAATTTAATGATAGCACACAACCCAACGTTTTGAGGACCTCTCAGTCTTCCTCGTAAGGGAGTTATGAGTTGAACATTTAAATATTTCAGAAAGAGGTGGGAGTGGGGGAAAGGGGTGTGTCATGACGTAAGGTTACGAGGGTAGGTCCATAAGTTTCCGGCTTAACCATTTTCTTGGTATGATAAAGACAAAAACTGTATTTAAATGTAGTTGCCCTTTATTGCAATACACTTCTCACATCTTTGAATTAACACCTCAAACCCCCCCCCCCCCCCGCCAAACAGTCAGAAGTCTTGTCTGCAAAATGTGTATAAACAGATCCATCACTTCTTCGTCATACTTACATTTTCTTCCTCGAAGGTCCTTCTCGAGTTTTGAGAAGAGGAAATAGTCGCTGGGAGCTAGATCTGGGCTGTAGGGTAGATGGTCGATCTCCTTGAAGCCACATTTCTTCACAGCTTCCTTTGCAACAAGAGCTGTGTGCACAGGGGTGTTGTCGCGAAGAAGATGCACACCACCACTTAACTTTCCTCACTTTTTCTCTTTGATGGAAGCACGTAGTCTGTGCAGTAGGCCAGCATAGTACTACTCCCCATTTACTGTGGTGTTCACCTCCTTGAAGTCAATGAAGAGTATTCCTTCTCAGTCCCAAAAATTTGTGATCATGATCTTCTTGGTTGATTGAATGGCCTTGGCCTTTAGAGGCGCTACTTCGCCAGGTTTGCGCCACTCCATTGATTCTCTTTTGTACATGGGATCATAGTAGAGGACCATAGTTTCATCTCCTGTAACAATGATTTGCAGAACTTCTCTCTTGTTGCCACGGCAGAGCTCAAAACATGCCTGACAACAATGTCTCGTTGCTACTTTTGGATTGAGGAAAGAAGTCTAGGCACCCATCTTGCACTATCCTTATTCATGTTTAAATGCTGATGAATAATTCCAAGGACTGTTATTATAGGAAGGCTCTACCTTGCTGCTATTTCTGTAACTTTGAGCCGCCGGTATTCTATAATTTCTCCTTCCACAAGAGCGATGTTTTCAGGAGTGAGCACCTTCAAGGGCTGACCTGCACGCTCTGCGTCTTCAATGCTTTCTCGACTCATTCGAAAAGGTTTGGCCCATTCTTATACGGTTCTCCATATATACCGTCCAATCGCTGTTTAATTTCATTTGGAGTAAGTGTTTCCTTTGTGAAGAACTTAATAACAGTTTGATACTCTATTTTGATCACTTCACAACTTTCTACACATAGCTTTCTTTATGCAACTATATCTGAACAAAGAACACAGCGGAGCGGAGTGGAAGCTACAGATGCAAGTATTTACTTAACAGATAAGATATGACACCAGATAAGAGTTTGGTAAAGGCCATAATCCTTATCGGTGAGGCCGGAAACTTATGGACCTATCCTTGTAACAGGCCTTTGCACGTTACCTATGGAACAACGAAATTTGTAATTGAGACGGTCCTAAGATCGACAGTAAAAAGTTGTTGATTTTTACGTTGTAATCATTGTTAAAGTTTTTGGCATGTTTAGACATTTCTAAAGCTTCTCTAATTAAATCTCGGCTTATTTGTGTACTGAAAAAAATTGTATTATTCTCATCATATGATGTAGTATGTTAGGTTGTAATATCATGTTCCATTATAGCTGAATGAATATTATGTGTTTTTTCTGCTCGTATATGTTTCTAAAATCTGCAATTATTACTACGTTTTATACGACCAATATAATAGACTTTGCCACAGGAGCAGGGGATCCTGTAGACTTCTTGAGAAGTTAATGGTCATGGCGAATCTTTCACTTTTTGAATCATGTTATTAATAAGATTATTTGTCCGGAAATAAGGTTTTTAAGAACATGAATCATTTTGTCGGTCGTGTTTTGCATATAAGGAGGAATAATTACTTGGTTATGAAATGGTTTCGCAGGATGACTGACAGTGTCCGTGTTCGCTTGTTTTCTTCTAACAGTTTAATTGTTTTGGAATTTCCTGTATCCATTGGGTTGTAAGGTTTGGGTTAATTCCTGTTGGAGTCCACGTCTGGTAATACACCAATGTTGACCTTCATAATACTCTTACCCCCTCCCTCACTCCCATTTCTGACACATTTCAATTTATAATTCCTTAAGGAGTAGGTCTGCAAGATGCTTCAAACATTAGGTATTATATTATTCCTACGTCCCTCATGCTATTAGTCGAAAATCTTTTACTATGACAAACTTCGGCTGCCAGGGTATCTTTTATGCCACTAGACGTTTAGATAAACTTAGACAAAAGCGAGACAATCTTCTGTGCTCTCTGACTTTCCTTTTACGCTTCAGAGATTCCAACTGCATTCCTTCTTTGTCACTGTACAATTTCATACCCAGATGCCATCTACTTAGAGGATTCTCCGTAGAGCAAGTTCAGTACTTCTACGCGATCATATACGCGATATTTGCAGACAATTAGGCACAGTATCCAAAGAACATTACGCCATACATCTTATAAAGTCAGCTGCGTGCTGAATAAAGATTACTGGGGCTCCATAGACAAGACTACTTCGAAACAAGTTTCTTCAGTTTTCCAACTTTGTACCAAATACCAAATGAAGAAATTTCACCACTTCAGCCACAGAGAACATGCTACCAAGAAATACAGTGTTCAACATATCGCCACAGCTATTGGGCAAAGACAGGACATAAAGGATTGATACAATGATGTTGGTGGGGGTGGGAATTGGGTTGTATGGTAGCTTTGTTCATTATTTAAACCCACTGATCCCAGATATCGCCATGGCTGCTGCAGATTAGTAATTTTGCTTCCATGAGATTCTTTCTCTAGGGCTTTCCGCTGATTTCTGTTATCTGTAAGCTAGCCAGGGGCTGAGTAAATGGACATGGAATGGTCTTGTCATTTAGTTGCTGAGGTTGTTATTTCTCCCAAACATGAATAATCATAAGAACTCACGTCTAACCGGATCACTGTAAAAGTAAACTTGGAAAACGCGCAAATTTGGTCGCGTTTACCCAAGTGGTGCCTAATATGAAGAAAGTGCTACTTCAATGGTGGTATATGTGACTCGTGTGTTGATTGATTGATTGATTGTCGAGCCTCGTTGATGCCGGACCTTGTACCTCAAACTTAGGACGTTCTTCCTCTAACTTCCCAGGCGACGCAGCAGCACTATCTTGTCCCAAAGAATTCTGAGACTACCCCCTTTTGAGGCAAACTTTATTTCTTATACTCTGTAAGAACTGATGCTAATACAGAAAAGCGACGCGGGGTTTTCTCGCCAGTTCTGTTTTCGCCATGCTTATAGGCTGATGCTTACATCATCGAAATCCATTCCTATTTTCTGGACATATTTTGGTAGAACACACGCTCCGCCATTCGTCAACAAGTTCACTTTAAACAAATTTTATACGTTAATGTCATGAACTGTGTACCCGCATACCTGTAAATTCTCAAGCAAAAATAGTTGGGTTCCATGCCTAAGGCATGGCTAACCCTTTGCTCGCCGCATTCCTGAGGGAATTAGTTGCTTTTGCCTGATTTTTGCCAAGACTTACTGCGGTTGGAGAAAGACGAGAAGTTTTCCTTATTTTGCTATAATATTATATGTTACCTATTGAACATTACAGAAATTACGCATTAGGTACATTATGAACACATTTAAACACTATAAAATGTTAATACCACACACACACACACACACACACACACACACAGGTTTGGGTCATTAAAGTTGCTCCAATAAAAGAAAAGGTACAACATACTTGCACGTAATTATTGAGTTACAGATCGAAAATTAGTAATTATCTCAGTCACACTGAATTGATGGGGAACCAGGAACAGCTTAAGGATTAAACTTTGATATCTCTCAGTAGAAGACGTAATTTGTGAAGGGGAATTTCTCAATCATTCCATGATAACATCGGAATAGTCGGGTAAGGGCACTAAAACAATTTTTTCCGTCTAGGTGTAATATTTCCAGAGAAGTATGTCTAGCGCTTAAACGGTTAAAAAGACAGAATACTTTATTATTTTAAAAGCTGACAGTAATTATGGATAAAACGAATCACATCAATAAGATGGTAAATATATTACACTATAACACTTACTCTTAAATCAAACCAGATACAACCAAACCATTTTAAAACGAGTCAGAGAATAGTTAAGTTCGTTATCCAGAGGTTCAAGATTTAGTAACGTTTCTACTATTACAGCCTACCTGAAATCTAATGTTCCTTGAACTCATTATTTGTAGTATTAGCTCCCCTACACATCGGTTAGGTAAATATTTCAGTGACATTTAAAGCAGTTTTCATCCCTACTAATTCTCCCATAGGGGAACCTAAACACCTCATTAAATTCATCATCGCCATAGATCCAGGAGGCTTATTAGTGAATTTTGATATGATTTGCTTATTTGCCAAGATTCCTGTAGAGGAATCTATCTCTTCAGTCCAAGAACAACTCTCAAAAAGTTCTGTGAACCTAGCAAGCCTAACAGCAAAGTGTTTCGGCAGTATATTTTTATGTTTCAAAAAACAAAATTTACAAACAAATGGAAGGTACAGCCTTGGGATATATTTTATTATCTTTTCTTGCTTGATATTTTCATGACTGCTTCTGAACAAGAAGTTGTAACATCCAGTAACTTAATCCCTAAGTATTGACTGCGGTATGTTAATGATATATTTTTAATGTAACCACATTATGTGGATAAATTACAAAAAAATCCTCGTATGAATAATCATCGCAAGAACAAACAGGTTACATTGCAATAAAAAGTAATGCCTCTTTGCCATTCCTGGAGAGAGGTTGGATCTCTTGGCCGTTCAATATTCAGAAACGTAAACCATACTGACAGGTACCTAAATGCAATTTTCTATCATACTCTAGCGCACAAAAGATCGGCAAATTAACCCACTCCTCTAAGGTCTTATAAGCCAATGTATACGGGAAGCACGAAATGCATGTATAAAACTATTAGAAGGAAAGAATATGCAAAGGATACCGAGAGTGTCAATTATCCTGGGAAAGTATTTCCTAACCTAGTAGCCGTTCTTCCTTACATACAATACACAACTGATAGAATCGCCCACATCTTGATAAACCATAGCATCTCTATAATTTCCGTCTGTCTGGTGGTGTAGTGATAACCATACTTGCTTTCTAAACCAAAGATTGCGGGTTGATTCCGGTCAGGATCGAAGGACTTTCTCGGGTGTAAAAATCCTAAGTATGGCTTCCTTTGGAAGGAAAGTAAAGCCGTGGGTCCCGTGTCGTACATTTGCGGCACGATAAAGAACCTCAAGTCTGAAAGAAGAGACCTCTGAGCAACATTTACTGGCCGTTTCACGCTCTGGATTGAATGGGACGCTGATGAGCGTCCATAAATAAAACTAATCAATCAACAACCTACTAATTTCCGGACAATTAATGCTCTAAGTGGAAGTTTCACCACCACCGTTAGTTTCTCCAGTAGCCAACAGCATCCCCTGCCCCTGTGCTTAAATTGTATATTGGCGAAAAAAGAAAAAGTAGAATTAATTTAAGATTTTAGGAACATATACGAAGAGAAAACGCATCAGTCAAAGGCTAAACTAAACTATATCATATGACCAGATTAATAAAATTACTTGAGTACATGAATATAAACCGAGAATATTTATAGAAGCTTTGGACATTTTCATACATGCCAACAACTTCAACAAGGTGACAGTGTAAAAATTTAATATAATTGTTTTCTTTCTTAGGCTGGTCTCAAATATAAGAATGTATCGATCTGGTGACATGTTCGTAACCTTAACGTCATGACACTCCCGCCTAACTCCCTGAGGTCGGTCCTGGTGGTGTAATGGTAACCATAAGCCTTCTAAACACAAGATCGCCGGTTCAAACCCGGCCAGGATCAGTGGATTTTTTCGGGCGTAAAAATCCTAAGTATGGCTTCCTTCGGAAGGGAAGTAAAGCCGTGAGTCCCGTACATTTACGGCACGAAAAAAGAACCTCAAGTCTGAAAGAAGAGACCTCTGGGCAAAATTTGTCGGCCGTTTCACGCCCTGAATTGAATGGGACGCTGATGACCTTAGATGTTAAAGAGCGCCCGTAAATAAATCAAGGCAATCAATAACTCCCTGAGGAGGATGGCTGCAAGGCTCTCGAAACGTTAGATAGAGAATTGTCATTAAGTTCCATGGGGTATAAACCTAAAATAGTTTGCCATGACAAACATTTGCGACGAAAATCTATGCCATAAAGGATATTGGCAAAATTATTACGTGGTTATTTGTTGTTAGCACATTAAAATAATTAAATAAGTAGGCAAAATACATATGTATATTATGATAATGTACATTGTGCAAAATCTATCAAAATTAATGAAATTAACACATCAAAGGAAAAGTCGTAGAACTAGAAAAAGGGAAGAAAAACGTTTTGGTATAAGCGGCACTTTTTGGTTTTACTGCGTGATGTCTCTACAGCAGTGTTGCAATTTTTCAAATTGTGTTATAGGAACAACACATTTTCCTAAAAGAAGAAATCGACTTAATAAGCCATTATAATAAAAACATCAATATCGGTTTTGGTTGCACCACGCTATAGTTCCTACTGAAAGACTCTTCCAACTGCAAAATGGGACTACGCTAATGAACATGCAGGGAACATACAGTGAGCTAATAGCCTGCTGAAACCAAATAGTTCAACTGTAGAATTTCACAATGAAAATGCTAATCTTGAGGCACTCGCCACTCATGGCCGGATAAAACATACCACGGTTTAATCCAATTAGCAGAATGATCTTTTCCTGCTCGGCGAACGTTTGCAACTGGTGCTATTCAGTTATCACATACATTCAATCCAATTAGTCTTATATCAACCATACATCCATTACCTTCGAGTGGGCATGTCTCAACCTAACTGAAATAAGAGCTAAGAAGTCTCAAAGTGGGACTGATGCTCACAATATGCCTTAAGTTGTTGCTGTTACCAAATGAAAATGCCTCATTACTTACCATTTTTTTGCGATTGTGGACATTAAATGTGCCGTGTCAGTTTACCTCAAGCAGGATTAAATATAAGCACGTTTTTCCCACGCAGAATAATACAAGCTTTTTGATTGGCACTCCACTGTCATATGTTCAGTATAATAAATAAATAGAACTGTCGCATGGGCCTTACGCCCGTACATGCTAATGTCGTCCTTATAAAAATAAAAAGGGCCATACTCATCCATCTGAATAGTGTTTAACGCCCGTTTTTGCTACAGAGGCACACAGGCGATGACATTGATGATATGTGAGATGAAATGATATATTGGGAAAGTAGTAATTTTTTTAAGGAAGGAAACGTTCCAGGCTTAAGTTTAGGTTACCTCGCCGGCATTTGCCATTTATGAGGACTGAGGAAAACCTAGAAAAAAATCTGTCAGGGAGGAAGGTTCTGGCGGGATTCCAACCCCAGACCTCCGGCTCACATGTCCGCGCCTTAACGACCTCGGCCAACCGTGGCGGTCAATACCCATACATACCTACATATATATGTATATATACATACACACATACCTACATACATACATGCACACATGCAAATATACAAATACATCCATATATTTAAGTTTTCTATTAATAATTTTATATACAAAAACATAAACATGAATGGAACCCTTACCCTTGAGCCCCCTTTCCATTTACTCACACCCCCTCTCCAACTCCCCCCTCTTCATTATGGCCATTAACCTCCTTTGTCGGGTCTTCTCTAGAAATATTCCCAAATTGTGTGCGTATCTCGCATGCGCCAACAGTTCCTGGCAAATGTTCTAATTTCTATTGGAATTCATAAATTGCGGGAATAAATGCTCATTTCTTAAAATCTCCGTTTCTCTGCATTCTACCAAAATACGCCTCCAGGTATCGCTTTCTCCGCACAATGGACAAATTCTTTCCCCGAGAGCATCAACTGTTTTGTTTCATTTCCAAGCCCCTAATCTGAACCATGCGAGACCACTTCTTTCTTCCCTACCACAGATATCTAAATAATATACCATCCCCCATACCGGATGTGTTTGAACCTGCAAGTTAAGCGATACTTTTTCTGCGCATTGAGACAAAATATGTTGCCTATCTCTATCGTCCAAACACCTGTTAACTATTTTCTATCTATTTCGGGTAATGTCTTCTCCCCTTAACCAAATATACCCCAATCCAATTTTGTCTAAACCTTTCCTTATTTTTGATGCCCACCCCGTATCCCACTCTTCCCTTATTTGGTCCTTCAGACTAACTGCTCGAAGAAGAGCTTGATTCACCGTATTATGCTTAACCAGTATTTAATTGTTGTTATTTTTAAATTCGCACTTTCGCTAAAAATACCAAACTCTTTAAGAACCTCGTAATTTGATATTCCCCTTGCAGTTTAGAGTGGTGTGCAGGAAGACGAGAACTGTCCCGTTTCATTCACTCCGACAGTCTTTCATACAGCGAATTGAAACATGAAGGAACGTTTAAGCCCATTTATACAGTAGATTTAAGTGGATATTCTATTAAATCCACCCAGTATCTAATATCTATGGCTTGTTAGGTTCTACTATTTGCAAAGGCTTCCGTACAGGATCCATTTAGTGAACATGCAGTTAGTTTCGCTAGAAGGTGACATATTGTGGTGCGTGCGTGTATTGGCAATGTTTGAGAATATTGTTAATGAATTATTACAGCATATTGTCTAGTTAGCTTTGCAAGCATTACAGTTGCTGCTACAGGATATTTGAAAAGTTTATACTCTATAGAGAGCAGGTATAATTGCACAAATGGCGCATGTTTCATAATCGTTTGATTACGCAAGTACACGTTGATTTCATTTACCGTTTTGTGGTATAAAAACTACTACTGAAGCTGCAGTTTCATTCTAGTTTGAAGCTGTACCTTGTATTTAAAACAGCTTCCGCACAAAAGAAGAGAGAAAACATGTTTCTGAAAAAGAGAACAGTGTAATAAAAGGGAATTCTACTCAAAAGACCTCTTCTTTCAGACTTGAGGCTCTTATATGTTAGTAAGAAATACAGACGGAATAACAAAGTAATAATGAAAATTATTTTATAATGGGTACATGAATAATCTAAAAAGACAAAGCATTAGTGTGATCGCATTGTAAAATGCACTTATGTGCATTGCGTTCTGTTCCTAATTCATAGGCAAAGAATTCATGGCTACCCTGGTTCCACCGCTTTTGCAAGTGCAGAGTAAGACTTTTGCCCATGGACTCTACTTTCCCTCCGAAGAAACATAAAGTTAATAATAAACTCTAACGCATATATTGTGCTAAACTATAAAATGACTTTAATTCTACTTTTCGTTGTACTCATACCATTATTTGCTATAACATACAGTTTGTCGACACTAAGAGCAAATGTATCTTAATAGTAACTCGCCAGTTCATCAAAGAAAATTTGCAGTCATCAATATTAATAAAATAATTGAAATCCATAAGGCTGAAATATTTTGAATAAATTAAAATGGTATTGAGATCCTATAATCTTAAAAACAAAGTAGTATTCCTTATAATCCAAATTACTTCTTGAATGGTGAAAAAAGTTGAATTTCATGATACACTCATAGTTTGTACGAACTTTAAAACTTAGTTGTAGAGAATAAATTGAATACCAAAGAAATTCGTTATTATTAATAATAAATGTAAAACACTTGTTACGATGTTTATATTCAATAATAAAGCTTGTAAAAGGCTACGATTTAAACAACAAAATATGGATAGGAAACCTCTAAAATTAATGCAGATATTTCCGACTAGATAAAACATGCTCAAAGTATAAGAAAGAAATCGATGAATTAAAAGATTCAATGATTTTAATGCAGTAACTGCCTCAAAGCTCTAGTTTCTCTTAGTCATACAAGATGTACTAAGGTTAATTTGACGAAGCTAAAAACAGAGTCATTTCAGGTGATAATGTAACATTTTCTTTTGTTCTTCTTCTAGGGTCTAGTGTATGAAAATTTATTGACTGGAGGTTAAAAAAAAATAAATAAAAAATCACGAAGAGATATTTTTTACAATGCAACTTTTAAAGTTGTGAAAAACTACATTTTTTACATGTTAAGACTGCATCTTTCCAAATTTTGCCATAATACTGCCACCACGGATGAAGCAGAACGGCTTTCTTGGTAAAGCTGAAGGTAATATATACGCATTTTGAAGGTTCTAATTTTTGAAATGTGATTCATTCTTAATCATAATTAGAGTCGGGTCGATAGGGACGCTCTGGCACAAATTTCACATTTCAACACCATCAGGATCGATGCCCTGTCAATGCTGACATCGATGCTGTATATTTATGAAAGATGGTAATTTAAAGTAATTGTAGACGGCTTGCTAGTCATATTTCATTAACACAAATATTACTGGAATACACAAATATTAACAGCATTTTTTTAGGTTAATGAAACAAAATTGAATATTTTGATATACATTGCAGAAAGTTTGTGTGCACCAGAAACTTTAGTTTTAGCTGAGAATGTTTAGCAAAACTGAAAATGTTATAAACATGCATTTTTCCACTGGCTAATGAAATTAAATTAAACATCCTGCTAAATATACCAAAAGGTTTGGGTGAACCAGTGACCTCAGTTTTATATATTATTTTTATTTTGATAAACTAAATTTCTTAAAAAAAATGGTTCTGATCGATATGATAAAACCAGTTTATCATCTAAATGACGTTGAATTAATTTTTAAATATATAGAGTTTTTTAAATGTCACTTTACCAACAATATCGACAGACACTGATGCATTTAACTGTTGACAGCTTTACCTTACTAAACCGCCACGGGTGGCCGAGGTCGTTAAGGCGCGGATTCGTGAGCGGGAGGTCTGGGGTTCGAATCCCGCCGGGACCGTCCTCCCTGACTGAGATTTATTTCCAGCTTTTCCTCATAAATGGCAAATGCCTGGGAGGTACCCTAAACTTAGGCCAGGAAAGATTCCTTCCTTTTCCAATATATCATTCCATCTCATGTATCATCAGTGTCCGCGCCTGTGGTGCCTCTGTGGCGAAAACGGGCGTTAAACAGCATTCGTTCATTTTGATTACCTTACTAGCCTGTACTACCATTACACATTCATAGATCCTCTTCCAGGAACTATAACTGAAAGCCCACAATTCGATATAATCACTATGATAGAATTACTGGGACATTTCAAACTTCTTTTTAATTATTGCCTTAAACGTATACGTTCAACTCTCGCATTCCTTTCCTGCAAAGTCGTAATGCATTCATATGATTATAGACTATTTTATTCTAATCGAAAAAAACATTTCCGTTGCCAACAATTGGAATATTCATGGAATTTATATAAGGCGAATCCAAATTCACACGTGTTTCAGGGATCATTTCTGAGTGTTTGGGTATAAGGAACCCATGCTCTCCGTTGGCTCATTACTGGATAATTTCATTGTTTTTGTTTTGTATTAGTTTATTCGGAATATGACTGTTTGCAAACAAAGCAACATTTGACTGCTATAGAGCGTGTTTACATTACGGTCCTCCAATTAATTAACTACTCATCACCTCTTGACAATTGCAATTATTTATTTTTGAGGATAGATGACCAAACAATAAATAAAATTACATGAAAAAATCCACCGTTATACTGTTTAAAGTATATGTTCAAAATGTCAACAGTCACGATCACTACAAACTTCACAGTGACATACTCTAGCATCCCGGAGAGTGGCGCACATCGTTACGACTGCTACAAACCTAACAACCAGGTGCAAATTAGTTTCGATAGGAGTCACTTATACTTGGCTCTTCACGTGACCTCAGAAGAAAAAGTCCATAGGTGTCAGATCTGGTGACTGAACTAGCTACTAGACCGATCCACTGTGTCCGAACTGCCCATCTAGGTATTCCCTAACATTCACTGCAAATGTGCTGGTGCCCCATCATGTTGAAACCTGGAGCAGTGATTGTGGGTGCTCGGGGGATGTAGTTGGTCGCTGGGTTGATGGTGGTTTCGAAGTCTGCCCGGGCTGCTCACTGATGACGTCGTTTGCTCCAATTCTGTTGAATTTTATCTCAGGGTCCACCGGAGTGTTTCGGGATCAGTACAGATCCACGGGAACGAGAAATGTGTTGCCCAAAAATACACAAGGTTGACTTTTTTTAAAATGTTTTATTCACATGTAAAGTACTGCCTGACTGTTCGCCGCTGACTTCGCTACTCTCTTAGACTGGCTTCCTGAGTGAATATCTGGATGTCTGAATGTCCCTCTGAATCTATGAATGTGTGAGTGTAAATCTGCGAATGTCTGACTCTGTGAATGTTTGAATGTGTGAGTGTCTATCTTCTGCGAGTGTCCCTCTGAATGTGTCTCTACCGAATGCGTGAATTTTCTCGAGTGCCTCTCTGACTTCTGTACCCTAGTTTTTCTACTACATCGCCACGCCTTTCGCTAAATTAAATTCCCTCGTATTTTATCTATTTTCGTGTTGTACTTTCATTATTGGTTATCCCAAAATTATTTAGTTATATCTAAGTTCTCCTGATTCGTTAACTTTTATCTGAAGACCATTGGTTAGAATTATTCTTTTCCCCCTGATCTAACGTCTTCCCACGAACTTGAATTTTCCCAGAACAAGCTGTCATAAATTTCGGCCCTTTCCTTACACTCTGATTTCTATTGAAAATCTTTTGCCTTGCTTAGTTTGTAGATTCCTAAATGTTCCCGGAGATAACGCACGTGTTTTCGGCTTTCCTGTAATAAAACATTTTCGTCTCCGTTCTGACATTTTCATTTTCTCTTAAAATATTTTTAAGTCTGACTTTGTTAAATACTGTCCCGTTACGGCCACATGTTTCTCTTATTGTCAACTCCTAAGTATTTCCCGAGTAGAAGGTTCGTGACCTAACAAAAGATAGTTTACCCTTTCTTCAGCCTTGTCTAAGGAGCGGTCAGTGAGTGGAGTCAGGTATACATATTCGTCTTTCTCACGTGTTCTACACAAAATGTATACAAAACCCTTTTGTGAAATACCATTACCTGTTAAATGACATACAAGTTACAAATTATTTCGATTCCTGTTATACCTATCTCAAAATGATTTTCTTATACATATACATAACAATTATCCTTATCAAATATAATGTCTTTATAAATATCACTCTGCAGCCTTTTAATTAAATTAATAAAGGCAGCCTTATTTCCGGCTTCAAACCACATACGCTTACGTATTATTAACAGCACATCTTCCAGAAAATGTGGGAGGACATGTTGATGGAACGGAGTAGCCTTCAAAGTAAAGCCACGGCTTTACTTCCCTTCCGAAGGAAGCCCCATACTTAGGATTTTTACGTCCGAAAAAATCCATCGGGTTCGAACCCCCGTTATTGGATGTAGGAGGCAAGTATGGTAACCACTACACCACCAGGACCGAGGGGGTTTAGTGGTAACCATATTACCTCTTAATACCAAAATCGCGGGTTCGATCCCAGTCAGAGCCGATGGATTTTTCGGGCGTAAAAATCCTAAGTATGGCTTCCTTCGGAAGAAAAATAAAGCCGTGGGTCCCGTGTCGTATATTTACGGCACGATAAAGAATCTCAAGCCTGAAAGAAGAGGCCTCTGAGCAAAATTTGTCGGCCGTTTCACGCACTGATTTGAATGGAACCCTGATGACCCGAAATGTTAAAGAGCATCCGTAAATAAACTAAATAAAAAAAAACTGTATAAGCTGGAACACTGAACAACTAATCGACAAAAATTCTGCAAGCTCATTGAAAATCAATTTGATATTCAACATGTTCCTATTAGCCGCATGGTAGGAAAAGGTTGAATGGTAAATATAATCTGATCATCTATACCTGACAGGTGAAAGAGTCTCATCAAACATAAACTACTTATTTGTTGTATCACATGCTAGGCTATTACTGTGGAAGGGTTTGGTTCATTAAACTCTGAGAAATGTGCGTTGATCTTATTCTTTTTAGGGTGCTACTATACATGCATGCTGCAGAAATATTTGCATTTTGCAATATGTCATATCATAGAGGATATATGCCTTATGTTCATCAATCCAATAAAAGCATAATAGAGGAATGCAAGGTCATATTGCGTTTAATTTTACTACCTTCAGAATGCGATATTTAAATTATTCCAAAGTATTATTTGAAAGATTGCGCGTTATGTTTAAAGTAGCAACTTGCTTAACAATCCTGGTTTATATAGGAATATTATTTGTTTTTAAGGCTATACCGGTATACATTTATTAACTCAATATGTCCATTGGATGGAAAAATAATACAGCACTGATTTGCGTCTTGTAGTATCTCTATAGCATTTCTAAATAGCTTTAAATTTGGTGTATCATATATATAACTTTCTTCATAAGTTTTAGAATAGTACCTTTCAGTGGGCTGACTGTGTGAATCCACAGATAACACCAAATGTGATTTTTCTTTCCATTCTCGTGTTTCAAGTAAATGTGTGCTATGTGTTACGATAACACAGATGCAATGTTTCTTATGTCACCTTGTAGTTAATAAGTATCGAATAATAATATCAATAACAAATTAATAGATAGCTTATTGGAGCACCATTAAACTACAATATTAAAGGTGAAACAATAGCCTGCTATTGTTTTGTATCAGCAGTATAAAAAGGTAATAATCTCAATGGAAAATATCGGAATTCTATATTGCCTGTATGTCTAGAATTGTAGCTTAACTTCGATTGTAGATTCGCTATTACTGATATTCAAATGATATTCTTTTCTAGCACATAAATCCTACACTTGAGATCTTTGCACTATGTTGTACGTACGCATTCTTCCCTTTCAAAACAGTATGTAATATGCTGGAATTCAACAAGCAGTTTCCTGTATTATTCTTTAATTATCCATTAGCCTAAGGCTGGATTTTTTTTTGCTAGATACGTAACAGCAAATTTACTTAAACATGATAAGATATAACGAACTATGCTCCATGTCATAGGGCATTAAATATCTCGTACTATTTACACTCAGAAAATAAAATTTGCCATTCTACTGTTTTGTTTCGCTAGTGTATAGTTCTTTAAATATACAATATTGATATTTCCCCAATATTATTCAATATAGGGCAATTATTTGATACAAGCTTTTCGCAAATAATTTATGCAAGGGAATTAAACTGAAATGAACTAGTTTTAGTGATTAGTTTATATTGAGGCCTCATACTTTACTAATATTGGCGATATTGATGAAAATTTGGTAACCATTCTGAAGATTGTGCAATATATATTAACTGTAATGTGTTTATGAGCAGATTGCGTATAGTTCACATATTACATTTTGATATAGAAAATATTAGTTTAATAAAACTGGATTGCCTCTAAGGACATATTTTTAGTACTTTAGCTCTGCTCAGTGGCTGACAGTTTGTGCCTTTATCTACAATGTAGATACCTTCCGGGCAAGAGGATCCAGGGGCGATGAAGCGCGGAACATAACACTGTTTACAGATAGAACCTCCCGAATTCAATGGAGGCCTCCTTTTGGGGAATTCGAGTCTCTCAGAAGTCTCCTCTGCGAAATGCCGGGACAAAAATTGTTTCAAAGCTCAAGCCTCTCCTTCACTTATACAGCACCAGCATACCTCTCCTGGCGGTTAATACCCTGCAATGGAACCAAAGGGATGAAATGGGTTATAACGGGAAAACGGAAAATTCGCGGAAATAAAACATCCATCCAAGCATTCACCACAGCAACCAGCGAAAATCAGAAAAAATACAACGTGAAGATAGCAAAATTCAAGGAATTTCAACCCCGGACCTCACGGATGCAAGCTCTAAGCGTTTACGCTCATATTTCTTCCTTTGTTTAAAAGGAGTGACAATTAAATTGTTTCATATATTTATATTAAATTTGATTATTTCTTGGATATTTGATTTAATTAAAATTAAGAAAAGCAGTGTAGACGAAGAAATAGATTGAATTAAAAAATATTTAAGAGATGATTCTTGAATCGTTTCCTGCATAAATATGCACTCTGTTCATTTATATGAGGAAGCATATTTAAAATATATATTTCAATAAATATTCAAGGTAGTTCATACATATATCTCATACATCACCAAACATTTTCACTAATGTATTTTCCTGTACAATGAATCCTTTGATATTTATAATTGGGCCCTATGGCAGATGTGTTATGAATATAAACATTCCTCAGTAGCTTTAACCAGATTTACTGGATTAAAGTATATAATGTACAACTAAAAATACCGGAGTTTCATTACTGTTGAAACGCCATAAAATAATTAATATAATTTTACATTAAAAGCGAAATGATTCATAACTTCTCTTGTTAAAAATTGCAAAAGAACATTGATATATTTCATCTAAATTTTAATATTATATTGTAGATAAGAATTCAATTTATTACTAAGCAGAACGCTTTGAAAGAAATATTATATTGGTAAAAACTATTTTTCGTTATATAACACAAATCCACACTACACGACATATTGGCATATAAAATCATTAACAGAACAAAGAAAAGTAAGGAATCTTTCTAGCCATTGTGCATGCCTTTGCCTATGGAGTAAATGAAGAAAATATTTTAAATTTATTTCGGATGTTTTATCCTAGATATTTACCAGGAAAAAAGTAATATTTATATGTGTATAACACACCTCTTTGGTGGATATTTGCATAGTTGATAAAATAAGTGCATCGGCAATAAAGAACCTGTTACATAAATTAAAATTCTTTGTTGAACTATTTACCAGTTGCAAAGCGTGGCTTTCTGTAAAGAGTTAGATGAGACATTGAAAGCTGAAATTAATAGAAAATCTTATGCTATACGGCAAAAATGGCTCAGTACTGCTAATATTAAATTCTTTTGCGGTAGGTGTTCACAATCCCACCCGCCTTAAGCGAAGTTACACACCATTTAAATAAGAACGGCATAACTTTAATATCTTATTTTATTGCATAAGCGTTATTATATTTAACAAGGAAATATATGTACGTTTGAAGACTACCGTTTCCTCAAGCGGAAGCCACTGACGATACCAAAGGAAACTGCACACTGTGCGGTGGAATGCGGAAACAACAAGCCCTTTGTATTTTCGCTAGTTGTCCAATACTTTCAGAGGCGTTGCAAAATTCTAAAGTAGCCGATGAAAGTGTGACTGACCCTCACACTATTCTATTGTAGTTTTAAACGTGGACCTATAGCAGACGAAAGTTTTGAAGAGTTAAAAAGCGGGCGCTTGTGAGTCGCTAATCACATTAAAGAATTTCAAGAGCCCAGCTGCCGTGGGCGCGCCCGTGAAAACCCTGTGAGCTAAGAAAACCACGTGGCGACATGTCAAAGATAGCATTTAAGGGGAAAAATCGTCCACGAAGTATAGCGTTGAGGCACGCAGTTCATTCAAGTATTCGTTTCGAGTATGGTAGCAGTTGAAGCAGTTTGAGTTGACGCGCCTATGAGGTTCACGCACGTGGTTCTGACAGGTTCGTTTATTCAGACAGTTGATACTTCAGTCATTGGTCAGAGCACGAGTTATGAGTTGTTTAGAGCAGTCGTCGATTATTTAAGTGATAGAATATCACTACTTTTAGTAGTATTGCATTATTATTATTATTATTATTATTATTATTATTAGTAGTAGTAGTAGTAGTAGTAGTAGTAGTAGTAGTAGTAGTAGTAGCAGCAGCAGTAGTAATAGTAGTAGTAGTGGCAGTAGTAGTAGTAGTAGTAGTAAAGTAGTAGTAATAATACAAGTAATAGTAGTAGTAGTACAAGTAGTAGGGTAGTAGTAATAATACAAGTAATAGTAGTAGTAGTACAAGTAGTAGGGTAGTAGTAATAATACAGGTAATAGTAGTAGTAGTACAAGTAGTAGGGTAGTAGTAATAATACAAGTAGTAGTAGTAGTAGTAGTAGTAGTAGTAGTAGTAAAGTAGTAGTAATAATACAAGTAATAGTAGTAGTAGTAGTACAAGTAGTAGGGTAGTAGTAATAATACAAGTAATAGTAGTAGTAGTACAAGTAGTAGGGTAGTAGTAATAATACAAGTAATAGTAGTAGTAGTAGTAGTAGTAGTAGTAAAGTAGTAGTAATAATACAAGTAATAGTAGTAGTAGTACAAGTAGTAGGGTAGTAGTAATAATACAAGTAATAGTAGTAGTAGTAGTACAAGTAGTAGGGTAGTAGTAATAATACAAGTAATAGTAGTAGTAGTAGTAGTAGTAGGGTAGTAGTAATAATACAAGTAATAGTAGTAGTAGTACAAGTAGTAGGGTAGTAGTAATAATACAAGTAATAGTAGTAGTAGCACTAGCATTAGTAGTAGCAGCAGCAGCAGTAGTAGTGGTAGTGGTAGTGGTAGTGGTAGTGGTAGTGGTAGTAGTAGTAGTAGTAGTAGTAGTAGTAGTAGTAGTAGTAGTAGTAGTAGCACTAGCATTAGTAGTAGCAGCAGCAGCAGCAGTAGTAGTAGTAGTAGTAGTAGTAGTGGTAGTAGTAGTAGTAATAGTAGTAACAGCAGCAGTAGTAACATTAGTAATACAAGTAGTAATAATAGTAGTAGTGCAGTGATAGTAACAATTGTAGTAGTGTAGTAGTTGCAGTATTTATTATTCCAGTTAAACTAGTTATATATATATATATATATATATATATATATATATATATTACACATGACCGTCGCATGGATCTTAAAACATGCTCTTGTAAAATACTTCATTTCAGAAATTTATCATAACAAAAGAAACAACACCATAACAAGAACGCACTCACATACACATATGAAACAAACATGCATACAATATTTCTGATATTCATATACATTTTCGTATTCTTATGTACATATTTATTGAAATTTCTTTTCTCCAAAAATATGTATTTCACTTATGAAAATGCTCAGGTTTAGCCAGATTTCTATATGTACAATTAAGTCCCAATATGCTAGTTTCCCCCTATTGCTAAACAAAAACAAAACATTTCGTATTGTCCCACATAAAAATTTAAACTGAGACATATGACTAAACTTTAAAAGATCATCGAAGAGGAAGAAATAACATTACCCCTGAGATTCCATGTAACCTATCAAATCAAATTTACTTTTCTAAATCTTACTTCTATGCATTACATATTAATTATTTACTTATTTAAAACCGCTGCACAACATAGTGATTACCAAAAATGAACTATGATTTATTAAAGTGTTATATATTTCTTATTTCAGAACTGGGGACTACAGATAAAGTATGTGCAGCCACGGGACGCTGGGCTCTACGAATGTCAAGTCTCCACACATCCACCCACAAGTATATTTATCGAACTCAAAGTCATAGGTAAGGTATAGTTAAAATTAACCTAAGAGTATTTTAAAATGAGTAATTATATATATCTACATAGTAGTAGAGGAAATAGCGTTGCATGTATTCAATAAAATCCACTATGTTACAGTATACAGCTACAGTTCGTTAGATAATGAAATGACTCTTGATGTTGAATACGGATATTAGAAAAAAAAATAACTAATTGTAAAATTCTTTTTTTGAAAAAAGTTACAATTCTTACTAATTATAACATTGTTATTTGAAAATAAACCTTTTGAATACGTGGATAAAGCTTAAACGAGGATGCTTTCACAAAATTTAACTTCTACAAGACTGCCACAGGTGACTGAGGTCGTTAAGGTGCGGACTCGTGAGCACGAGGTCTGAGGTTCGATTCCCGCCAGGACCGTTCTCCCTGAGTGAGGTTTTTCCAGGATTTCCTCAGTCCTCATAAATGCTAAATTCCAGGGAGATACTCTAAACTTAGGCCTGGAATGTTTCCTTCCTTAAAAAATCATTTTCTAATATTTCATGATTCATCAATGTCCACCGCCTGTGATGCCTCAATAGTAAAAGCGGACGTTAAACACTATTAAGAACAATCTTCTACAAAATTAAATAGCCATAAATATTTGATTAACCCCCTCAAAATACATTATTTACACAGCTATTAATAAATTAACTGAAAATAAAATCGAGTGGATTTTATTTTCAGTTAATTTTTTGTTATAATGTTATTAAGTCGTATTATTTTATAAGTATACCGTTTCTAAATATACTCGGAAATAAACAAATTCCCGCTGAGCGTTCAAGCGGTTTTGTACTGTGGCCCCTGACAGCAGTAGATGTGGTTAGAGTTTGGTGATACCGGCTCCATGTTGTTGCTTCAATTTTGAAGCATTTTTGTTGATGACAATGTCGGGAAATAATCCTAACAGGACTGAATGTACACCCAAAGGTCATAATACCAAACCGAGTTATTTTCAGGAACACCTGCTGTTGTAAAAGAACATCACAATAAATATACAATATTATGTGATTATTAGACATTTAATATCCTTTCCCAGTCCTATTGAGCGGGGACTCAACAAAATAGCAAGATTTACCCTGAGACGTTGTTGTTGCAAAAGCGTAAGGAACAATCGAGGCAGTCGGCAGAGACGAAATTGCAGTCTCTTTGATCTTATGGACTTCGTCAGTTTCCACGTTGGGGTTACCTGCCTTCTAATTACCACATGTAATTCCGCGACTTAGCCTGTATTTGAAATATTGATTTTGTACGCGAGCGAGCCATCAACATATTAAGTCTCTACTGAAGCGATGAAACTCATACTCCCTACGTAATAACCTCGGCAATAAGAGACGTGCACCCTTAGACCATCCACCGCACGAGTGGCCGAGGTCTTTAAGCGCGGACTCGTGAGCGGGAGGTCTGGGGTTCGAATCCCGCCAGGACCGTCCTTCCTGACTGAGGTTTCTTCCGGGTTTTCCTCAGTCCTCATAACTAGCAAATGCCGGGGAGGTACACTAAACTTAGGCCTGGAACGTTTCCTTCCTTAAAAAAATTCCTTTCCCAATATATCATTTCATCTTATGTATCATCAGTGTTCACCGCCTGTGGTGGCTAAGGCATTAAACACCATTAAAAAAAAAACCTTAAACCAAAGACTTGAACAAAAGCTGAGGAACTGCCCATTTATATATCGCTCACAATACTATCCGTGTAGCATACTAATCTCGACGGATTTCTCAAATGTAAGTGCACGCCCAACGCGATACTTATAAAATTCAAAAAATATATAAATGATTGGGTCTCTTAGAACCAAATTATGTCATAGACGCGAGAAATTGGCGCCCCGAAGTGACCAAGGTACGGAATTCAAATACTCTCAGCTCGGTTATTAATATTGACAATGCTTGCCTCTGGTTATCCCCTCTTGGTTAGATCAACGATTTCGTAATCCTAAAACTCTTCCCTGTTAGCCATGAGCTACAGTAAATAATTAACATGGAAAAATTCTTATTCTAAAATCAATACATTGAAATATCCACATTGTACATATAAAGAATACATTAAAGCATTTACATCATTAATTAAATGATATAGAATAGAATAAATAGTTTACAATATATACCGAGAGTGCAAAAAAAAAATGTATACACGCTTCAAGCATAGAAAAAACTATGTTAACATAACAAAACAGAATTCACACAAACAGAAAATGATGAGCACTAATCATCTTAGACTTTTACAGTTACAACAGTTGCTCAAAATGTCAACCATCGGTGTCGATATACTTCTGAGTATGTTGAACTACTGACAGCAACGTTTGCGAAAGTGTCCTCAGCGATTGCAACACATACCGTTTCAATTTCTTCCAGAAGTGCTGCCAGTGTAGCTGGTTTTCTACGGTGTACAACATCCTTAAGAATTCCCCATAGGTAGAAGTTCAACGGAGTTAGATCCGGAGAACGCGGTGGAAACTCAGTCGGCCCTCTTCGTCCTATCCAGTACCTTGGATAGTGCCTTGGATCCAGTGCGCGGGGCTTGTTGCTGTGCAATTTCTCCTAAATCTGCCCTTGTGAACATCGCACGCGGTACCCATGAGTCTCAAATTTGTCTCGAATGCGTGCAATTGTTACTCGCGTTGGCGGTTCTGTTCTGTACACACGTCTCCATTGCTTTTGAACTTCAACAACATTCTCGGTTTTCCAATACCACTTCAAAATTGTTTTCCGCTGTTCAAGCTATAATCTTGGTTTCATTTTGTTGTTGCAACGCTAACATAACGCAATATGAGTCTGTTCTGTTTACAGATCATACGAAAATCTTGGCTTCATTTGTTCATTGTTGATTTACCGTCACTTAGCAACGCTATCATAATGTATGTGAGTCACATCTGTTTATCATACTACACATTACTGTTGTTTTTCGGTTCTACTTTGAAATATATTGAATAGATATCTGCTGTGAAAGTGTGTATACATTTTTTGGGCCCCCATGGTATATTTTAGACTAATATTTTAACCTAAGTCGGCGACAAATACTGTTTCAACATGTACACATATTTTGATACCTTATATTTGTATTTTACCCAGATTTTCTGATTAAAATGCCTTTGTGTTTTGCGATGTAAAACATATTAGACAGGAAAACGGGATATATGAAATTTAGACATTTAAACGACTTGTACCATTCAATTTGTTAAATAACAATAATAAATTCATAAAAATAACAAATATTGTATACTGGAACACACAATAAATCATAATATAAAGCTTTATCATAATACATAGACGCAGTATCCTTCTTTCGATACAAGGTGCTAGTTTCTTCATAAGAGGAGTAAAAGAATTGCAATCTATTTGAAAAGAGCATTCATTTTTTCGTTAACAGGATTTAATAGTTCCACAGGTGTATCAATCTTCGTTCTTTGCTTAATTCTAGGTTAACAACTTCAATGCCTAACCCTCCATACCCTATCTTATCACATTATGTTAAATTTGGAATTCAATTAAAATATTTTCCTTACCATATGAGTTTTGTACTCGTTTAATATAACCTGACTCACGTCCACTTTACGTTCAACCATGGTGTGTTAAATATGTACTCTTGTTATTTTCTACCTAATTCGTTTATAGGCATCGCCAGTGCTACTTATCGTGTAATCAGTGGGAAATGAAATTCCATTGGGAACTATTTCCAAGCTCGAAAAGAATTGCAAGTTAGTTCTTTAGAATAGCCTAATTGAATTTCATTTTAAAACCTTATAGCCTCAAAGAGCCATCATTCATTACATTTTCAAAATTCAAATCATTTTCTTTTTACCACCCATTCCCGTTTTGCCTTGGACATATCTACAACATACGATCTCTGTCTTTCTTGCATGCCTTTTCAATATTCTCCTCGGTTTCTATTTCCACGTACGCTTCTACATTTGGTCTGCTTTCTCTAGACATTGTCATGTGAATACCATTTTTCCGTCCTTAATATTGTGATGGACCCGGGTTCGAGCCCTGTCCATATCGCCACACAAATTTCTAACTATTTCTCAAATAACAGCACCAAATTGGGATCGAGGGGTTGGAACATCAGGGCGTAGCTTTCTATGTTTAAAACACTTGCTATAAACTGACTTTAAGTTTTCAGGATTTATTATGTTAACAGATATATGGTTTACCTTTTATACAAGATGCTATGCTTGTCTCTGGCCCCGGGGATGAATGCGGCAGATGCCACTGCACTCTCTCCTGACTAACTCACTTTCTCTTATCCTGTACTCCCTTAGTCACCACAATACTGCTATATCAATTACTTTCTGCTAACAATCTTAATTGCCACAATATTAGTCATTAAAACAGTATTTCATAAATCGTGGCACATCACGGTAAACCCCTCAGTTTCCTACATATTTTCATCGTCATGAGCATTAGACACTGACATCCTGCTCCCTTACTCCTTTTTTTCTCTAGAAATACAAACGGTAGTGTTATTATTCAAAGTTACGTGGTTACTTTTTATGAAAACCTCCCGTTTCTCAAAATATAATAAGTCTTCTTTTCAAATAGAAAAGAAAATAGTTAATAAATACATATACGTACAGCTTTTCATTCAACAGTTGTAGCAATTAAATTTTTAACAGAGTCCAATTAAAGATATGTGCAATCAATCTACAATTCAAATTGAACAAACTTTTCCTGCATCACCATTAACGACAGCTATAGAGTGGCAGGTCTATTACGAAATGTTTCTCTAATTGGTAATTTGGGAAGTGATTGGTTTTGTTGAATCAAATGAGATATTTATTTCAGTGTCCATTATTTAAAAAAAAAATTATTGTTTGTCTTTAGCTCATGGAATCTAAACTTAGTCCTCCCAATTGTTTCCTAAATCAGGAGTTTATTTAATTTTCAGCAAAAACTCAGCCCATACAAGCAAAGATTCCAATTCCAAGATTAAAACGTTTGTTCAAACCTGATTTGTACTTTTAGAAGAAACACAAAAAATTACCATAAAGAAAATATTCATTAAAATACATGCTTTAATGTTCGGTTCAAGGGACTCGGTGAACGACGCCCACGATTGTCTACAGAATGCTATATGATACACTCAACAGTCTCACAAAAGTAGCAGTACATACAACTGTCACGAATACAGAAGTTGGTCTATAAATAACACCAAGAATTATTTGGGTATATTTCAAAATTAAAGGAAGATGTCACAAGTATATTTGTGGAAATATAAAGAAAACGTGGTTTCTTGCTAAAGGGCATTACTAAGTAATCTATGCTTCATGTTGTTACGTGAGTGACTATAACGTGCTGTAGTGTCATTGGTAATGTGGGTACAGAACATTCCAGAAACACGAGACTCATACGATAATATAAATTAGGATAGATGGCGAAAAGTTGCTCTCTTATCTTTTGGTCTCGCTTAGCTCCTCTCCGATTTGGCTTCGTCTGTGCCGCTCTAAGGCAGGTACTAACTTGTCTGTCGGGCGCTATCCTTCAGCTTCTGTACTATTGTTAAACTTTGCATTCTTGAATTTTAACTTAAAACTGTATTTACTAAAACGTAATGTTTTATATTTTATATATAATAAATATTAATTTTTTCCCTTTCCTAAATCCTTTTTAAACTAGGTACGCTTCCAAATTTGTTCGATCTCTGCACACAATTACAGATTCGGTATTCCCCTTTTTTCATGTGATATAGATAATACAGACACACCTTTTTTTTATGTTCTCATGCTCTACCATTCTTGCATATTTCTTGCTCCTATATCTTTAAGGGGGGGGGACATTCTATCTTATCTTAGTATATTCTGATAACTGTTCTATATAATTAAATAAATCACTGAGTAACAGATCAGTGGTTGAGAAGGTGCTGCCTCTTTTTTTAAATTTCCAAATGTTTAATTAAACCATGTATGTCTGGATCATGGTAATTTAAGCGATTCCATTCAGCAAATGTTTCCTTGTGACTCTAACGCTCTCTTCCAACTTCTTGATGAGGTGAAATGTAACATGATATCTTACTGTGAGTATGTTGTTGATTTGCTTTATTTACTGATACTCTTTAACATCTCAGGTCATCAGCGTCCTATTCAATTCAGGGCGTGAAACGGCCGACAAATTTTGCTCAGAGGCTTGTTCTTTCAGGCTTGAAGTTCGTTTTCGTGCCATAAATGTACGACAAGGCTTTACTTCCCTTTCGAAGGAAGCCATACTTAGAATTTTTAAGCCTGAAAAAATCCGTCGAACTTGGCAGGGTATTAACCCGCGATCTTAGGTTTAAAAGGCAAGTATTGTTAATCACTACACCACCAGGACCGACACCACCGAAGTAGGGTTTATGTAAATCCATAAAATTATGAAAAATTATTACACATCCAACTTCTAACGTGCTGCAACAACAATTTTACTTTCAACAGAGGCGTAAATCAGCAAGCTATGAAATAAATCCCGCTAAATCCTTACTGCAAATATTTACAAATTAAAATGTCCATTATTAGCTATATTTGGATTGTTTAAGCAATGAAATTAATTTTAAACGAACTCTGATAGTAGTAATTAAGTTTTATGAAAACCCTGGTATTTTACCCACCTTTTATGGCAACAGATGTTAAATTTGGCTATATTTCAACCAGGTAAATGAATTCAACGAATACCAAAACTTAGGATACACCTACGAGGAAATTGAAATTTTTGTAGATGTAGCTATATGAAAAATCACCCCCCTCCCGTGTGATACCTAAAGATAGTGCGGCATATTTGATGATTAATTGAATATTAAGATGACTTCAAGTTAGATGATAGTTTGTGATGGTGTTACACAAGCAACTTGGTAGAAAAATAATAAGAAATGTTTTAAACAAGTATTCGGTATTCAAGAAATACGCTAGTGCAGGTTTTCATAACATCGGCAAAATTAGCAAAACAGCACTGAGTTACTGTGGTATGAAAATGTAATACGAACTCTCTCCCTTTAAGGAAGTGACAAATAGTGTAGTGTACCTTTCTCGTTTATTTAGTCACTAGTTTGACATACGGAGGAGGCGTCAGTCGCTTTCTAATGCTTTAAAGTAATTATATTTTGCTGAAGGTGCTCGTTTTCGAATTCTAATCTCAATTTTTTTTCGATATCGGACGGGGATAATTACTTTTTATTTTTATCTTTTGATATTTCTCTGTAAGGCAATGCAGTTTAGGGTGGACGATCTGATCGCTGCTTCGTCTCTATTCCCGTCACCAACATTATCTGTAAGTTTCCTGAATTCTAAACCCCTCTTTACTGTCCATTTCCGTAATTTATTTAGAAGAGTGAAAACTGAAACCGGTAAGAATCCATTTCCACAAAAAAGATTATGTGATGAGTGTGCTGATTCGATGTACATACAATATGCAAAAATAATGCAGAAGAAACCTTATAGTTATTGCGATACAGATATCGGAGTTATAAGCGGCCTTGTTTGCATGAGTGATTGCTTTTTGGAATATTTGGTTGTCAGGCATGTTTTGTAAGTTTCAGCTTTAGTGACTAGTAAACTATACACTCATACTTTTTGTGATGTTTTATCACTAACGTTTCAGTTTTTATGCCTTTTACGTTATTACAGCAAAATAATACTTTCCTATCACGTACTTTAGTATTTCTTACGGCTTTCAGCAAATAATTTCCCGGATTTAGTAACAGTAAGCATTATATTTGTTTGTTCTTCCGGTCATTAAGTTTAACTAGGCTTTGATATAACGTGATCTGGCACTTTCTTTGCAAACGCTTTTGTGCATTTATATATTTCTTTTTAAAGAATGTTTCTTTGTTCAATGTGTACGTCTATGGTATGTCAGGAACTTTTTTAGTATAGAAGAACGTTTAGAAAAGCTATAACCGTTATTACCGTATTTACGCAATTGCGAAGTTCGCCATTGGATTCCTTTGGTTACAGAAAAGTTGCGAAGGAAGCAAGGATATTGTAGTCCGAGGGTATGTCGCGAAGCCCCTTAGATTTAAATTATTCCTGTGATGTCCATATATAGTATTTGGGTACTATACATACACACATACATACAGAGGGTGCCAAAAAAGGTATACGCACTTTCACAGTAGATATCTATTTAATATATTTCGAAGTTGTACCGAGAACCAACAGTAATGTGTAGTATGAGATGTAAACAGATACAACTCACATACAGTATGATAGCGTTACTACGTGACAGGTAAATCAACAGTGAACAAGTGAAGAAAGATAATCGTATGATGTTCTGTAAACAGTGTGAGTCACATTACATTATGAGCGTTGCTACAACAAAATGGAGCTAAAATTATTGTTTGAATAACGGAAAGCAATTTTGAAGTGGTATTGGAAAACCGAGAATGATGTTGAAGTTCAAAGACAATGAATACCTGCGTACAGAACAGAACCGCCAATGCGAGAGTAACAATTGCACGCATTCGAGACAAATTTGTGACTCATAGTTCGTATGCGATGTTCACAAGGGCAGATCTGGGAGTCCTCGCACGGCAACAAGCCCCGCGCACTGGATAGAACGAAGAGGTCCGATTGAATTTCAACCGCGTTCTCCGGATCAAACTCCGTTGAGCTGTACCTATGGGGAACTCTTAAGGATGTTGTATACCGTAGAAAACCAGCTACACTGGCAGCACTTCGGTAAGAAATTGAAACGGCATGTGCTGCAATCGCTGAGGACACTTTTGCAAACGTTGCTCAATCAGTAGTTCAACGTACTCAGAAGTGTATCGACGCCGGTGCTGGGCATTTTGAGTAACTGTTGTAACTGTAAAAGTCTAAGATGATTAGTGATCATCATTTTCTGTTTGTGTGAATTCAGTTTTGTTATGTTAACACAGTTTTTTTCTATGCTTGAAGTGTGTATACATTTTTGGAACCTCTGTACCTATATATATATATATATATATATATATATATATATATATATATATATATATAGTTTTGGAGTGCGGAACGTTCGAGTATAATTTTATGCTAGCTTTTCGTTTTTATTAAATGCCTACTCGGAAGTTGTGATATGCATGTGTGCATTTATTGAGCACCGGAGGAGCGCAGAGATAATTGGGTCCATAGCCGATGATAATATAAGTATGTCCATCTATGTTAGTTTTACTTGTCTTGACTGCTTTTTCTAACATTTCTTAGGACCTGAGATATGATGATTTTGTTTGTAAATTTCATGCCAGTTTGCTTCTTATTTTCAATGTTGCCTAAACTGCCGTATTTCATTATTTTCTGCTGAGTCAGGCATTTGCCACGGGCACAGTATTTTTTGCATAAATGTAGCTCATTACCACGGATGATGAACTCGACTGCATTACATACAAGACTGTCACGATTGTATTCATGCGGATGTAACTGTTATTATGACTAGTAAATTGACATTCTTTGAAAAAGGAGGAAGTATTTTTAATTTGTGAGTATGATATTCATTCATTTCCAATTCAAGATATTATGGCGTTTTAAATTCATCAGGTATTAACGCGCTGAACCTTCTCTTTCCGGATGTTGAGACCTGGAAAACCGGAACCCTTGTCGCCATTTAAGTTCCAAATGTTTCGTTAATGATGCATTACTAGTTATGTTTAATTTTATTATGCTAATATTTCTGGTGCCTCATGCATATTTTAAAGTTCTGTTCTCAGAGGCAATTGTTTTGACTGCCTTAAACTGTGCAAGGTTTGACTACACTACGAATTAGTGGCGCTTCTTCCCTTTGGCCTCATCTATTTCTAAATATTTGGTTCCCAGCGTCTCTACATTAAGAAGAATGGTCTATTTATTTTGGTGCTATATTACTTTGTATCTTTCTATGTTAATACATATCATATGACTGTCACGGGTGGTCGAGTTAGTTTAGGTACGGACTCGTGAGCGGGAGGTCTGGGGTTGGAATCCCACCAGGACCGTCCTTCCTGACTGGGTTTTTCTTCAGGTTTTCCTCAGTCCTGATAACTGGCACATGCCGGTACCCTAAACTTAGGCCTAGAACGTTTCCTTCCTCAAAAGCATCCTTTCCCAATTTATCATTTCATCTCGTGTATCATCAGTGTCCACTGTCTGTGGTGCCTCAGTAGTAAAAACAGGCGTTAAACACTACATAAAAAATCTCATGGGTTCCCATTTCTTTTCATTGCATTTTTAAAAGCTTTCATATAAAATCACACTTTCATATATTTTAGTTTTATTTTTTAGATATGACTGCAATTGAATTGAGTGAATATTGCCCCTTCAATGCCACACGACTTCCAAGACGATTATCATTATTACTTACCTACTAAAGCCTATTCATTGTAAATGTAACACTACTTACTACTCAAGAACTTCCTCGCTTACACTACGATACACCAGGAGTCTCAAAACTAACATCACCTTGCTCATGTGAGTTAAGCATCGGAAATATTGTACAAATACCTCAGCGGCGCTCATGTTTTGATCTCCCCTTATCTGAACCGCAGATGCTTCATTTGATACTACCTTAGCCATACTTAATGTTGATCCTTTCGCTGCATCCGACCAGCTAATCCCTTAATACTAATTGGACACTAGATATCCCTCATTTAAAGTCATTCCAGCTACCTCCTTCTCAATTTTGCTCCTACATTTCCTAGCTCCATGTCCAATGTAACTCACCTACTGTTCCTATGGACTTTATTATCCTTGTGGGGGGTTGTCATATTCTTTCGACACGTGAAACTACTTGTCGCGACGGGTAACTGGCCGCTGGTAACGTCCCGGATTTATATTTGACACTTTTATAATATTACTTGTTATTACTTATTTGTTTTATTTCTGCAATTATTTTGAAGTTATGGCTACAGGCCAACCGGCTCAAAGGTAGCAAGACTCAATCTAGTGCCAACAACGCAGAAAAATACTCCATTTCTTTTTTTTTTTTTCTTACTATTAGCAAACCTCACCTGGTATGGAGTACTACCCCACCCGTTGCGATACAATAAGCATCCACATTATTCGCTTCTATCTAATTCTTTTTATTCTCTCCTTAGTATTGCCCACATCGTGGCTTGGTTGCTTGAAAGCCGAAAAAAAGTTTACAAGAGTATATTTATCAAAGGGCAAATGATAACGCGCTGTTTCACCCACTTCCCGTTGCTCAGTTCCAGTATAGAAAGATAGACCATTTCATGATAAGGGTTATTTAACTCTCCAAGAAAGTAGGTGGAAAATTTTTTCTTTGTGTTCGAGATATCAGGATTCAAGAGAATAAATAAACTCCCAGCATGGCTAATAAGAATGTTTGGCATGAACCCCAATTAGCGTTGTTTGGTGCCAGTGTGAAGAGGAGATAGAGCACAAAAACGTGGTGGATATATCGTGATCTTAGGTTGTTAGAGGAGATAGGAGAATATGAGATAGTGTATAAAGTTACAGTTTCTTTTCAAATTTTGGCTATTGATGCGCAAGTCGCCCCATTAGCTTCTTCTTTCCTTCTTGGAGCGTTTAGCGATAGTTTTGCAGTCTCATAAAGTTGGGATTTTGTGTACTTAGTTCAGTTCTTCAGGATGTTAAAGATAACGACACTTTTTGAATAAGAGTAAAATGACGCCTGTACCCTAATATAATTGAAAAGTATATGTAAAGAGAAAAAGATAAGTGAGTAGGGCTTAGGAGAACATAAATCACAATGAAAATACTCAGGTTAAATATTATTTGTGGAACCCTGATATTTGGGACAGTACTGACATTGATAATACCTGGGGTTGAACTTTGGACCAAAATTCTGTGCCTATATGTTTGGAAACTGCAGACGTCAGATGGAGAATCTATGACAGTGTTACTTAGCCGAGCTGTGGTAATTGCTAACGGATATAGTGTGTTACATATTTTTGGCCACCCCAGAGTAATCCTGGATAGACATATTACGCACACAAATTATTTGGCACACTTACGTGCCAATACTAATTAAGGAATCTGAACTTCGATATTTTTGTCTAATATTACACCTTTACACATATTCTATCGCACGTTGTTCGAACTAAGTGAGCTAATAATACTGGCTACGACCTAGTCCAACCGTAGCATAACTTTGGAAAAATTGTAATATTCCTGTGGCTGTCTAGTTGTAAATAAGTTATATCCAAACACCCCTGATGCACGTGATGCTATGGTAAACTCAAGGAGTTCACATTTGTTACGAAATTGAATACAGGCTACATGACACAAAAATATAAATATCTTCCATGCAGGGAGATGTGTAATATGTATTCCCCCCCCCCTTTTGTATTACTGATCTAAAAAATTAATTTTTTCTTCGCGTTATTAAGGAATTTCAGTATCCATTATCGCAACCAACACCATGTAATTGTTTATTTTATAATCATTGAAGAGTTCGTTAATTGTTATGAATAAATGCTTACCAGGACGACGGAAGCAACAAGAGCACCACGGTTAATGTCATGCACGTGTACACAACAGTTTATGTAAAAATCCTTACATTCGTTACATTACAAATCCAAATTTTATCCCACACCGCCCCCCTCTTCTCACTCAAATGCCGACCTTATGCTATCTTCTTGGTGTTTGCACTATGTCCGTACTATATTGTTGAGTCGCGGTTATGTAATTATTTTTTTTTTAATTTAGCTGAATCGCAAATCTGCTTTAACTCCTAAAATAATAATAATAATAATAATAATAATAATAATAATAATAATAATAATAATAATAATATCATAGGAATTCCAACCCACTATCTTCCCTTCGTTTACCTTCCTTGAGTAAACTACACTTTATCCATCTGAGCTATCACGCCGAGTTGACTGCATGCTGGTTATTGGTCTATATCTGTTAAAGTCGGACTACTTTCTGCTAAAAGCGGTCTCCTCAGCTGCCGTTCGTGAAAGTGACTTTCCTCAGGACGTATCTAGGGTTAAGGGTAAGTTTCTGCAATAGCTGCCAGCAATCTCTGAGCCTGTGAGTTAAAAAGGGTATTGACAGTTATTATTACAACCCCCCTTCCTCTCATGCATTGCTACGAGTGAGATTAATGATATAGTTGTGCATCTTATAAAAATATTATTATCTCCTTTTTTTATGAAAAGTGTGCTCTAAAGGATAAGAGACCGACACCTCATCCAAATATTGTACAGAAAGAGGAAACCAAATAAGAAATGTCCAATCCCGGCGATACAGAGAGTATCCATGACTTACAGCAAGTGTAATGAGCTTCAAATTGTATTATCATGTGTGCATATTGCTTCTATTGTGCATAGAAGAGGCACTAATATCACATTTCGAAAAGATATATACCAAAACTGTGAGTGTTTTCATCTTCTTGGAAAATGTAGAATCGATATGCCTATCAGAAGCGGCACGCTTTTAGCTCTAAAGCATAACAAGTGAAAAACCACAATAGATGAGTTGGCCCCACAAGAGTAAATACTCTCTTAATAAAGGTAATTGTCCTGAAATGCTTGAATTGCTTGGACAAGAAGAATAGTGAGATTTTAGAATCGAACTCAGGATTTAAAGGAACTTCGAGGGATATTCAAAATGAATTTATTGGTTGTAACCCAAGTGGTAAATAAATAAATTAAAAAAGGGATATTAACTTTTGAATTTATATCATTCAGGCAGATGAAACATTGGACGTGTCTTGTCAGTCAGACGAACATTATATTTTGCTATTGTGTCTGAAATACTGTTCAGGAGAGGTTTGTGGGATGTGATGATGTCTCAAAAGAAAGAAGTGCTTCCGAACTGTCAACCGTTATTTTAGGCGTGTTAAGAGAGTAGAGTGTAACTAAAAATTAATTTGTCAAGCCTATGATGTAACTTCTGTGATGTCGGGTTCTGCAGGAGGTGTGCACAGCATCATAAGACAAGATTGTCCACTTATTGTTACACACACGATAATGCGGCTATTCATGTATGGTTTCACTGCATTTGACACGTATTTTAGCAAATCAACAAAGAGAACTTAAGTTCTGAGAGATGCAGGTTTCAAACTACCACAGGCTTACGCAACAAGATGAAACTGCCATTCCAGAGCAACAGCAACAATAATCGCTCATTTTAAAAACTTGAAAGAAACTCTCGTGGACATTGTCGATAATGGTGAACAATGTTGATTTGGTTTATTTATGGACACTCTTTAACATCTCAAGTCATCAGCGTCTCGTTCAATTCGGGGTGTGGAACGGCCCACAAATTTTTCTGAGGCCTCTTCTTTCAGGCTTGAGGTTTTTTTTCGTGCCGTAAATGTACGACAGGAGACCCACGACTTTACTTCCCTTCCAAAGGAAGCCATACTTAGGATTTTTACGCCCGAAAAAATCCATCGGTCCTGGCCGGGTTTGAACTCGCAATCTTGAGTTTAGAAGACAAATATGGTTACCACTGCACCATCAGGGACGGTGAATCTGTTAATGGTGGTGCTAAAGAGCTGAATAGGGATTGGAGAACTGTACGTGTTCCTTTTTACTGTGTTTGTATAACTAGGCATTTTGTTTCACAGATCATTTATTCAAGGTGCTGCAAACAAAGTGTACATCTAATGTAAACATGTGCAACCATGAGAAGAAACTAACCATATGTACTCTAAAAAATCTGCTATGAAGACCCAGTCAATGAATGTATTAACATCAGCAGTCATTTCTGGTACCAATATTTAAAATGCTGGCATATGAAATAATTGATGCATTAGTGGTTCAGATGGAAATACAATTTGCAGACTTTGAACGTTTTTATTTGCACAATTGTTAGATGAAAAGCAATTTCAGGGGTATAAGAAAGCTTCCCCAACAATAAACGTGAAATAACTATAGGAAACGTATCCATTATTTGAGAATGAACAATTGAAGAGTGAACTTCTGAAATGAAAATGCTCGGCACAAATGCTATTTATATATTTTTGAATAATGGCTTTGTTATGGTTCACATTCCCAGCGACAACTTATTCCAATGAAAACGTATAACAATAAAATGCTTCAAAATATTCCTAAGGAACTCAATGAAATTGATTAAGCAGTTTATGTACATTTGCAATATAGAAGCCTTTATTGAACGAACTTTCCAAGAATCATCGCTTCAGGGGGTGTCACTGATGTATTTACAGGCAGGAAGGAGCGTAGTATAGAGTTAATCTAAAAGAATATGTAAGGTGTCAGATTCCCCAGTCAATTATATCTTCGCCACTGTAAGCCTCCAATACGAGGATATACAACCATAAACATAGGAACGCATAATAAATACTTCGGCAGCATTTGTACAGGGAATCAGTAACGCAAATAGGCGTTAAATGGTTGTGTTTATGCTTATAATGATATAATGAATTTAAGGAGTAATTTGTTATTACTGTTATTATCTACATTCCATACAGTATAAAAGAGTACCAAGAATGACCATTATATAACAATGTTATTATGAGGCCTATCCATTCACAAATCTATTTTTCAACGTAATCGCCGTCGGGATCGATACAGTTCTGTAGTCGGGGCACCAGCTTTTGTATTCCAGTGTCATAGACCTCCGCCTCCAGCTCTTTCAGTCACTTCTTCACAGCTTCCTTGACCTCCTGATGGTTGGAAAAAACGTTTCCCACCCAAAAACTCCTTTAATTTAGTGAAAATGTGATAGTCTGAAGGCACCTAGAAGGGAGAATGGGGGGGGGGGGTGAGTGAGAATGTCCCAACCGAACGATGTCAACAGCGCCTGTGCAACTCGCGCGATGTGTGGTTTTAAGTTGTCATGCAGGAGGCTGATTCCCGGGTCAGCGTTCTCCTTCTACGGTTCTGAATGGCTCTCTTCGGATTTTTTTAGGGTATTGCAGTGAGATAGTAGTCCCTTTGGACATAAGGAAAGGGTCACGAAAAGAACCCCCTTACTGTCCCAAAAAACACATGTCATGACTTTTCCGGCTGAAGGGTAGGTCATGATTGTCTTTCAGACTCTGGGGTGTAGTGACACACCCACGTCTCATCCCCCGTCACGATAGAGTCCAGCAAAGCTTTTCCCTCCTGTGCAAAACGTTCCGAAAATTCACACACGGCGGCAAGCGTTTTTTATGGTGCTCCGATGTGTGCATTCTGGGACCCATCTCGCAAACAACTTCTTGTAACAAAGTTTTTCCGACACAATATCACCAACGACACATCGAGAAATGTAAGGAAATTCTTAGTGAAGATCGTAAAGTGTCACAAGGCAGTCACTTGTTCTTCAATTTTTTGAACAAGTTCGTCAGAAATGGTCTCCCACTATCGTGAGCCAGTATGGCCTTCTCTGAACCACCTAACCCACTTGGTGATATGTTGCCGACTCACCACATCACTACTATGAGCTTCCGATGGATATTCGCAGCGATATTGTTCTGCAAAGTCAAAAAACGTTATGACCGCGCTCATCTCGCACGGACGGGAGTGCGCGACGATCTCTCCATTAGAAGAATTTACTGTGACTGAACAAAGTGGCCTACAGACACTTAGGACCAAACGAACTGACCGTTAGGATCCGCCCTACACGCCAGGTGCACCAACTTTGCAACAAAATTTCCCCGGCATCAGGAGCCCTTGTAACTTACTTTCTGCATGGCCCTCGAACATAGATAAAGTTAACTTATCGATGAATATATCATGATATGAGCGTGCATTTGAAAAAAAAAAAACTTTAACATTAATAACTTCACAAACACGCGCGTGTGCTCAAATATGCATCTCGCACACTCACCTGTATATACAAGTGTATATCTTGAACCAAGTCAGTCTTATTGCTGAGGAACTGTATAACAAGCTATTTTTGTCTTTGAAATCTTAGGCCGGAATTACAAGCACTCCAATAGAGAGAAAATGACGCGACGGTGTGAAGCAAACATGGACATGCAAATAAGAAGGCGTACTAAGTGCATAGAGCTTTCAAAGTAGTGAATGCAATAATGATATTGTGAGGAATTTTCAGTCTCTAGGTAATTCAAAAGTTCTTCTTAAAGATTTACATTTCATTTATCTTACATTGCGTCACCACCTCTTTCATTCCCATTCAATTTGGAGGTAAAAACAAATCGTACAAAAACCTCTAGCAGTTTTTTTTCCCTCTATTTTCTTTCCAGCCCCTGAATATTCATGAAAGAAAAGGAGGAACCAACCAGTGGTGAGCTAAACACCACGCCGGGATGCTGAAAAGAAATTGCGGTGCTATCACTCTAAATTAAATGAAATGTTAATTAAATTCTAACCTTTTTTTTTTTTTTTCAATCGTGTACATTGGACGAATGCTTCGCCTTTCTTAGCGTAATCATTAATGGATTTTGTTTGGGTTGTGGCAAAGTATTTTCTGCTCACTGTGCTGCCACATTTAAGTTGTTATTCTCTACTTATTTTCCTCTTTATTTATTCTCCAGGCATTGTACGCTATACATTAATTTGGCTGAGATTTACTAAAAAAATTGTAAATAAATATATAAAGCTATTTGTTTACTTTAATAAGGTAGTTATACACTATGTATTCCAGTTGTTTATCTCTATCCTCTGTTATTTTAATTTATTGATGAGTTACCTACTCATAGCTCTGGAAATTTACTCAGAGATAGAGAAATGGCAGCTATAATTTTACACAAAACGCGTATACCACCTGGTTTAAATCTTACTTATTAATTCTTTTCCTTCTTTTCACAAACTCTTATTGCTTGTTTTATTTGTTTCCATGCATAACGTTACCTTAGATATTCAATATTTACTTTTATCACCTTTCTTGTCTTCTTGCCATAGAAGAACTCAAGCAGTTCGAAATATAGCGATTACTAATCTGTGACTTTTTCTATGTGTTTTATCCTTATATATATAGTAAGGCTGAATAAATTGCATGTTATTCTTGGGATAAACAAAATGAAAAATAAGAATATATATTTGAAAGATGATTTTATTGAGGTAAATAGATTCCTGAAAAGGTTATGTCATTTTTTTTTTAATTTTGACGAACTTATGGAACAGCCCTTATACATATTTAAGATTCCAGCAGCCTAAATAAACTTCGATTGAACATGAATGTCATAAATTAATTCCTTTATGGAGCTTCATCAAGGCTACACTCTAAGTTCACTTTGCATATAACACACAATGATAGCAGATTCACTGTCTTTATTGGACATATTACAAAAGAAACACTTAATGTTTGCTTCGTTATTTAATTTTAATAAAAGTTTATCATTTTCATTAGACCCCCAAGCTTAAAAGTTTTTTTCATTTCTATTGTTTTCTTTTTATTTCTTTACACTGTCTTCACTTGCTTATTGTCTCAAGACTGGTTCTTGCAGGATACTTTCCTAGGAGAAGCAGCCAGAATTTCTGAATGTAGTTTTGGCCTTGCGTTTCGCCGGAATGCCAAATTTGACATGCTTGACTGAGCTGGGAACATGTAATTTGTTTCATTTGTATAATTATACTATAATTATATTGGTGGTATAGTTATTTTCCACTCTGTCCAGCGTATCTCGAAAAAGAGAAAAAAAAATATATGTGAAATATACTTTTGTATTGATATTAACCAATGAGCCGTCGATTTTGCCTTTAATTGTCCAAAATGTTCGTGGGACTTGTAACAGGTGATTATACTCTTTCTTCAATTCTTGCAAAATATGAACCTTTAGGTAAAAAAAAATCTAAATTAGACATATATTTTTGAATATCATATGTGGATTCCAAAATGTTTCCAAAAGAGGTCTTAGCAGTTTTCTTGTATTCATCTGCATTAAACAATTCAAGCTGCGCTGTTTTGTTGATTTCTATATTATTTATACTTCGATTTATGTTCTTCACTTGACAGTTTGGTGTTAGAAAATGTTCTCTTTTATCGGCCCAATTAAAGACCATATATCAGAAATATTTTGCATATAACATTTAGCTAATTATAGGGTACTACTTTTTTCATTATCATACTCCATGCTTCGTTTCAAAATTCATATATTATCATAAGAATATTGCTGAAAATATTCATTTTCGTACCCTGAGAGATAAGAATGAACTAGAAAATACATGATTCTGTTTTATAGCAGAAGAACCTCTGTCAGTATTTGACTGAAACCTTTCTTACTTTAAATGATTTGGTTTATAAAACCACTGGGTTGCACAGATTGCAGCAAAAACGAATTTTTAAAAGCAATTCCTAAATAGTTTTCTACGGGGTGAACAATCCTTCAAGCAACCGGTTTCGCGGCATGCGGCCGGACGGCGAGGTTCGCTTGATACACTGTACTGCGTCGCCTAACAAACACGTGCTACTTGCTCAAGATTTCAACTCATACTGGAGCCTCGCGAAAAGGAAATATACGCCGACATAGCGCTGCCAGCCGGTACCGCGGTTGCGTCAAGCTTTGCTCACTTATTTTTACATTGCTTCAGAGTTTGCAGTATTTTATCTCCTTCCTGATAGGATAAAGCTTACATTGCTGTCTTCTACGTCTAAATGTATTGCTCTATAACTTTTGGAACACAGTAATCATTTTGGTAATTTCTGTTACTACTGCCGTAATTAATAATTTATTCTGAGATTTTATTTTTAAGTTTTCGTTAGATATATACATTGCTTCAGAGTTTGTAGTGTTTTACCTCGCTTCCTACTGTGAGTCTGATAGGATTAAATATCGCTGTGATACAATTATTAAATTTATATTTCTGTTCTCTTCTTGTTTGTGTTTTAATTTTAGAAGGGGTTGGATAGGAATCCCTTGGCTACCAACCCCCTTGTTATCGCTTGTATTTTTCGAATTGCGTTTGAATAAAATTTAAGTTCACCTTTCATTACTAGTGCGTCAAAAGCAACTAGGACTGTGTAAAAATTAGTCATTAAAATCATAAATAATTTCAGCTCAAAAGGTTTTCCATTAAAATTTTAATATTTTCCCATTATATCTCATTAATATTTTAAATTTTTTTTCTAAATCCTCACTAATGATGTATATTGAAAATCGAAAACAGTGTGCTTTTCACTGTTTCAGTGTGTAAATGCACATACCAGTTTGAACTTTTGAAAAATTTTTTCTAAATGTATCTGCGTGTTACATTACATTCCGCTCTTATCTTTTCTTCTGTTTTAAATATTTAAAAGAGTTTAAATTACTTTAATAAGGTCTTCCTAATTTTCTTTATAGCTTTTATACAACTATTACCATTACTTTTCCCACGGAACATTTGCATTCAGAAAGTTGTATCTGAGTATTTTAAATAATAATTAGTGAAAATTTCCAGCAATAATACCTACTGTATACATTTGCATCAACGTTATATTAAAAAAGGCAACATTATTTACAAATTCCAAAATTAGACAAAATGTAAGTCATGTTGTTAATCTACATCTGTAATTTCGGAAGTTTTAGTTTCACATTTTCTATTAGTTTGCAAAGTCCACGTTTTTTTTTTTTTTTTTTTTGGTTTATTTATGGACGCTCTTCAACATCTCAGGTCATCAGCGTCCCATTCAACTCAGGGTGTGAAAAGGCCGATAAATTTTGCTCAGAGGCCTCTCTTTCAGGCTTGAGGTTCTTTTTCGTGCCGTAAATGCACGACACGGGACCCACGGCTTTACTTCTCTTCCGAAGGAAGTCAAACTTTGGATTTTTACGCCCGAAAAAATCCATCGGTCCTGGCCAGGTTCGAATACGCGTTCTTGGGTGTAAGAGGCAAATATGGCCCACATTTCTCCTTACTAATGTTGATAAATGGCGAAATTATTAACTCACAGAGTGGATCATTGAATAACATGGAATGCTTTGCTTATTACCGGTTTCCGATTTTCATTCTTGTAACTTTCAAACCCATTGCCGTAATTCAGTGACATATGACGCGATTATATATGACAGCACGATGATTACAGGACAGTTTTTCTTTCATTCGGCTCATTGCCGCTTATTTGTGAAATTCATTTACTACAACAGTTTACGTGGAAAATTATATGGGGAGGCCTAACGGCTGTTGTCACTGCAATTGCTTCCGGACACCTTCCTTCGCAGACACCCAATAGTGCTCTCCAAGTTTCAAATTTCTTCACTAAATACTGAAAGCAGACATATTTTACCGGTGGTTCCTGCATCTCAAGCTGTTCTTTCCTTTGCCGACACATACAACTCTCCAGTACATGTGACGATCTAACAACAGCACCTCTAGAAACGCCACATAATAATGCCTTGTACAGCACACGTGCAACTCGCTTACGAGATCGTGCATAGCTCATAGAATAGAGTGTATCGCAACCATCCCTGCTTTTCGTGCGCCATGGAAAGGCCAGTGTCTAATTTTATTTAATTTCATCCATTAGTTTGAACGTTATTGTTGAAAATAATAGGCCGATAACAAATGAAACGGCCGATACCACACAGCTCAGTATAATGTAAAGTTGACATACATGATAATATGTCCTAAAGACTAAAACTTGTATTTATAAATTAAATAACTAAATGTAAACATTTTCACACTGGATGTACAAGGACCAACTTGACTGTCTGAATATGTTTTATTTTTAATTACACATACTTATTATTATGGTATTATTTTTGCAAAATTAATATTTTAAAGCTGATTATGAATATTTGTTAGTCATATCCTGCACGATACATTAAATGTGTCAGATGTTTTTGTTGTACATGCTGTCATTTCAACTCTTGTGTTTGCTTAGAGGGTCAAGAAACTGCATGTAAAGTATAAAAAGTATATGTATAAGTTCTTTGCACAGTTATTGTTAAAATGCTTATATATTGATCAGGCCATCATTTTTTCCCCAAAACATCTCTTAGTACTGCCATACATTTTTCAATTGCCCTTTATATGAAGCCATACAAGAGTACACTTAACCCTATTCCGAACTTGCATTGTGGGATTTTTTTAACTTTTGCACACTTTGAGAACCATCTTCGATTCCGTTTTTCATTATTGTATATATTACTACTGCAGCTCGACTCAAAACTGTACAACACAAAAAGTATTGGCAGCCACTTCATTATCAATTTTCATGTAGACTGAGCTTGTAAATATCAGGCTGCAAAGGTTGGGGTTTAGCATGAATGTCTGTGAAATTAAATGTCTCTCTTATAAAAAGTTCTTAGTAATTTCTCAAGTAAATATGTGCTCTATTCTACCAACAGACTTCCGTATATAACTATTATGTATCTATCCCAATTTTCTTTCTTCTAATCAGCCTACCGTTTATGCAATACGTGCTTCGTTCATCTTCATGCAATTTCATACATAGCCTTGGCGAATTCAGCGCAAACGTAATGCGTGTTCTTCTCTATTCTCCTCGAGAAATTCACAGTTATTTTGGACAAATAAGAACCTAAGTGATTTCTTTTGTTATATGCCAAGGTTTTGAAATTGGTTAACATGAATATTCAATAGCCTCCCGTTGGTGCCCAGACAATACTCTTTTAAATCTGGAATTGTACTGTTTTGGAAAATGTCCAGGATATGGCCTCATAAAGTTAACTTTGCATGCCGGGAGAAGAATGATTTACAATTAAAAACTATTTTAATAAATAATATTAGTAATATATGCGCATGATAAATAGATCTCAACTTTAAAGTTGGAACTTGTAGCACATTAATATATAATGTAAACAAACATGAAAAACTTATGCATTGCCACAATAAATATGCAATTGATAAAATCTTTAAGAATTATTTATTCGGGTGCAAGTATTTCTACTTAGGCAATGAATAAAATCTATTATTGTTGTCCGTCAATTACTATTAATTCAACATATTGGCTTTCCAAATTCAAGTTCCTTTCTCAGTTAAGAAATTGCAAAAGGAATCTTTAAGCCAGTATATCACACATATACACAAGTCCAAATGTTATTGGTCGCGGTATCCCTTGGAGTAGTCTCAGGGTCTAGCAATTTAAAATAAAATGTCATAAGCAGTTCTTAACCCGCCACACCAAAGTCAACTCGATATTCAGAATAAGGGACAGGGAGCACTCATTTCAATCCTGCTGGTTACCTATCAACTTCCAGATTATATGAGCTTAACAGCCATTAACAAACGGTGCTGGTCGGCGAACCCTCCTGACGTGGCCAGGTTGAAACAATGAGGAGGGAGAGGAAATGCAGTGAGGGACAATGGAATGACATGTGTAAAAGGCACACCTTTCAATATATTACGACATAACTGAACTAAATTACTTTTACACAAAGCTTTAATGCGTCAGTGCTTCCACAAAACAACAATTTTACTATAGGTCACATATTGCACACACGAGTATATAACTTTAGAAAAGCTGCACCATGTAACTTAAGTAACTCAGTTTATCAGCTTTGATTCAATATTTTACTAGTGTAACCTAAGTAACAAACCACCCATCTCTATTGATATACAAAAATTAAGATAAAATCATGGAAACGGAACCAACAGCTACAGCTATAGTATATGGTGAACCAAGGGACTATGAGTTTTAAAAACCTACGTATAGAAAAATAAGTATATGCCGCACAAAAGTTAATTAATAGTTTTTAGCCAATTCGCTCAATTTAAGTCTTTCGACTGTATACCAAAAATTTTACTTCAATTCATATCAAACTTTACACAAACTTCAGCACATAAAATGTAACTCAAGAGCATCCATATTATTATAAAAAAGTGGATAAGGTTAGTATCCATTCATTTTGTACCCTTGTGTATAACAATGATTAAATTGCATTCACAGTATAATAAAAGCGTTCATGTTCAGTTGTGCCATTACATAATTTTAATGAAACATTAGATTCACAAGAGAAATTTAGAAATAGGGCTGAAACCTCTAGTGTCTAACTTTTGCTTAGATTTCACCAATACAATTTTCATATATAGGCAAAACTAGATAGTATCGAAATGTGCCATATTTCGGTGGTAGTCACCAACTCAACAGGCCGCAAGTATATTCAAATAAATCGAAAACCATCCTTACTGGAAGTCTGCATAGTTAATGACATCTATCATTGACTGAATCTGGTAGATTAGCAAGAATACTGGAAAATAATTATAACTTTAGATAGTAGAAGGAATGATGGATAGATGGATAGATGGATGGAGAGATGGACGAATGGATGGATGGATGGATGGATGTATTAATGGATGGGGGTAGTGTGGGTGCATAATTGGAAAAAACATAGGGACAGATGAGCGGATGGGGGAATAACAGGCCCCGCACCTAATGTATTAGGGCATTGTTTGTCTCAGCATGTCTAGAGGGAAGGCAAAGCTCTTCAACGCATTGATCTCCATTAATGCACTGCATGTAGGCAGACGAATATGAATCTGCTGAATACTGATGTACATGCATTAAAATTGCAGTGGCATGGAGTAGGAACAGCAGAAAATCTCTTGCAGACCTCCGAAAAGCATTTTACAATGAAAATTTTCCATATTGGACGGTGGCCTTTTGGGTGTCGTACTTTCGACAAAACTTTTAGCGTGGATTTTATGTGACGTGTAGCCCATTATGTTGCTTTTATATAATCACTAGATGAAACGTAAATGGACTGCGAGCGAATTAGCTGCAAAATCGGAACCAGTCACATTACCATGGTTGCAGATTCCTCTCTGACAACAACAAAAACGGTTTAGCTATGGAAGTCTAGCGGAAGTCTTCTAGAAGAGTCGCAGCGAGTGACAATGTAACAGAAATCGTCTCTAGGTTCTAAAATAAACACTGTTTATGAGCATTTTGATGTTTATTTATTTCTAATCTCGGGTGGAAAATAAATTCAATTGGATTGTTGCTGAGAGGTGCCGGCCTCTGCTATTAGCAATATTTACCTTTTAATACCTTTATTATATTTTAAAATATATTTATATATTTTAAATGTATATATATTTTTATTTGTGCACATGTTGCCGCCAGAGGTTCAAGTTTATAACATTAAATTAAAAAAAAAATAGAATTAAGCTTAATTCTTTTGATATGACTTTTGTAAAAAAATACAAATTTTGCGATTCTGTTAGTTTAATCTTCCAATTTACGGCAAATTATACGGAGGATTTACCTCAGAATAAATGATAGTTAACAAGAACTCATAGGTTGGGTTTCCTAATATTACTAATTTTCTTTCTGGATTGCCTGAATATTAAATCACAAAAGTTTCTGTAACGCAGAATGTTTCATCTGAACACAATTCCCTTGTGACAAACGAGCCATGTTAACTGTTTCATTATATCATAAACAACTTGTAATATAGTGCTTAATTTACCTCAAAACTCAAGAGTCCAGGGTCAGATAACGGCACTGGAAAGTGGATTTAGTGCGAGAATGATGTAGCGAAAATTTTAACTTAATGTTTCTTAAAAACTATTTTGAGATTAAAGTAAAATATTACGTGTTTATAGATTATGTTATGATACATTAAAAAGCCAGAAATAAAAGTGATATATTTTATATATCTATAAAATAGTAACCTATATGTCACTATTAATTTCCGATAAAATTGGTACGTTATCTATTAAAGGTGAATGCACATTTTTAATTTCAATTATATCCCTTTAATTTTAATTTTTGCTGTGTACTGAGTAAAGATGTTTTTATATTCTGAATACTTTTTTAAAATATTTAAAGATTAATCCTCTCCAATAAACATATTTTTTCAAAATATTACAAAGAAAAAAATTCTGACATACTTTCAAATGCTTAGAGTTAAGAGAGAGAGAGAGAGAGAGAGAGAGAGAGAGAGAGAGAGAGAGAGAGAAGAAATCAATGCAACTTATAGTTTAAAATTAAGATCCTTAGATTATAAATATTCCGTATACAATTAAGCAAAACATCTTAAATAGTCATTTAGTTATAGCTTCCATTTTTTTTCAAAAAGAAAATTCATTGTTTTAATATTTTACAGAGTAAAATACCAAAAACGTTTTAAAGCAGTCCTATCCTCCTCTGCCTGTTTTTCTTCGGTCATTCTTTTTACTTTTTCAAACTTATTTGCCATTCTAGCCCTTTTTTTTATATATATTTCAGCCCTTTTATTAGCATTTGAAATTCGCCTGATATCTCTTTGTAACAACTTCTCATATTATCGCCCACATTTACTTCTTTTCCATTACCTTAGTTCTACTGTTATTTCCATCATTGTAATCCTAACACTGCTTAAAACGCCTTCTAAAAATAGACATTTTCTGACGCTCGCTACCATATCAAATGGTAAATACTCATATTAGAATTTTGGGTACCATCATCCAGTTTTTCTTAAATAGATCCCTGAAATGGGTTTTATTGCAGAAAGTAATGTTTCTGAAAGGACGTTTTATGCACATACCTTTCCCCAGTTATAGAAAATCTTTAATACCCATACTAAGAATCTTCATTTTAGGGCAAAATCCTACCAAAATGGCCAGTTTCATATCTGTTACAGTCTTGTCTTTTTTCCTCCATATTACAAGGTCAAAATAATTCCGCAAAGTCAATTTCAGAGTCGTCTGTCTTGAACGACTTGCAAGTGGTTTTCCATCTAATAGTTTCTTTTCCTTTATACTATTTTTAAATTTTTCTGAGCCTAGATCTTTTTTTTTTCGAGTATGGCCCACACATATCCCAGTTTATTTATCTCCACACCTTCATATTATATCATTTTATCCTTTACATTCTAAAATATTTTATAATCACCTTCTCCAAAATAATTCACATACTAAACGCCTTTCCGACTGATAGACCTAGTAAAAATTTCTTCCATCGCAGCCACCCCCACAGTTACGCACATAATTGATATTGCAAGCATTTTCTTTAAATTTATTTTACCCCTTACAATTCTTTGATATCAAAAAACTTTTCCTGAATCAACTGAAGGGGCTGTGACAATACGCTGTGAAGTGCATGTTACTACTATATTGACGTTTTAACAATACCAAAGCATCTCTATGCGGACATAGGATGATATCATTATGTGAAAGGAAAATTGAAAGTGCATGTACCAACATTTTCCGCACTATATTGGCAATTATGCACACTTGTCGGAAAATGTGAACACTTACGGTTAAAGTCGGAATATATATATATATTCCGACTTTAACCGTAAGTTAAAAAAATATATATATATATATATATTTTTTTTTTTGAGTAGTGTTTTTACTACTGAGGCACCACAGGCGGTGGACACTGATGATACATGAGATGAAATGATAAATTGGGAAAGGATATTTTTTTTTTAAGGAAGGAAGCGTTCCAGGCCTAAGTTTAGGTACCTCCCCGGCATTTGCCAGTTATGAGAACTGAGGAAAACCTGGAAAAAAAAAACCCATTCAGGGAGGACGGTCCTGGCGGGATTCGAACCGCAGACCTCCCGCTCACTAGTCCGTGCCTTAACGACCTCGGCCACCTGTGGCGGTCGGAAAATATACAATGACTTCTTTCTGTTGACTAAATTTACCAAGGAACATGAAAAACGTTCATAGTAACTAATAATTATGAAATTTTTACTGCATTTTCCACCGAAACCAGTACACCTATGCACCCACCCACCCACCCACCCACCCATCCACACCCACCCACACGCACACACATCGATGCATACATACTCCGTGATTAAAAGGTGTCCCATATTGCCACTGGGTAGGACTGCTCAAAACTAGCCTAAATATTCCGTATTAAATATTCCCAAACCAACACCTGTTGAGAAATGAGTCGATCTATTTTCTGATATCCATATGCCCATTACCTAGACACCAAAGAAGGTGCTGGATGGAGTTACCAAATATATGCACATGCTTAAGCTGTTCTTTGCAAAGAATCACAAACTGCTACGAGCAAACCTGGTTGCTCCAGGAGTTGAGTACGTGCACTGGTCACACGCTCCCGTAACGTGTGCACATTGTCGATGGGCTATGCAACATCAAGTCTTTAAATGTTCCCATAGGTAGAAATCTAATGGATTCAGCTCAGGTAAACGGGGAGGCCATACTATTGAACCTCCTCGACCAATCCATTGCCCATGAAATGTCTGGGTTAGGTACTGTCGCACGAGGCGTGGTGAATAAATCACTTGCGTTGTCTTTCTAGAAACTTATGCAAGTAGCACGAGTAAATGTGTGATACACAGCACCTGTTAATCTGTTCAAGTCTGCCACCCACAATTCCCGCCTACATATTGATGCTAAATAGATCCTGATGCCCCACCTCCAATGATATTTGGAGAATTTGTATCTGCCCACACTTGCATATTATGGTGTTTTATTACATTATTTCCTATCTCGTCCGTAAATAAAATGCAGGCTGCGAATCTACAGCAAACTGTCCTAGAAGTAATTGGCAGAACTGTAAGCGGTCAAGGTGGCCTGGTCATTTTGTATATGTCGCAACGCCCTTCCCGCCGTATTCGGTGGCGTGTGGGATCTATCGCGATCTGTGGCTGCAAATAAACCCACGTCTGCAAGTAGCTGGAATACCCTGCTAAACACTTTTTTTTAGATAGAAAGTGGAATTATGAATGTCGTTCAACGTACATGATGCAGGCCTGTCGATTACTACCTTTGGCTAACCCATGGCAGAATATCGTCTGTCTTTTCCCCTGTAAAATAGTAGGGCTTCATTTCACTCCTTGCCTAGTCCATGGAATCTCATCTTACTCTGAAACTCAGCATCAACCCAACTCAATTTCAAATGTAGCTGACCTTTGTGTTGCTATGACAGGTACCAGCATCACTGTCAGTGAATTGCATATACAACTATTCAGAAACGAGCAATGTATTCAATAGGAAGACAGCGTACATCACCGAATTCTACACATACTCAACATAAGTAAAATAAGCCCATATATCATTAGATGTTGGTTTCCAGACAATTATGGGGACGTTTATTCTGTTATGACCAATGCTACCTCTGTAGCAATGTGGGACACTTTTTAAAAACACCTGGTATAATACATATAACGTTATCCACCACATTATGTAACAATCTGTTTGGTTGAAAATGATTCTCAATAAAATTTATTCATGTTTTATTATTATTATTATTATTATGATTATTATTAATAATAATAATATCATCATCATTATTTTTATGCATTCCAGGCTGTATTTTAAGATAATTTGTAATATTATTTTCACCTTGAGAAAGAGAAATCGAAAAGGCAAATGAAATTCTGTTTCAATTTTCATAAACGCAATTGAAAAGAAAATGGGCAAATTATCATCCATGATATTTTTCATTGGAAAAAAAAATTTAACTAAAATTTCGTTGTAATTATTATGCGATTGTTTGGCTAAGGCACTGCTGTAAATTTTCTCTGATTTAAGATCATCTACTTGCAAATTTTTATACATATACATAAATATAAATTATGCGCACCGCCAAGGGTGACCGAGGTCGTTACGGCGTGAACTCGTGAGCGGGAGGTCTGGGGTTCGAATCCCGCCAAAACCGTCCTCCCTGACTGAGGTTTTTTCCTGGTTTACCTCAGTCCTCATAAATGGCAAATGCCCGGGAACGTTTCCTTCCTTAAAAAAATCCTTTCCCAATTTATTATTTTATCTCGTGTATCATCAGTGTCCATCTCCTGTGGTGCCTCAGTAGTAAAAACGGGCGTTAAACACTATTAAAAAAAAAAGATTATGCGCATATTATAAAACTAAATTTTTAATAATAGTTGATCAAAAAAGGTAACGAAAATATTGTTTATTATACGTATCGATAAATTATTTATTATGCATTACGGCGTTACAGAAGTATAATATCTAAATTAAATATAAAGTACATTTATGTATGTGTGCATAGCAAATTATGCAGTCGGGGACAATAGCCTAGGGGAAAAATGCTTACACAGTTTAGGATTTGGTTAGTGAAGCTAATTAGTTTAACAAAATGCCGCGGGGAAATCAACAAACAACCTCATACATATACACAAACATACGTATTCACACACAAGGAAAGATTACCACTATTCCGGCCGCAAGGGTAAATATCATAGATACTTAACCTCTACACATATGGGTTTTTACAGAACTTGGCGCTCAATTAAATGCTTTTTGCTAAATCATGACGTTTTTGTAAACAACGGATAATAGTGGTTCAAACAATTGTTAATTGTTTCATTTCATGTAAAGGGATTTTGCAATCTGCTCCTTTAACAGCAAGACATTTCGAAGCATTAAATTCTTTAGTTAGAGCACTGTTCTTCTAAAACTATAATTCCTCCAAAGAGCTAACAAAAGCCCTTAATTGTTAGGTAATATTCTATTATCTGATTTGAGGAATGTTGGTATTCAAAACGTTTGTCCAACAGAAAGGTTTTGCACCTTTTTTTTGGGGGGGGGGGGTCAACGTTCCCTTAATAGTTTGTTAACTTCTGCTTTTTCCATAATTTTGTTTTCATCTCATATAAAATCCACTTTGCTGTTGCACGAAAATATGACAGAGAAAATCAGCTTTATTTGGTTAAAACTACCAGCTCAAAGAATTATTGAATTAATAAAAACACCGCCTGTGGCGCCTCAGTAGTAAAAACGGGCGTTAAATACTATTCAGAAAATAATAACGAACTTTTCTATTCATACTTTTAGTTAATAACAAATATTTAACCACCCTCTGCTGATGTCTCAGTCATCGTATACTGTAAAATAAATTATTTTAAAATTTTAACTACTTCGTTTCTATACGAAGATAGCACCTGTAGTTTTCTTGCAGTATATTCAAAAGAGCAAAATTGTATAGAACATAATATAATAATGTTTTCTAACCAAAGTTGAATTTAAAAATAAGAACAATTAAATACTGGTTAAGAACAATGCGGGGGAATCAAGCTCTTCTTCGAGAAGTTTGTCTAAGGGAGCAAATAAAGGAAGGGTGGGATACGGGATGGACATCAAAAATAAAGAAAGGCTTAGACAAAATTGGATTGAGGTACATTTGGTTAAGCGGAGAGGACATTACACGAAATAGTTAGAAAATAGTTAACACAGACGTTTTCGAGATAGGCAAAATATTGAGTTCAATGCGCGGAGAAAGTATCGCTTAACCTGCAGGCTCAAATACATCCGGTGTGGGGGGGGGATTATTTAGATATCTGTGGCAGAGAAGAAAGAAGTGGTCTCGCATGGTTCAGATTAGGGACTTGGAAATGAAACAAATCAGTTAATGCTCCGGGAAAGAATTTGCCCATAGTGCGGAGAGAGCGATACCTGGAGGCATATTTTGGCAGAATGCAGGGAAACGGAGATGTTAAAAAATGAGCATTTATCACCGTAATTTCTGAATTCCAATAGAAATTTGAACATTTGCCGGGAAGTGTTGGTGCATGTGAGATACACAAATTGGGAATATTTCTAGAGATGACCCGACAAAGAAGGGGGGAGGTGGAGAAGGAGGGTGCGTAAAGGGTTTAATTTATGTTCGCGTATTTGTATATAAAATTACTAATAGAAAACGTAAATATAGCATATTTGTATGTATGTGTGTAGATTTGTATGCTTGTACCTATGTGCATCGCTATTTTGATTGTTATAAGGACGACATTAGCATATATGGCCGTAAGGCCCTAGCGACAGTTGTATTTATTTGAGTGTATCCTAAAACGTACAATAAAAAGTCCATTACTACTATTACTACTACTGCTGCTATTGCTACTGCTGCTACATTGAATAATCGGTTCATAGCTTAGATGATTTTCTTGTAGCTCGATGTTGTAAACGCAACTAGTGGGGAAAAAATAATACCTACGTAAATAGCCTGTGGTGAGAAATATTTTACTTTGAGACCTTGTGCCAAAATCCCCTTTGATAATAAATTGATTATATTTGAAAATTCAGGTACTGTTTGAATTGATGAGGCATGATTTAATCTCACAATGTCTAGCTATCTACAATCTCGTTTCTTATCTACTTTAGCATGAAATACCTACTGATTATGAGCGGCTTATCTACTTGGGTGATTCTCAACGATTATCTTTCCTCAGAACTACGGTGCTTTATAACCGATTATCGAATTTTTCTTCTCATTATTGCAGTTAAATTTGTATTATGTTATCTTACAAGCATTTCTCAGTAATACGCTTCAAATTTTTTTTATCCATTCTAAAGTTACTATGTTATAAAACATTTGAAACCTTATGTGTGTCTGTGAAGCCGCACGTTGGGCGACACAATTTGAAACATTTGTTTCTGTGCTGTGCTTAGGTCGGTTTTGGTGGTGTAGTGGTGACCTTACTTGCCTTCTAAACCTAAGATCGCGGGTTTAAACACCTGGCCAGGACGAATGGATTTTTTCGGGCATAAAAATCCTATTATGGCTTCCTTAGGAAGGGAAGTAAAGCCGTGGATCCTGTGTCGTACATTTACGGCTCGATAAAGAACCTCAAGCCTGAAAGAAGAGGCCTCTGAGCAAAATTTGTCGGCCGTTTCATGATCTGAATTAAATTGGACGCTGATAACCTGAGATGTTAAAGAGTGTCAATAAATAAACCACATGAACAAAAGCATCTCTGTATTTGAAATACGGAACAAGTAAAAAAGACAGGACTAATTTTCATGAATGCTTATGCCCGAAAAATTATTTTGAGAAGCGTTATTTAGCGAAAACACGTCAACGTTTTAGGTCTGGTATTCAAGGAAGAGATGTAAAATTAAAGTTAGAAACTATACAGTAAATGGTACACCACAAAGGGTTTGTTACAAAGATGTTGTATGCCACTGATACACTTTAAAGTGTATATAAAATGCATATCTAAAAGAACGGTCCACAAAGTGCAATGTTATGGGAATGAATCCACAGTACTTCGTATATCGCTTTCTTTTCGCGGATGTCCATGTCATAATAACCGAAAATATTGAATATATTATCAGACAAGTAAGGTTGAAGAGTATAAAAATGGAGATTAAATGTTGATTTTAAGAAAGCTTAAAGATGAAACTTGGAATAGAACAAGAAGCTATTAACATAGTCAACACATTAAAATATCTACAGATTGTCCCAAAAGTACCCATACATAGATAAACACAATTTTTACACAGGTTTTGTTATAGTTACAGTGTTATGTTACAGAATATACCAATATGTTGACCATTAAAGTTCAAATAGCGATTCAACTGCCACAGTTGGCCGAAGTCGTTAAGGCACGGAATCCCCCGGCAGGACCGTCCTCATTGACTGAGGTGTTTACCAGGTTTTCCTCTGTCCACATAAATGGCAAATGCCGGGGTGGTACCCTAAACTTAGGCCTGGAACGTTATCTGCCTTAAAAATAAATCCTTTCCCAATATATCATTTCATCTTGTGCATCACCAGTGTCCACTGCCTGTGGTGCCTCAGCAGGAGAATGGGCGTTAAACTCTACTCATTCGTGCTACTCTAGGATGGTTCTTTTGAGTCGACAATCTCCAATCCTTGAGATAGTCTCAAGAGTGTATACAAAGTGGTACCATAAGTCTCATCATCATCGATATATAGTTATAATTATATCGAAGCACGCAGTTGCTTCAAATGGACAGCACGTAGCGCACATCTCCGTCATCAGCATTGTAATAGGCTCCTGTTTCAGCTTGACTTCAATTCTAGAGCTATACCTTAATCGTCTTACACTTCAGATTCGCGTTCTGCAAGTCCGCGTTCAGTTTCATTGAAACTCCTTCCTCCTTACTCTAGGTTTATTTTCTGTTTTTATTCATTTAGTTTTTCCCCCCTTCCGTGATTTCTTTAGATGCTTAGGCAAATGCTGAGCTTGGTTCTGTTTCAGGATCAGAAATGCCACGTGAGGTGTTTAGTGCTGTATGCGGTATGGCTGGCTTGGGCTTTTGAAATGTTTCTCTGTTCTGTATGAAAGCGGTTCTTCTCAGGGGTCCCTCCTTGGAAGGGAATTATACTAATATTGGGGTGCTTTTGATTGATTTATTTATGGACGCTCTTTAACATCTCAGATCATCAGCGTCCCATTCAACTCAGGCGTGAAACGGCCGACAAATTTTGCTCAGAGGCCTCTCTTTCAGACTTGAAGTTCTTTTTCGTGCCGTAAATGTACGACACGGGACCCACGGCTTTACTTCCCTTCCGAAGGAAGCCATACTTAGGATTTTTACGTCGGTCCTGGCCGGGTTCGAACCCGCGTTTTGGGTTTAGGAATCAAGTATGGTAACCACTACACCACCAGGACCGACTTGGGGTGCTCTATGTGAAAATAAATTTAGAGAGTTCGTATATGTACAAGCCTATTCTTGATTCCTGTCTTCCTCACCTCATCCCTTCCTCCCAGAGGCGCACCCACTGGGGCGTACTCACACATAACCAGCCCTTGAGCATGACTCAATTACCTTCATACACCAAATTAACTAGTTAATTAAGGTGGTTGTTGAGCAACCTCAGTCAAAATAAGTTCCCAAATGCCAATTTCCAACACAATTTCATATCTGGATTCAAAACCAAGTAACCCAGGATTATATCATTAAGCACCAACTAGAATTCGAAACCACATTTGCGAAAGCTGTAGTGTCTATAATTGCAAAGGAATTGCTGTCATATTTTTTTCTTCATCCTTGATTAATTCAGTTCAATGTTATGACTAAAAATATTGTTGAAATATCTAGGCAAATGGAACGACGTAAAATAGTCTTTTAAGGTTGAACTAATATGACGGAATTAGCGAGATATCAAAGTGATGCATTAGTTTGCCTTACAGTGAAATCCTGAACCAATTGAATTCATCGTGCATACACGTATATAATTGGGGGGATGCTTTTGGAAATTATAGATTGAACAGGTGATAAAGAAGGGACAATCACAAGAAATGAGCAGAATATAAAGGTGGAATGAATCCATGGAGACCAGTGAATAAAAATATCAGCTTATAAACAAAAGAAAGCATATTGAATAAATGATATAGTAATAAAATGTTCATAAGTATTTAAATGAAAAAAATAATGTGATATACCGTGAAAGTAAAACTGGAATTAATATCTGAAGTATAATCTTCGTACATTGAATCTTATTTTAAACTGTAACAAAAATATTATTCTTTAGAGATAGAGGAAAACATTTCTCAAACCATAAAAAGAATTAAAAAAATGCACTGTGGTTTTCAGAGATACTGTTTAATATTCCAATTTCTTTAATACTTTTGGAATATTAATTTTGAATAACATTGCAGAATAACTTATGTTTAATAAAAAAGCAATAAAAAACCTTATCGAGGCGAAAATATGAATAATGACTAAAAACTTGTCGTAAATATTTTCTGAATGAATAAGCTCTGGATCATTTTACATTGCAGAGACGAATAAATAAAACCAACAGGAAAAAAATAGATATCGAGAAAAAGAAATTCAACTGATTTTTAACGCGCGGCGAAACCATTACTGCCTCAGGAGAAAGCGTCTGTTGCTGGAAAATGTACAACATGCAATAAAACTGTCGACACGTGCCTAGAAGCGTTATAATGGAATTGCTTTTTCCCATTTAACCTCGGTCAAACTTTCCGGCCATCGATTGACTGCGGGATTTCTGATTTTGTGCCACACAAATATTGCTTTCCCTCTTGTCAGATTTCATAGGAACAAAACAGCGACACCAAACCAATGCCTCTGTATTGCCAGGGGAAATATAAACGAGCAACAAAAGGTTCATTGAACCCTTTGGGAGGGACTGCAGCGAAGAACGAATGGTTCAGCGTTTGCTTAAGGATGCAACTTGATAATTTTATTCACTCTACACAATTGTCGCTTAACACAAATGAATTCTGCTAGGAGTTAAATTTTCAGACGAACTATTTTTTTTAAGTTATAATTTAATCGTGTAAAACGGTATGCTATGCAGAAAATGTTAAAAGCTTGATGATTTAAATGTAAACCATTTTGATTTGAAAATAAATTTTGATAAATTAATATTCAATGTTACCGTAGCATTTTACAATTTATAGTGCCATCCAGTAACCTGAATATGGCATTAAATTACGTAAACCGAAGAATTATTTATTTATTTTTACACATTCCTTTAGGGATACCACCATTAATTTAAATTATTTCAGAATTAACCATTTTTATTCTAATCCTATTTTTGTGTCGTTCTTACATTTGTAACTGATGAGTCTGATATGTTCTGCACACCCCTTCAGTATTATTTACGTGCTTGTTCACTCTAGATAGCGTTGTTACATATTTCTTCCCATTGATTGGGATACGTATAAGAATTCTAGAACGATATTACGTAATCATTTTGGTATTGCTCGCAATTAGATCGCTTCGGTATTCGTGATTTTGCTTTTAAATTGGTAAGACCAAAGCCTTCTTTGCTTGTCCGAGCCAGTGACTCAAGTATTATGAAGGTTATTTAATATATATCAGTTGTATTGTTATAACTATGGCTTAAGTTCCTTGGATTTCGTTCTGTAATAGGAACTTATGTGACAGAGTCATTTTAAAATTGCTTTCAGAGTAGCACTGAAAGTTTTTTTTATTTAGACTAAACTGAGATTTTACAAAATGTATTATCCTTCTAATTGATTAATTATTTTAAATAGCAAATCTTATGTTCAATACGTTGCACTGTATTAAAAGTTTCATGTTTTGATCGTATATTGCAGATTGTATTATTACACGAATTTCATTTTCTAAGGTCAAATTTATATTTTAATGTCATTATGTTCTTAGTTTAATGTTAAATAAATTACAGTATGTTTTAATCAGTCTTCTCCCATTTTGGAAAACTACCCTTCCCCGACCTCCTTCTGGGGGTTTTCTCCTTCCTAATTTTAATCTTGCCCGAGTATTAACTGGAAGATGTCAGTCGGAAGAAAATAAAAATTATTTTATTAGCAGAAAATAAGATCGAGTGGTAGTTTAATATTGCAAACACTTTTAAAAGCTAGTGCATAGCTATTAATATGGGTGTATACAAAACTAAGGTGTCTATGATCATTATTTGTCAATTGATGATTTTTTCATAAATAAACTAAATGAAATGACGAGTCCTTTAATGTGTATGTATATATTATGCGATATATAACCGGATACTTTCACCACAATGAAGAGCTTTTGTGATACCATCATGGGGCAAGAATTAGAAATAATGCGAAGATTTCCTTCACGACATTGTGACAGGAGATGAAATGCTAATGCACAATTATGAATCAAAATCTAAACGGTTATTCATCGAGTATCACAGTTCATAACCCCCCCCTTTAAAAAAAAAAAAGAAATTCAAATCATAGACTTCGCCTTAAAACTACATGCAGCTCTTTTTGTGTCGCACATGCTGTTATCCAAAATAGGTTGTATGAAGTTTGGGATAAAAGACACATCTTTATATTTTTATGCCCTAAGCCTCAAAACAAAAGGGAATGAAAGAGAAGAGAAATATATTCATGCAAACATTAAAATGCTAAAGAAACTATGACGATAGCATAGGTAGAGATTAAATCTCACTAACTGTGACATCCACTATATGGCAACACCCTGAAGTCATATTTTTCGGAAACTTAAATAATATCTTCGTGGACACTACTATGTGTCTAATGAAGAAATTCAGGTATCCATTGGTAAGTGATTATGGGGGAAAAAATTGAAATTCTATGAATAACTAACTTTAAGTATATATTGTATTGTATTAGTGTATTGTTTTTTGATTACAAGAAATATTTAGGAGACCTAATTTTTTATGTTCATGTTCTGTCTAATCTTTAAAGATGTTATCTTTAATAAACACTGCTTACTGTCATATTTTATTTCTCTATGTCAAGCAGTGTTACTAATTTTCCATGTTTGTTTTAGGAACGTTTAAGAAATACTAAATTAAATATGTTTTATGTATAACTGCTTTAAATATATACTTTGGATATTATTAAAATAATAGGGGCTCAAAAGAATTTAGCAATTATTTTTGTTTTATTGCATAGCGAGAGTTTTACTAAGATGGGTGCATAGTGTGGTTTTTCATAGAGAATGTGTGGTAAAATTCAATGAGAACAAAGAAATATCTATAGTTTTAATTTTATTTATGACAATCGCTTTCAACACCAAAATTGCATGTGCATAAGGCGTTCTAAAAGTTCTCGGTCTGGCCAAGAGAACACAAGATTTAAGATCATTTTTTTTATTTATTTTTCAACATAATCGTCTTCTAAATTAGATTTAGTTCAAACGCTTTCCAAGTTTTTAATACCCCTAGTAAAACAAGATTTGTGCAAATATGAAAAAAGCGTCCTTCTCAGTTCCAATCTCATTATTTGTTATAAATGTTGATCCACTTAGCCATCTTCAGGTTTGGCAACCAAAATCCAATAGCTAAGGTAATGCAGTTTTGCAACAACAGTCCTAGATGTGTGTAAACAAATGTGACTCACATACATTATGATAGCGTTGCCACGTGACAGGTAAATCAGCAATGAACAAATGAAGTCAAGATTATCGTATGATGTTCTGTAAATAGATGTGACTCACATACATTATGATAGCGTTGCCACGTGACAGGTAAATCAGCAATGAACAAATGAAGTCAAGATTATCGTATGATGTTCTGTAAATAGATGCGACTCACATACATTATGATAGCGTTGCCACGAGACAGGTAAATCAACAATGAACAAATGAAGTCAAGATTATCGTATGATGTTCTGTAAATAGATGTGACTCACATACATTATGATAGCGTTGCCACGAGACAGGTAAATCAACAATGAACAAATGAAGTCAAGATTATCGTATGATGTTCTGTAAATAGATGTGACTCACATACATTATGATAGCGTTGCCACGAGACAGATAAATCAAACGTTCCTTTATTATTTTTTTATCTGTTAAAGTTTCATATGCGTTTTTACTTACAGAGGCCGCAGCAGAGATCCTGGGAGCACCTGACCTTCACATCAAGTCCGGCAGCACTCTGAGGCTGGTTTGTACGCTGAAGCAGAGCACTGAGCCGCCTGTGTACGTCTTCTGGTATCATGAGGATCGCATGATCAACTATGACAAGGAGCGAGGTGTATCGGTACATAGTGATCGTTCCAGCAGCGTGCTTCTCATTGGAGAAGCAAAGAAGAGTGATTCGGGAAACTACTCCTGCGTACCATCCAATGCACGACCTGCCAGCATCAACGTGCACGTTCTTAATGGTAAGCAAATAATTTATTGTTCAACATTCGGCAACAACATAGAAAATAACCCCATGCAATTAACTTAAAGGAAACTCGTGGCTTAAGGCTTATTTATAGGGTTGACCACAGGTATAATGAAGAATCGACTTTGTAACGAAAGCGTTTATTATAAGGAATCGTAACGTTGACACGGTGATATTGTGCAAGAGCTCACTGTATATCCTTGTTAGTATAAACCCAAACATAGTAAGACGTAGACGTAATAACTATTAAGGCCGACTTGCCTTGCCACACTGTGCATTCCAGAGGTGACGTGACCTGAAAGGATCCTCAGAGAAACACTTGCATAAACAAAATGCAACCCTCTTTTCCACTCACTTAAAATAGTATGTCTACATGTTATAGATAGAGAGAATTATTGTGCTGACGAGACATTGTTTAGTTTTAAGCTTAACAAACCCAAACCATGAACCTCTTAAAACTTACGGTGATAGTACCTGGTAACTGTTAACCTCATAGTGTTTTAACAGTAAATCTTATGTCTAGACTAGGTGATTATTACTCCCCCTTGGGCATTAGAATTGTACAAAAAGTCCCTGAATTTATTCAGAGATAGGAGAGAAGCCTTGGTGCTTGTAGGATCCACGCCATCTGTATCAGAAAGCCCTTTAATAAATACTTATACTTTTAACAGAGTGGGTTGAGTTATTCAAGCATTCGTCTGGGAACACCTCGTCTTTCCTGGAGGAGTACCCGAAGTGACGCCTATTATCCCAATATACTAGGGTGGTCTGAAAAGTTTCTGATCTCAACATGAAGATGGCAGCACTCGTAAATAAAAGCTAGTGAATTTCGTTGTTCATCTGTTGACAGTTACTCACCAAAGTTTCAGCCATTTTGGGCGCTCAGTTGTTATGTAACAGTCGTTTGAGTGAGTTGATGTAGTGTTTTTATGAAAATGGACAAAATCGAGTTTCGAACTGTCATTAAATATTTGTTTTTGAAAGGCAATACGCCTACGCAAATCAAAGATGAGTTGGATTCTGTGTATGGGGACTCTGCACCATCATTTACCACAGTGAAATTTTGGGCAGCTGAATTTAAACGTGGCCGTAAGAGCTTGGGAGACGATGAACGTTCGGGACGTCCCAAAACTGCAACTACCGACGAAAACATCGCCAAAGCTCACCAAATGGTGCTAGACGACCGCCGAATTAAAGTGAGAGAGATAGCAGAGGCTATGAACACGTCAAAAGAACGTGTTTGTCACATATTAAATCAACATTTAGACATGAGAAAGCTGTCCGCGCGTTGGGTGTCGCGTTTGCTCACGTTAGACCAAAAACGTTTTCGAATGAACATTTCCAACGCTCTGTTGGCGCAGTTTAGGCGCAATAAATCCGAGTTTTGGCGCCGATTAATTACTGTAGATGAAACTTGGATACACCATTATACGCCCGAAACAAAAATACAGTCCAAACAGTTGACTGCAAATGGGGAACCGGCTCCAAAAAAAGCAAAAACTGTTTTTTCGGTTGGGAAAGTGATGGCGACTGTTTTTTGGGATAGGCATGGAGTTATTTTAATCGATTATCTTCAAAGAGGAAAAACCATTACAGGAGCATACTACGCATCATTACTTGACAAGCTGAAGGCAGAAGTTGCAGAAAAACGGCCACATTTAGAGAAAAAGAAAATCCTGTTTCACCAAGACAACGCACCGTCTCACACCTCAGCGGTTGCAATAGCGAAAATCCACGAATTACGGTTTGAACTGCTTGACCATCTACCTTACTCACCAGATCTAGCCCCAAGCGACTTCTTTTTGTTCCCTCATCTGAAAATTGCGCTCGGAGGACAGAAATATTCGTCAAATGAAGAGGCAATCACCTTCGTGAACAATTATTTTGCAGAGAAAAACGCCGAATCGTAATTGAACGGATTACAGAGATGGGAGCATCGCTGGGAGAAGTGGTAGAGCTACAAGGAGACTATGTTGAAAAAAAAAATCTGAAAAAATGTCTTGTATCTTTATTAGGTCGGAAACTATTCAGACCACCCTCGTAAAATCCCTTCTCGTATTAGCCATCGAGATTGAATAGGGAAATTGTAGCACCGTATTAAACAGAAGAACATCACCAAATTGTTTGTAATCAGTCGACGGACATTACAACTTGGACTTCGTTTAATAACACCCTGGTGGCATCTCGGCAGGCGTATTACAGTACCTCTTACTAATTATGCTTTGCGAGTCCGGAAAAATTCAGTTCTTCTATGAACACACTTCTATTTATCCAATGCATTGGGAAAAGGCGGATTGTTTTCTTCATATGTGTGATTGTTTGTTCATAACACAGTTTCATAACAACTCAATTTTATTATGGTTACGTAGTTCGCTCTGTTGCTCTTATTTTGTCAGGTAAACACTAATGGCTAATTTAGTGGATTAGTAATAATTATATAACACATGGAGTCCAGAAAGTTCCTTAACACTGAACACATATGAGAGGTTAGGTTCGCAAATACATACAGTTTCTACGTTATTAATATCATCAACTGAAGAAATGGCCAAAAGATGAGAAATTACTTTGAAATTAGACCCACCAAGAACTCTGATTTTACTGAGAGAAATTATTCGTGTACGTATCAGGATGGAAAATAATACCTTACTCACTAATATATGTAGATACATGTATTTTTTCAATCACTTATAATAGTGAAACCAAGAATAGTTAAAAAAAAAGCATGTTATATCTAAATAAATTTGTATAATAACGTTTTTTATGTATTTTCTCTATTCTACTTACTGAATTTATAATGTTTAATGTATTTATACATTTTAACACGCATGCAATATTGTATACTTGTAAATTTTTTTTCACAATTATTTAAAAAAATGTGTCCTTAAAATTGTCCCACTGCACTTATTTACAGTAAGGGTTGTATGTCATTAAGAAGTTTCAGAAACTGGTTCTAGATATTCTTATGTTATGTAACGTGATGCAGTTTGCTTTAAATATTATCTTATTGTAAGAAAGTATTTCAGTAGGTAAGAGGCAATTGAAAAGCCCTCCCCCCAAAAAATAATAAAAATAAAAAATAAAAAACATAAAATAATGTAAAGTGATATTTTAATTCCTGTATAAATAAGCTCATATCATTAGAAATACCATAGTTAAAAAAGCAAACTCATCTCAAGTTTGCAAATATGTATACGACACTTTAAGCAATGTCACTTGCTCATATGTAATGTGTGTGTCGGTCCTGGTAGTTTAGTGATAACCATACTTGCTTCGTACACCCAAAGTTACGGGTTCAAACCCTGCCAGTTCGTTCATTGACGGTACATTAAAAAAACCAAAACTGAAAGAAGATACCTTTGAGCAAACGTAATCGGCCGTTTCATGCCGGTTAAATGAGACGCCAACAACCACAGCTGTTAAAAAGCACCCTTAAATAAAATAAAGCTACAAGGCTCTGCGTAATATAATTTGAATAAGTCAGGTCTTATACTGAAACACAGCATTTAGACTCCAAAGAAAAATAGTACCCAACGGTTCCAAAATATAACTAACGATAAATCAATATCTAAAACAAAGTTCCTCAATTATTTCTTTTAAGCAAGTAAACATATAAAAGTCCCGCCGTATTCTAAAAGTATAAGCAAATTTTTAAAAAGTCATTGTAACGAATGTTTATTTAATACCTAAGGGAATTTATAAACAACCGGTTATTTTCTAAGGATCATTACTTCTAATTGCTCAAAAACAAATACGATATATGCATATGTGTCTCATGTTGATAGAAACATTAAACTTAGTGTCTATCGATGGACTATTTTCACCAAGTAAAGTTGCAAAACAATTTGCATATACGCAGAAATATTATTTACTTTTCGCAAAGAAAAGTATATGAATATAAACTTTGTTCTAGCCATTAATCACACACACATTCTATTTCTTTAATCGTGGGGGTCAATTGATGAGCGAGACCAGGCGTTTCTAAGCAGCAGTAATTCTGAATTTTCGAAATTCGTATATCTCTGAACATTGAGACCGATAGAACACGCTTCATCGTTTACGTTCTCTGTATGTCACTAAAACATTATCTTTCCTGTTTAATACGCAATGTTTAGATTCAGAAACTGAAAAATTCTATTTTAATTTTGGTGAAATGTGTAGACAGACTTAGAATATTTTTCCAAACCCAGAGAAAATGTCAACAAATGACTCTTCGACAAACTGTTTTTTCTATTTAATATTCTCAACTTCAGTTGAATGATATCAGTCGGAAGTAAAACTTTTTTCTGAAATAAGTAGTAGGAATACGAAATCCTTAAGATAGAGCAGGTAAAGTATTCAATTTAAAGTACTGTTCATAGTCTTAATTCAAATGAATTTGCCCTGAGTCAAGACAAGATCGCCCAGTAGATGTTAATCTCTATTTTATACTTATTGGGATTACTTTATCATTCATTCGAATAAATATATTTTCTATTTGAAATTACGTGCAATTAAATAATGGCATGATGATAAAAAGAAATACGCAGATGATTACATTGAAATGGAAATGAGATTAAAATCCTTAAAAGAATTTATTTTCATTGCCAATTGAACCATCGGAAAGATTATAGGATTTCACCATGAATTATGTCTAACATAGTCAACATTTGTTACATCAGAAAACATAAATATCGAAAAAACAAAATTTAACAGACATATTAAATAATATGAAAATATTTTCTGTACACTTTTCATATGTAACTATAAAATACTTCAAAGTATCAACGGTTATTTTAATATGAAGGATAAATTGAACGTAGCTGTTCTTGAACTATAACTAAACAAGAATATTTAGATTGATTTGGAACAGTTCATGGAACACTGCAGTTTAGGCCATATAGAATAGCAGCCACGCTAACTTAATACATGGAGCTTACAGGAAGCTCAGAGCTGCCAGTATAAATGAATGAGGCAGGCTGCTATGTTGCGTTGACCGCAGAGAAGTGGCTGTAGATGTTTGCTAGAGTTACTACCTACTGTTCTCACGTCCAGTAGGTTCATAAATCTTTCTGCCTAGTAGCATTACGTGGCCGTCGGCATGATTCTCTGGGGTCTCCGGAGAAATTGCTGCGACTAGCAGAGAGATTGAACCGTTTTGGCTGTATTTCACCGCGGTTCCCACAAATAATTATGATAGCATTGCAGGTCCAGCGTCGATGGACGAGGAGCACGAATTTATTCCAGAACTTTGACGTTAGAATGTCGAGGAAGATGTCATGACCGCCAGAATTAATGCTTGTTGACTAAAAAAAGCTATGCTCAGTCAAAGCTATGCCCCACATGTCCATTATTTGTCCATCCTCACACAGCAGTTATTGATCCCGAAAAAAACAGTAAATGAAAGCCGCCAAGCGCTTTGAGCGGTGTCATACTGCACGGTATTTGGAGCAAGTATTTTAAATATCCAACGCTGACTCTTCTGTACTCATTACGTCATCCTTAGACTGGACTAGGGGGCATAGCTGTTTCACTTATCTAAAAATTAAATAAAACTAAGGAAATAATGAACCGAGGCATTCTATGCAAATAAGAACGGTGTTCAAAATTAAATAATTATATGTTTACCCTTCTAATCAACTCGTCCGTTGAAAAAGAGCTGGTCCAATGTTCACTCTCTTCAAGTTCCAGCTCACGACTCACTAGAAACTGTTGAAAAACACCCAGCGTCACATTAGTGAGCATGCGCAGACTTACTTTTCCTCATGAACAAGTCCCAAACCGTCACCTCTAAATACTAACAGACTCAATATTACAATACACTTACTAGTTTCCCCACATTATCACAAGATCGTGGGTTCGAACCCGGACAGTACCGATGAATTTTTTCGGGCGTAAAAATCCTAAGTATGGCTTTCTTCGGAAGGGAAGTAAAGCCGTGGGTCCCGTGTCGTACATTTACGGCACAAAAAAGAACCTCAAGCCTGAAAGAAGAGGCCTCTGAGAAAATTTTGTTGGCTGTTTCACGCCCTGAGTTGAATGGGACGCTGATGACCTGAGATGTTAAAGAGAGCGTCCATTAATAAATCAATAAAAAAAAAAGATAGCCACACCCTATATACCACAATATACTGAAAAATAATCTACAGTTGGGATGAATCCAACAATGTCCATAATACGGGATTTGAACAGGAGTATTAGCGCTGTTGAACGGGAAAGAATATGCTTTAAGTTGACAAGTCATATATAATTAGTCTTAGCAAGCAGCACTCAGAATGAAATATTGTGGGAATTTACGGGGCGTCGTCTTAAATCATATTTTGCAGATGGTGTTTGAAACACAAGCAAATTCATCATATATCAACTGGTAAATCAGCAATCAATTCCGTTTCCATAATTTATGTTGGGATCCTATCTGCCGAGTGGTGATTCTATACATGCGCAACCAAGTGGTAGAAGGCGCTGCTGAAGCGCTAGCTGAACTTATGTTGCATCTCTTCTGCTAGTAAGGATTACTGGTCGTATGTGCTGGAATAAGGCCACCATGGTTAGCAACGGTTGAATTGGTTCATAAGACTGCAATTGGAAAATAACATTCATGCTTTCTACGTTTAATTTATTAATTATTTTCTTTTTTTCGATGTCTTCAAAGTGGGAAAATAGATAACTTTCCTCCTTTAGATTGCAATAGGATTCCAGTAGACCGTACTTGATTATTAAAACTTGGCGGAATAACGGTGATACCACTGCGAGTTTCTCTTCTAAACTGGTTGAATTTATAGCTGACAATGCGGCATATTGGCAGGTTTCATATATACTCCGGTTTTTCAGACCATTCATGCAGCCGACTAATTCACTGTCATCTCCATCTGTGCCTTTATCGTACTGAGTATTATAGTTAGCCGACGTCCTGTATATGAACCACACTCCTGCCAAATTACGCAATTCAATGCTTTGATTCCCAATTAGTTGGCATTAGGTATGATCAATGCCAAGTTCGTAGGCTAACTGTTGTCGCATTCAATTGAGATAATGCTGTCCTGACAGTACAGTTGTCATAACCTGGAAGGTGATACGACTATCAAAGAAACTATACTATTATAAAGGTTAGGTTCCACAAAATTATTCGAACCTTAGACGTGTTAACAATCAAGAAAGTAAACTATAGCACAGTATATCATTTACTTAGAAAAGGAAAGTAAAGGAGGGAAGATACTATTAGTGGGTGAGAGAATAATAAAGAAAATGAGAAGGGAGAAAGGGAAAAGAATAGAAAAATGATGAATGGTGAATGACTCATATCAAATAAGGAATATTTCAGAGTAAGATAAATGTTTCTTTAAGCTAGATTAGTTAAAAATACATTTAAATTAAACTAGCAAATATTCGTTAGTTGTAGACAATGAATGTAATGAAACTTGTGTTAAACTACAAAATCCATACCTGTATAAATGCAAATACTTAAGCGCGATTCCACACATACACACAAATCCACAAACATGGAATAATTGGTGTTTAACGCCCGTTTTTACCACAGAGGATGGACACTGATGATACATGAGATAATATGATAAATTGGGAAAGGATTTTTATTTTTAAGGAAGGAAACGTCTCCCCGGCATTTGCCATTTATGACGACTGAGGAAAACCTTGAAAAAATCTCAGTCAGGGAGAACGGTCCTGGCGGTATTCGAACCCAGACCTCCTGCTCACGAGTCCGCGCCTTAACGGCCTCTGCCACCCGTGGCGGTGCATGCATGGAGAATGACCCAATTAGTCACGTATAAGTTATTTAAACTTCTTCAGTAAACACGTTGGGTGAAGTAACACGTGAAAAATACTGGGATTGAAAGCAGTTTTAGTGTATTTACGCAACATTTTAACACAGATTAATGACCTGAAATGACACCGAGAGCTTCTTTGACCCTTCTACTAGAATACCTTAAATTAATTACACAGTAAAAGCCCCACAACGAATGCTCCTGTACTGGCCCCAACTTTCTGATCCATCTTTCTTCGCAGCTGCATTTTAGATGGTTTTTCACAGCACCTTTCACTGAGGTGGGAAAGCACAACAATATATACCTAAAATCACCGGCAGCACTTAATGGTCAAATTTAAAATGTCTGAACATATATCCCAAAAATGTTTTTAAAGTAAAATCAGTAGCATAGCAACCCTTATTTAAGTATGTATGATTATTTTTCAATTGGATGTCAAGGCAGGTTTCCTCATTCAACGGGTTTACTGAACACCATGCGGCGCACTATAGCGATTAGTAACACTGTCTCCAAAAATAATAGTAATGGGAACACCATGTCATTGTCATTTAGTTCCTGCAACTCGTTTTGGGAGCATAAATAGAAGGGATGGAAATATATTTTATTGAGCATTCTGCAACAGAATAGCCTCCCTAGGATCAACGAAAATCTGTGTTCGTTTTGCTGGTTTACTGCGTTTTAACAGATATACAAAAATCCATTAATAGGCATAGATACATTTATTGTAGGCGAGATGCACTGCTAAGTGATTCTATTTCTATCAAACACTTCTTAATTTACGTGAATGCATATGAAGGAATGATTAGTGTTTAACGCCCATTTTTGCTACAGAGGCACCACAGGCGGTGGACACTGATGATACATGAAATGAAATGATATATTGGGAAAGGATTTATTTTTAAGGAAGGAATCGTTCCAGGTCTAAGTTTAGGTACTTCCCCGGCATTTGCCATGTATTAGGACTGAGGAAAACCTGGAAATACCTCAGTCAGGGAGGACGGTTCTGGTGGTATTCGAACCCACACCTCTTGCTCATGAGTCCGCCCCTTAACGACCTCGGCCACCCGTGGCGGTATTTCATGAATGTGATTTTAGTAGAAAACTTAGTTGCATATAAGGTTTACGGGTTCATTATATAATCAGAAATCTGTATCTTATATGTGAGCATACTCCGTTATATCTAAACTAAACATCAGAAGCAGGGCACGCTAAGCCAAGCCAAGTGAGTAACCCGTACAGTCACTCCTATCACGAACGGCAGCGGAGGGCAGTAGAGAAAACCGAACCCCATTCCACTCAACTAATGTAGGCGGATAATTATCTTGTTGCTACTGTCGGCCTGGTGGCTCGGTCGGTTAGAGCGTCGTCGTCGCGTTCGCTTCCCCCTACATGATCTTCATAATTTGTCTATATTTTCCTTACTCTAAGCGAGTACAACGTATAGGTTGCAATTTTACTTTTATTTCATGTACGTTGCAAAGTTAGCTTAGCTTAGGTTCACACAATGCATAAGTTATACTGTTAATGCATAGGTTGCAAATTTAGGTCAGGTTAGGTAAGCTTAGCTTAGTTTTAAAAAAAAAAATTATAAATGTGTACTATTAACAGTGTATGCATTTTCCCGTATTAATTATTTGTTTTGTGATTTATAATGCTACATCTACATTAGAGTTTCCAATTTGAAAAATTAATTTTTTGCGTTCCACTACTTGTTTCCGTGCTTTACGACTAACACATGCGCCTTAATTTGTTAAAGTCACATTACAACTTCTCCGTATCGATACAGTCTTCCCTTCGTTTTCTCCGCTACCGTTTGTGAAAGGAAGCATGACTCCCAGCAAGAGGATAGTCTATAGGGCAAGTCTAGACACATCGCAACTACTAAATGCTACTTTGGATCGTGTAGCCAAGTTCAATAAACAAGTATTTAATGTAATAATTATATCTATAGTTATGTTTCACTAATCTCTCGAGCCACACAGTTTATTCTTCTTGTGGGACGACCGCTGCGTATTTTACTTCCATCACGTGATATCATTGGTAGAGTGCAGTATTGCAGGGGGTTATGTGATCAGCATACCGTATCCCGCTGGTCGCTATATCGCGGCTTACTTGACCGAAGATTGCCAGCTCTCCATCAGGCAGCTTCGCAATTGTCCTCACGAGGCTGCGTGGACCCCGTTCCCGACCTTCCTAACTTAGAAAAATTTCTAAGCAGATGCCGGGAATCGAACCCGGGCCTCAGCAACGCTAACCACTAGACCAAGGAGGTGGTCACAAAATATATTTCTTCACTAATATAGATAATATAAACATTTACATTCAAACAATGTATTTTCGCAATCCTTTAGACATTAAGAGAATTTGGAAATAATATTATTAGCAGAGTTAAAGGCAATTTTAGAGAATGAATAACTCAAATGAAATAGCTAAATGTCCATTTAAATGCCATTTGGTTTTTGAACCGAATCTAAAACACACAAGTTATATATACTATACTTGATTGTAATTAAGCTAACAATGGCGCCACTATCGTCCCTCCTGCCTATAATTTTATAATTAACAGGGTTATTCAATAAAGAATGACAAATTTTGACAGTACATCTTTACTAAGCCTTATAAATTTGATGATCTTTCTCAAAGCAGTTCACATTATATGCAATACAACCCAGCGATTTTGCCAGTCTTCAAAGACATGCTGGAAACTATTTGACAGGTCCTTCGACCTCCGCAAACCGCACCACTACGGAAAAGAAAACAGTCACACTGGGCCAAATCTAGACTTTAGGGATGATAAGGGACACATTTCACGTTGCTTTTTATGAGATATTCAGCAACGGTATTTCCGATGTGCGGCCGTGCATAATCGCTGTGCAGCATCCAGGTTTTTGCATGGAAATAAGGCCTTTTGCATGTGACCTGCCCTTGTACGGTTCTCTGGACATCTATGTTGTATTTTCCAATTACAGTTGTGTGAGTAGGTACCACATGCTCGTAAACCGTACTTGAATAAGGAAACATGAAAAAAGTATAACGGGCCCAGCAGCAGCAAGCAGGTTGGCTAATTTTGTTACTAATGAAGGAGATTTTCACGCAGACCTTTGCTGTTTGCTCTCAGGCTCCATATGATGATGTGCAGATCTCCAGCAAATATTCCTTTGAAAGAAATTCCTCGTCTTCCTGTAACATCATCTTCAACTGTATGCAAACCCGCACGCGAACACACATTTTTCAAAATTGACCAGTCTTGCCTGGAACACGCCGTGAAGAAACCGTCTCAATACAAATTTTCAGTTTTTAACTTGTAGGTGACACCCAGTGAAATTTTCAGAATTTCTGAAAGTGTTTTTAATATTATTCAACGATTCTCTCTTATTTGACAACAGCGGTGTTGGCGTTTTCTTCCGTTAGAGCATACCGAGTCCTTTGAAATTAATTGCCTCCGTCTTTAAACATATTCGAGATGTGTTATAGGGAAGAACAAACTCTCTGTAGGCCTCCAGTAGCATTGCAGATACTTCAGCTGAAAATATGTTGATACGAAAGCAAAATTTCAGAGCAGCATATTGATCGTGGCGTGTCACCTCCACTTTGTTTTAGCCGGAACTGAACATGTCTCCACTTGCAACCTCTAACAGGCGGGAACCTTAAGTAACAACAATGAAACTAATGCCGCAAGTACATTACTTATTAAGCTAACGAAATATAGTAAATTTAACCTCTTGAGATTGTGCCTGTAAGAATTATGATATTTCTTTATTGAACATCGTTCCTATAATTTATTTTTGCTAAACTTTTCAGTTAAATTGATTAGGTAGTATATATAGTACATTGTCTATGTGTTCTTATGTGCATAAAACAATATATATGTGAGCGTTTGTGTGTGTTTATGTGTCAAATACTAGTTTCTTTGACCTTTCTGGATTAAACTGCATAATTACATGACTGCTCCTTAGAATAACATAAACTGTGTAGTTGCGGCGAAACCCTTCTGCTCCCTGATTTCATTTCCAATAGTTTTTGGAAGTATTCAAAGAGTTTGGAAACACAATATTCTCTTATTTCAACCAAAGTTGATATCTAGCCTTTCGAGGCCTAATACACAACATATTACTTTTAATACTATTGTTCCTTATTTCCAATCCCACCATAAACATCTCATGAGAAAGTTAATGATTTGCCTGGAGGCCTTACATGCTTGCATTAAAGCGTCACATCCTTGAGAACGTATTGAAATGACAATAACAAAGATGAGAGTTTATTGTTTTGGCATACACTCTTGACTGCTAGCTCATTAAACAGCTGTTACTCCTGGTATGGAAAAATCTCTACTGACACTTAAACAAATTATTTCTTTTTGGGGGGGGGGGAATGGTTCGGTTATAATAAAAATTATATGAACAGTATCATTCTGCATATAACACAAAGTTCCCGATTAAGGAAAAACTAACTAACTATTGAAACCATAATTAATTAAGCTTGATTTGTGTTTTTATTCCACACATTGCTAAAAATGCTAAACTAGCATTTATTCGATTTTAGGTGTAACGGAGTTCGTGTTTCTCCATTTTGAAGTCGGTCCTGTTGGTGTAGTGGTTACCATACGTTTCACGGGGACGCTGATGACCTGAGCTGTTAAAGAGCTTTCATAAATAAATCATTCAAAAAAACTTCCATTTTGAACGATTGTGCACTAGTTTAATAAAAATAGTGAGTATGTTGAAAGAAGCTATTTTATAAGATATGATAGCTTGCAGATAATACATTTATTAAATACTCAAAAGTTCTGATTCCCAAAGTTTATCAAATTATTTTTTTGAAAAGGTAATTCAGGAAATTCCTTTATGATTAAGAATCATATTCATGAGACATTTATCGTCCTTGTTTAAATGTTTAAAAAATATATACATTACATAGTAATATATATATTAACACAAGTTTCAATGCTTTACATCCACAGTTTTTTTAACAATTAATCTGAATTGAATCAGAATAAATCCAAAAAATTTCCGGCTTAGATTATTTTTTTAGTGTTTATTTATCGTGGTTATAAGCCCGTAAATGCCTTGTTATCATGCTAAAGGACACTATTTGTTAAAACCTGTCGGATTATATGTAGAGATTCCTAGCTCCCACGGTTTTGAAATGTCGGTCCTGGTGATGTAGAGGTTACAATACTTGCCTCCTAAACCCAAAATCGCGGGTTCTATCCCGGCCAGAACCAATGGATTTTTTCGGGCGTAAAAATCCTAAGTATGGCTTTCTTCGGAAGGGAGCTAAAGCCGTGGGTCCCGTGTGGTACATTTACGGCACGAAAAAGAACCTCAAGCCTGAAAGAGAGTCCTCTGAGCAAAATTTATCGGTCATTTCACGCCCTGAATGGGACGCTGATGTCCTGAGATGTTAAAGAGCGTCTGCAAATAAAGCGATTTTGAAATACCGCTTGTGTTGTTTCTTAACGTTGTTTATATGGCCATAGCAATTTTACTCCAACTTAAAACTTGCACAGGAATAATTAGTACAGAATTTACTTCACATATTGTCGCAACCTACCACAAGGCTGGAAATGTGGAGTAGCTTCTAAATCTTATCTAGTATGCAGTGGGAATTATGTTGTTGGGCGGCGTAGGCGGTGGCAATTAAATTTTGATAGGTGCCATATGCGGTGGTAATTAATTTATGGAGTATGAGAGGAAGTAGATGGTGAGTTTGGTTTGGGATGTAGCTGGCTGCAGAAGTATTCCTGCGGTTTCTCTCGCTCCTTGCCTCCTTATGCTCCGGCTATATGAGACTTGAAGATAGGGGATTTTTGTAAGATAAAAACCATTTACAGGTAGAAGAAAATTTGAATACGACCTTGTCCTATGGACAAGTGCGAAAACAAATCAGGTCTATGTATATGTTTTATTGATCGTCCGTTCTTAGACTCAGGGGTTAGCTACTGTTCTATCGTTGTAAGGAACTTTGACTCCCGCATGAGATTTGATTCAAGATACAATATCGTTAAGGCTATAACTATAAATTTTCACTTCAACTGCCAACTTTCACTTTCTGGCTTCACGCTCCAGCTTCAACTCCCAATAGCCACTTCAACCCTTCCACAGTTCACCGTTACCTCACCACTCTTCCTAATTCTCCCTAATCGGAAAGTTTTATGTCGCTGCAGTCGATCAGTTCGTGATGACGCTTTCTAAGTTTAATTCAGCTGTTTAAAATATTTGGCTATACTGCTATTGGCTGTAGAATACGAATTTGTGTTACGCAATCTCCTAATTGGTATATTTTTTCGCGGTCCCTCTGGCTAGAGGTGTGGTGATAACTTCTCAATAGAAAAAATATTCCGTAACGGTTTTCCGTTTCCTGTTTTTCAAGAAGTTTGCGTAGCCTTCCCTGAGGGTGCAACAGTCGAAGTTCCTTTTGTATGAGTTACAACTAACGGTACACGACTAGTTTCATGGTCATCGAGGTTCTTGCAGGAAGGAGGGTGTCGGTCGGCATTTAAGGCCCGCTTCCGATCCTTTCTGCTCACAAAAGATTTTGTGCTGGCCAAACTGACGGCCTTATAAAATTCTAGAAGGAACTAATCTTCAGCTTCTCACTCGAAATGTTATGCCATCCATTTTTAATATTACTTTAATATTCACTTCATTTTTATATTCACCTGGTTAAGGTGACTACCTGGGGATTTATATCGTATGGAGATCTACCGCTTCAAGTACTATAACTGAGAGAACAGGTAAAATATAACAAAAATAACGAAACGATAGTTCCACAACAGTCGAAACAATATTATATTTAATTCACGTTATATAAGATACAATTGACCAACAGTGCGCCATCACGAGTCATATGTCTTTTCTCTTCCACTAATTTTACCTCGTAAGTAAGTTTTTCCCAATTCTGCCATTGCGCCGCACAGTGTCTACTCTCCCTCCATTATTACTTATTAAACTCCCTTTATGCCACAATAACATCATATCATATTGCGCGCTGCTGTTGAACTTATTAACACGAAAGGGCCAGACCGTAAACCGCATTATTACTTATTAAACCATTTATGCTACAAAATCATCATATCGCGCGTAGCGAATTCTACAAGAGCGTCCAGTTGGTAAATTCATATTTTGGTAACATGCCCTCCTGTTACCATGAAATGTGAAATATTTTATTGGGGGTGGGCCGTAAGGACACAGAAATTCGAATGTCTATGATATAAGTCAAGGAGTCCAGTAAGGCTCCATATTAGGTTCTTCTAATTCCTATCTCATTATTATCGCTCTTACATATTGACGCCATTCCTAGGAGCTAGGAATAAAAACACCTTAAAGATTAGTTTCCAAGACTTTTAATTAACATTTATGAATTTATTTGGCCTTGAATTTGATTCAAATCTCTCTTGAAAGTGTCATTTTCATAATTTATATATTATATTTTGTACACTATCTAAGAAACCAATTTCTTAAATTCAAAAAGGTTAAAGAATACTTATTAGACTCTATTTTTGTAGTCAATGTGTGGTATTAACATGTGTGATTTAAGCCCACGTACATAAAAGGAAGTAAGAACTATATTGAACAAAAGACTGATGAACGTTATAAACCAATGTTCACACAACTAAAAACACTTTCAGCCTGTAATTTGTTATGTAGTCATATACTAAGATCTGATTTTCTTAATGAAAGGATCATATAGTAATTATACTAGGGCTGGAAAGAAACTATTTGCAAAAATGTTGTCCATTGCTAATGAGCACATGAATGAGTTGTTCTCAGCTGTTGTTCAAAGGAAGGAAATTACTATTCAAAACACTCAGGGTCATTAGTGCAATGCATGCCGATGGACGAATCCAAAGCTGTGAATTGGTGTTGTAATATTGAACCAACTTAAAACGATGTTTTTTAAAGTGAGCACCAACCTGATACAAAAACAAAATGGAACGTGAAAGAACGTCATATAGCATTTAAATCTTGGCATATCGGGCAATGGCTCATGGGGGTGACAGCCACGGGTGGTCGAGGTAGTTAAGGCGTGGACTCGTGAGCGGGAGGTCTGGGGATCGAATCCCGCCAGGACCGTCCTCCCTGACTGAGGTTTTTCCAGGTTTTCCTCAGCCCTCATTAATGACAAATGCAGGGGAGGTACCGTAAACTTAGGCCTGGAACGTTTCCTTCCTTAAAAACAAATCCTTTCCTAATATATCATTTCATTTAATGCTTCATCAGTGCCCATAGCCTGTCGTGCCTCTGTAGCAAAAACGGGCATTAAGCACTATTCATGGGGGTTATACTTTTGACAAGGACGTGATAGTGTGGAAAATGTAAGATTATAATTAACATATGCTCACTAACAATACACTGTGAACACACTATGTTCAAGTTCAGAGTTATTATATTATGAACGGATAAATTGATTGATCGAGTGATCGATGGAGTGTAAAGTGTTTACTATAATGAAAGTATGTATACTTTAGGCTGAAAATGAGGAGACCATTATGCATTGTCAATATACGATATTCAGTACAAATATGTTTATTTTTACAAAATTAGCATCAAGAAATTAACCCGTCACATCCATTTTCCTGCTTGGCAAATCTAGAGGGAAAAGAGCTTCTCCTTTCAAGAGTCAGTAATGTTAATCCCGCACCTAAAAGAAATTTTCTTCTGAAGTGTAGCAAATGTGTTGCATTTATAATTTAATATTGTGATAATGGTTTATAGCTTTTTTATCTGCTTATGCAATTTACCAGAAATGATGAAAAAATATTTCTTAATGTGTTTGAAGGTATTTTGAAAGGATTTTGTTTAACTGTTAACAGAGAAGCTGTATTAAATTATTATAGGTTTTTATAATATTTTCTCTATATTTTGAAAAAAAAAAATAACTCCATACACAGCTAGTATAAATTAATACTAAAGTATCATGCTCAATAATTAGACACCTTATAAATCATATTTCTGTTCAATATTTGCAAAAGAGAGCAAAATCATATTGTACTGCTTTAATAGATATAAAAACAAGATAGAGTATACCATTGTCTTTCTGTTCCAGTAATACAGAAATTTTATGGACATCTAACATAGTTTAGGTGAAATACACAATTATAGTGTTATGAAAATGTACCTACACTTTATATATTCTTTATTTCGCCCCCTACGAACAACTTTCTCTAATGTAGACTTTTAAACGGCAGGAAACATTTCATCAGTGCAACTCTCTGTAGCCTCACAATAACTCTCCTCTTTGAACAAGTTGGATATTTTTCCCTCAAAGTTCTGCCACGTTTGATGTCCAATATAACGAAGCAAAACGCACACAAAAGTGGCATACGTATGAAAAGTATTTCCTTTTTGTTTTTTTACTTCATTCTTTACATCTATTTTATTATTACAAAAACCAAAATCAGAGAATGCATTCGACTTAAAAAAATTTCAACCTCATTTATTCAATTTGGAATTCTTAATTCAGAAAAAAAATTATATGCATAATTTTAAAAATGAATATCGCATGATAAAATGGTCGAACTTGGCTGTAAGTGCTTTTTAAATGGGAAAGGAATAAAAAAATGTTCCGAACTTCTCTTCCTGAATTAATTAGACCGTTAAATTTAAACTCCTCCGGGGAAATTTGCAGACCAGTGATTTTGAACCATGCTAAATTTCTGCGAGATTTTCAAACACCCATCCACATATTTTAACAAATGAGAGGAAGTAAAGCACAGGAGAAAGTGAGCAGGCACTAAAATGATTATAGTGCTTGCCTTCTGAACTTTATGATATTTACTTCCTCTTTTTTTAACTTTATTTTTACAGATTTAGATTAATAAATCTGTTTTGAAACCAAGGAATGTAAATTACTTCAGCATCAATATTCGTTTAATATTTCTTTTATATTTAAAGAGGTCTGATAAATATCATCTTCATAGAAAAATATGAAAAAGCATGACTTCTTTTGTAAATACGAGATAAACGAATGAAAGTTCACCCTTCATAGAACTGGCGCCGAAAGCTAACATTCTTATAAATGTAGGAGGCTTTGTGAAATAATAGCGTTGTAAATAAAAGAAGGTCGCAAGCGATACATTTAAGTGAAATTAACTTTAATGGTTTATTTTAGAAGCGTCTTCAACTTTTGTTGTGTGCATTAAAGGATCTGCATGATTTTTATTACTCACATACGTTGTACATCTCTTATGCCTTTCTTTCACTCAATAACTCTGTGGCTCAGAATTTCTCTCCGTGGTCAAAAATTATTGTCATGATTACAAATATTTAAACATATATGTTGGAGTAATTTTAGTTCTATAAGTGTATATTTATTATATGTTTTATTTCTGTTAACAACTAGTCCAGACGCTCTTACTATGCCGACTTAAGGTATTCCGGTATGAACTATTTTTGATCACATCTTTCACACCACTAGCTGGATTAATCTGCGTTTTCCTAGTTTATTACGCCTTATAAAACAAATAACACGTTGAAAAAAAACGTAAACAATTATCTTGGTTTTACAGTATAGCTATTAAAACGCAAACTTTGATTTTTAATGCGTGAATTGAACTTGAGGAAGCAGATGGCTTATGCAAATTACAATATATGTAAGCTAATATTTTTGTTAGTGCAAAGGTTGCTTTTACAAAGCTCCGTTCTGATTCCTC
>CM060834.1:80007500-80095000 GCA_030762175.1 Metallyticus violacea
ACCATCTTAATGAAAACAGAAAATAATTCAAGGTTAATAAAATGCGTAAATTTTTTACGCTTACCAAATATATGTAAGTCCTCTGAAGGATAATCCCAAAACAAGGACAGCATGTTACACAATATGACAATATCATTTCCGTTATAAATGTCGATTGAAATACTGTACTTTTTCTCCTTGTATCCCATATTTTGTAAACCGCCAGGGGAAAATTACCAACCATGTGTACTGGAAAACCACGTTTTTTAATAAAAATTAACGCATCAAACATCGTTCACGTTATAGATTAAATGTTTATGAAAGGTTGCTTATATTTGCCTAATATCAACATTTCACAAACACATTTGTTGGTGTGTACGCAGTTGAAATTTTATTATTAGGGACTTTTGGAATCATGCTAACATGTAGTTGCACTTAACGTATGTTTCAAAAAGTATTAAACAATACTGTAATTATATGTAATTATTAAGTAGTCTTTATGGCAAATAGTAAAGGTACGGATATATCCCGTGCCCGAGGCTATTTCCTATTTTACCAGTTGAAACAATACCATTATTTTAAGGTTAAATGAGAAGTTTAAAAAAAAAAAATCTTTTCCTGGCCCCAGGCTATTGCCACACCTTTTTGGTCAACTGCTATATTATGTTTTTAAAAAAATTTACTATTAATTGCCAAACTGTTGTTTATGCATTAATTTTAATACTTTTGTATTACATTTTAATATTAAATTTGTAATACTTTTATATTTAAAATTAAATAAGAACCCTCATTGCTAAAAACCTTTAGTTGGTAGCCAGACAGCTACAATAAGAATCAGGTGTTTCCTGCAGAATGTAGAGGATTTTAAGGATAAATAACAAAACATGTTTAAAAATAATGTTTTATTCATCTTTATAATACACAAGTGCAGAGCTTATTTCGTCACATATGACGTCATATAGTATAAAACATGATGCATTTTCTTTAGGAATTACAAAATTGGGACTATTGCAAGCTGTGTTAATATAGTCTTTTACATCAGATGTAGCTAATACATATTTTTCCATTTGTTGTTGCAATATATTAGCATTACACAATAGATAATTTATTTCGTCTAAATTTAAAACAACGTATTCTTGTTCACATTGTATTCTGGCACTCTGTCCTTTAATGGAACGTAGGCGAAACGTTTCTTCGATGCATTTATAAGGCTGATTCTTGCAGAGATGTTCCGTCAATTTTGGTAGACGATTTATTAAAGTTGTGAAATAATGATGGGGAAGCACATCTTTTCCTTGTTTCATACCTCCGCTTTCCATGTGTGGCTCGTAGTTCCTTCTTTTGTAGAAACCCAAGCTGATGTATCTAATGTGGTAATTGTTGAGAAAGTAGACATGGAGATGCAATACAGGCTCTGGCCTGAAGATGAACGCTGAGTGTCGCCGAAACATCCTGATCTGCTTACCTTTGGACTTCATGGCGTGGACTGATATCTAGAGGTAACGATTCCTGTTTTTATAGACCTGAAAAAAAGCATCGTGCCTATTACAGCTTTCGGGAGAACATCTAATGTTAAGTTTTTATAAGTTGATAATGCTCTAGCCACTTGAACAAGGCATGGGCGTGTTTGCATACACAATGAGTGTTAGAAAATTTGTGGCAAGGAAAACCACAGTGCATTTTATGGTATAGATTTTCTGGATTTGGACAATTAAACTCTTTTTCTAGATTAATAGAACTTCTGTCTGTTAGTACTGAAAGTAGTGCACATTTATCTTCGTTGCAGGCATATAGCGAGATCTGTCCCGCTACCACCTCCTCTAGTATTGCTGTAAGGAATGTATCCATCATTGAAATGTATTCCACTTTGACTTTCTTTGTTGTATCCTTCAAATTTATGATTCCAAGGATATGGACTTGCAAAATGAAAAATTTGAACAAAGTTTTTGCCAGCAAAGGACAATTCCTTTATTATTGTTTTCTTTCTGTTGCCCGTGAGGGCCTCAAAGTGCACCACGAGACTTCCTTCCATTGCAGGCACGCATAGAAAACTGACCATGAAAAAATAACGGTACTTACTTTTATACCAGGCAGGCTTCCTTGTCCGCCGCTGCATTACCTCGGGGGTGTAAACTCCCTGCGAAACATCTTTCTAGCCTGGTCGTCTGGATTGGTGGAGCTGAACATTGCAACAAACTCGTTCATGGTGTTGCCTTTGTTACAGATGTATAGCGTATAGAGGCACACATGCTGTCCGCCGATGTCCGAGTAGAGGTTTTGAAGCTGGAGGCGATTAAAGGAGAAATGATGGGGAAGGAAGTCTTTTAAAAGTTTTATAAAAGGAGGAGTCAAAATACTATGCAAATGAATTTAAATTTTGAGTAACAGCTATCCAATGGGAACCAGGCAAGTTGTGAGGATCTAAATTTATTACAAATGTAGATGGTTTACTAAATTCTTTAGGCAACATATCTGATGCAAAAACACCTGCAAAATTTGGAATACCCTGTAAGATTTGTTGTATCTGTAATGTGTTCATGTTTAAAAAGCGGCATGTACTTCCGTAGCTTTTCTATTTGAATTGAATTTTCGTACTCGCAGTACATGAGGCAAGTGATTGCTTGTGTAAGCTTATCCCTAAATCTGAGCTCTATTCTTATATTCCCGTTATTTAACAAGGAAGTACGGACCTTCTGAAGTGGCACTGTCTGGCGTTAAGTCATAGAGCAGTAAAACATACTCAGATGTATACATGTCGTGAGTGATTTGAATGCCATTGTTGGTGTGATGAATGCCAGAACCAGAAAATTGAGTATGATATGCTAGCGTTGAACTTTTTCATGCGACGTTATTGATTGACAGGTCTTCTGCCGGAATTTGTTGTCCATTTACATATAGTGAAAAATAGTCTACATTAAAATGTCTAAAGTCAAATGGATTAGTATTTGGAATTCGCGAAAAATTTGTATTTTCTGTTATGCCAATAAGTATTCTTTTTGGAAGTGGGCCTAATACGGCATTATCTATAGATATGGTACTCTGCCCAGCTTCAAAGGTGAAGGATCCACGTCAACACGTGTAATGTCATAACGAGCATTTACCTTTTCTAAGGCCTTCACATGAGCCATTAAAATACTTGGAGACGGTTTAATTTTTTTCACATACAGACAGCCATCAAGAAATTGAAATCTCGCTTTTGAATCTGCAGATTCACTTAGTATGTAAAAAGATTCCTTTGCCTTGGTTAACTTTATTTGAAGATTGAGTCCTGGTAGCAACAGAGTAGGTACGTTAAAAATGTCTCCATGTAATTTGCCAATCATATCTAGCTCCTTAGATGTTTTGCTTTTTTCAAACCGTTCTTTCCACCCTAGATTAGAATCACCAGCCCCCAAAGTTCCATTTTTCGCGGCATCGGTAGTATCTTTTAGACCTTTCAGAGGCGTGTCCATGTATCAAAAAACGGTAGTTAAATGACTTTTAGCTGCATCGTGACCGTAAGTGAGTAGAGTTTCTAAATAGCTACGATAATGATAGAGATCTTCGGAAGGGGCGATGGATGTTCCGTTTATGGAAACGCTCAATTGACTAAACAGGGTATTGTAGTAAGTTCTTAACTCCAGTCGTTTTGACTGTAACTGCCAAGTCTGTGCCATCTGATTTCACAAATTTTCCTTTTACTTTTAAAAATACATTTAAATCAACGTAATGTTCCTTATCTCCAGGAATAACAAATTCCAATACGGATTGCTCTACAGGGGCAATTGGTTTGATTAATCTTGTATAATTTCCTAACATTGCCGATTGAATGAGTTTTTTAGCAAATATATCAAATTCGGATTTTGAACAGCAATCATGATGCTCTCCAACTAACACCCAGACCGCTTGTGCAGGTTTGTGTAAAGTGCAGGTGGTATTTATGCAAATATATCTCTAGTTTTTTCTTATTAGTTTTGAATTTTGAAATGGTTTTCTTTCTTTTTTTACCTTTACCTAGCTGCAACTTAGATACAAATTTTTGTGTATCATCGGTGACTCGAGAGGTTACAATGTCCTTAACTTTTGTGCCTGCCTGATTTGCAACAAAATCGGACATGATGTTTGCGCCAGTGGTGAGAGCTTCCCTTCCCAATGATTTTGCTCCTGATAGAACAACAGGTTTAATAATTCTAAATAAACTACCCAAAAAGCTGCCTTAACCTCTACCATGCTGAACATAAGGGCTACCAGCATACATTGGGCCTATGTATTGGCCGAGACGCCCTCCACTTGGGTTCACATAGTACGCTGTTAGTGGATCCGTTGTTAACTGACAAAAAAAGAATTATGTGCATTGCAATATATATGCGTCCTGGCCCTTGGCAGGTTTTGAACCCTAGCAGCAGCGAACATTATTTAACATTCTTAAAATGTAGCACAGCAATATTAGATGTAATACTTAGACGAGCCAAATCGCCAAACTTAGTAACTAACTCAGTTGCAACAGTTTGAAAATAATTAATTTCTATGGAAATGTAAAATTTGTTTTCAAATGTGTGATGGATGACTGCTGTAGGAGGGAAACTGAATTATTTTTAAGCAGCGAACGTAAGAGATACCAAGCAGTTGTGGTTTTATTAAACTGCAGTAAACAAAGACAGGCTCGGTTTCATAAATAAATTCAAATCTGGTCTTTCTGTTTGATCTAAGGAAAAGGCTTTTCATATCCTGACTTACCTCTAAAAGCAACTTTTTGTTAGCGTTTTTATAGCATTCAAATTTTGGAAGAGAATTCTTTATGGTGTCTACGAGATCACCAATGCCATAATAAACCCTGGTGGGAAAGAAAATTTTTCCGTCAAAGATTGTTTCCAGCTTATTGTCTTTTTTTCTTGCTATTATCATGTGCATACTATTACCCTTTGCAGTGTCTTCATCTAAAACAGAATATGAAGGAACCCATTCCCTTTTAGTTTTTTTTTTTTTTTTTCAATTCCCCTAATCTCTTTCTGATGAGCAACAAGGTAGCCCTGTAACTCTGTTAAAAGCATCTCCTGTAAATCCTCATCTTTTACCTGCTTTTTTATGCTGGTGTACAATTTTTTAAAGTCTTTAAAATCCTTCTTTTCAAAAACTATTCTGCCTGCTCTTGTTATAATTACATTTTTATTCAGTTATCCTACCTCATTAAGTATATCCTCTTATATGGACTCGTAAACGCAAGAGTAGGAGAGCTCCGCCAAACCTACCACCCATTTTTCTCTTTGAAGATTGATAGGCTGCGCTAATTCATTACTAAAACTAGCTATTGAATTTTCAGGGTACACATCTGTGCTAGAGTCACTCAATATATGTGATTTCGAGTACTACCAGGCTCTAGGTCCAGGGGTGTAACACAGAGGTCCGTACCACCCGTGATATTTTGCATTAGGACGGCAACCTGTAACTCTAAACCGACCCGCCATTCGGCTGCAGGCGATTACGTCGTCCAAGCGCACCGATTGAACTGCAGCTTCAAAAGCCGAGCGCAACCAGCTACCAGAGTTTCACTGGCTGATAGGTCGTACTAGCATTGACCTACTCCTTTATAGGGATGAGTGACCCCAGCATTAAGGAAGCCACCACCGCCTCACAAAGACGGAGATTCCGGCGCACCGGCCCCCAGGGTACACGCCTGAGGCACTCCCCTAGGACACTCCGCTCTTGCGAGTACTCAATTACCCGTGAGTTCCGGGAACCACTGCCATGCCGAGTCCAACCCAATCCGGACAACTCCCTTTCGGGAGGGGCTCGTCTCAAGTCCGGTTCGGCTCCCTCTAGTAACGTCAGAGGTACCATGGGTACTCAGGGTCCGCAGAGCCCGCACCCGGAGCATCTGTAGAGCAACGACCGAAGCCGCGCCCCCCCTTACGGGAAGTCACCCAATACAGTAACATAGAATTCTTCCATGATATATCTATCCACGAATCGAACTGTGGACTATATCCTCGCCAACGGACGAGATATTGAGTTCTGCCCTGGGGCACCCTAGTTTTCAGTATTTTATCTATTTTATACAGAGTGGATTTATCGATTTTTTACCTGAGTAAGCTTATAACTATAAAACTCTCCTTCTATAGGCGTTTTGTTCAAATCCTCTAGTTCGTAAAGGGGTTGTGGTGAATGTTTTGTAACTTTTACAATTTTAAAAATTTCTCTGGAGAAATTTTGCTTGTAACCTTTGGCAAATTTCATTTTTTCTTTACTTATTCTCATAGTCTGTCCTACTTTGAATTTGATGGGTCGAGGCCTTATTTTAGTTCGTTTAGACTCTAATGTTTTCCATGTTTGTAAAACGTTTTTGGCATTCACTTTGCTTGGAGGCATTTCAATCGCCGAATGAACGGTATTGTTATACGCTAGAACAAATTTATGAAGATCATCTACATAGCGGTAAGAATTTTTGTACGTAATGTACTTGAAGACTTTGGATTTTAAAGAACGATTAAAACGTTCAATTAAACTACATTTTACATAAGGATTTCTGCAAATTTGATACTCTATACCCTTGTCATTTAACAGTTTTTGAAATGAAGAACCCAAAAATTCTTTACCTCTGTCGGATCTTACGGTAAGAGGAACAGCACTATCTAGGCATGGATTTAAAGGCCTTGGCAGTTTCCGTACAATTTTTTGGACTTTATGGGTTTTACGCGTGCAAATCTGGAAAAACAACAATGCACGTTAGCAAATACTGAACTCCATCATTATATTTTTTAATGTTTTTCAAATCGACCAAATCAATTTCCCACACATCGTTAATGTTGTTTACAGTGTAGAACTTTCTTTGAAATTTTCTCCGTGCAGGTTTATGCAATGTATATGTATCTTGTTTAAGAAGCCAGTTCGCTGTTTTTCTCTTATTTCCTACCACGGAAGCAAGTTTTTATAGAGTAGAAAAAGGAGAAAGGTTTTTCGGGATCATAATAGTATTTTTGTACTTTGTTAGTGTTCTTCCCACGAAACCTTTGACGGAAATAGTTCGGTAATTATTTCTTTGTGTTTCTGACCTTTGTTTGACCTTATGTGATTGAAGGGTTCGTTATTTTGTAAATGTCCGTTGGTTAAAAGAAGAATTTGCCTGTATTTACTCTTATCCGATGATGTGACTTTTGAGAGATCTACCTTTTTTCTTGTCAATAATTCCCACAAACCACCAGTTCCCTTCAAATATCTATTCTTTACATACAAATCGTTATCCTCTGTTCTAATTACTGAATCGCCAATCTTAAAACTTCCGTCCTTATCCCTATAGATGCCAAAGACGGCGTCTGTTGCTCTAGTGGTGTGTAAATAGGGTGTCATGTAAGGTCCGGCTAGATATCCAAAGTTTTGATTAGTAAATTCTTCAATTTCCTTTTTCTCGTCTGGTAGTAATGGTAAAGCTCTGGTCTCCTCTTCGTCCACTTCTACCTCATCTACTTTCTCTTCTTCTTCTTTCTTGTCGTCTGGAGAGAGAAAGATGAGCCGTTTTTTAACCTCGCGCTTTGGCGAAGGCTGCAGTTCCTGCTGCTGTTGTGATAATAAAGGAAGTGGAGGACGACTGGCTTTAAATTTAAGCAATTCTTTGTAGGGATCCTTTACCGTTATTTTTCTTTTCTTTTTTCTCTTTATGGAACAGTGGGTATCTAAAAAGTGCTGAGAGACTAAAAATGATGATTAGCTAATAGCTAATCCTATATTAGCAACAGAAGATTAAACTACTAAAGACTTAATATCTATTTGATGTAACCATACCAAACAATGATGATTTATGCAACATTTAATGCTTTATTAGAGCTGTTAGTCCCGTTAATACTGCAGACAGCAAAGGTATCAAAAAACCTCCCTTTTGAATTATAATATTTCTATTGCTGTTAACTTTTTGAGATTTGTCCAGCACTTGAGCCTTTGGTAATCATAACAAAACATATAGGCATCCTCACCAAAAGAATCAATATTATTCTCAAAAAAGCAATAATATTTATTATTCTCCCAGAGTTAACATACATTATAGGAAAAAATTAAATACCTGAACTCCTCAAAAAAAACCATAAAATACCTCATAATAAAGGTAGCAAAGCTACTAAAGTATATAAAATTAAGTAAATACCAGCCAGCAAGTGCTCTGGTTGATACCCCTCACTCAAAAATTAAAAATAACATAGGTATTAAACTATCTTTAACAATTATCATTAATACACAAATCCAAAATGTTAATAAAACTAATCCAAAAGGCAAATAATCATAACTAATATATATATATATATATATATATATATATATATATATATATATATATAAGATTAAAGCATCTAAAAATCCACATTCAGTATAAATATAAATAAAACAAAAAAATAATATATTTTGAACTAAGAATCATAATTTACTTTTAAAACATAAAGAGATTATAAATAAAACAAAAAAAGGCCTATATTAACATTGAAACAACCCAAAAGAACTAAAAAAAAAAAATCATTTTCATACATACGAACAATAAAAACTAAAATAGATAAACCTAAAGCTCCTTCACAAACAGAAAATGTTATAGAAATATAGTTAAAGACAATTTACCTCTTATTATCTTCACATAATAATGCAAACTTATAAGCAATACTAATACAATTAACTCCAAACCAATAAATGTGTACTTCTAAAAATAAAAATCCACAAACCCCACATAAATAAAATATGAAAATATTGTAACATAAGTTTTAATAATTTAGCAAAACATTGATTTTGTACACCAAAGACAAAGTTTTAAAACTTCTAAGGAAATATTAAACCAACCTTTTCTTTATTCTCCAAAACTAATATTTTACTTAAACTATCCTTTGAGATCATAATTTTAATAAAAATGAGAATAACTTGGAATAGTTTTCCTACTTATTAATCACCCTATAGCCACAGGACTGATTCTTTTTATACAAACAATTTTAACATGTATCATTATGATTTTGATTCTCATATATTTTAATTGTCATTTTCTTAGGTAGAATACTTGTATTATTTACATATGTTACAGGACATTTTCATAATGAAATATTCCTTTACTCAAAATTATATTAATAATTATTACATTAACCACACTAGTCCTTCTAGTACTATGTTCAACTCCCAAAAATCATCTCAACATATGTTTCAATTGTTTTATGGATGGGAAGATTTCATACACTCTTCTACCTTCTTTTATTTCATCCCATTCTTGTTGCCATATTTGTAATAAAGATTCTGTGATTTCTTTTTTGTTTCTGCAATTTTTTCCAATAATGTCTATTATTTTTTAATTATTTTGTTTTTAAGCCAATAAGAAGTCGCTCATATAAGAGGATTAAATAATTATTTGGCTATATACCGGAGATTACTAAGAGCCCCATGTCCCTGTGCATCTTAATGGGATTTTTCTTTGGGAGTTCCTTAAAGTACACATAAAAAATATATCCCATGAACCTTCCCCCCCAGACTCCTCCTCCATAGTTTAATATGGTTGCAAAGATGCTATTGTGATAGATTTTTATTCCACCAGCTAGTATATTGAAATATCTCTTTCCAATATTGGCCAACTTAAACATAACTCTGCTTTAGTTCTTGTATTTTCTACATGATTCTTAAAATTTAATTTTTCATCCAAATAGACACCTAAGATATTTATTTACTGCCTGTCTTCTTATATTATTATTGTTAATTTTAATGGTCAGGTTTCTGTTTTATGTTTCCTTTTAAGATATATATGATGCTTTGTGATGAGCTATTTCCAATTTTATTTTTATGTGTTGTTTACATGATTAGTTATTATATTCGATCTCTCTTCTAATTCCTTTCTGCTGTTCCCTTTTATTATTATTATTATTATTATTATTATTATTATTATTATTATTATTATTATATCGTCTACATATTCACTTTTATATATCTAATCCTGTTAATTTCTCTATTAGAGATTACAAAAATATGTCCCATAATATCGGCCCTAAAATTTATCTTTGACATCCTTAAGTGATTTTCTTTGTAATGGTCTAGTTTGCACCATTAATCAATGTTTTTACAATAACCTATCGAACTATGAATGCATTTTGTTTATTTCTTCTTCCTTAAAATTTGAAAGAGTACTGGCCACCATACGTTAAGAAACACCCCGACAATATCGAAAAATATTGCTATTACATATTTTTATTAGTTGTTTTTGCAGTCTATATTGCCTCGTTAATGGTGTCCCCTGTTGACTTGGCTTTTCTAAATACAAACGTTTGAAATTCATACCAATCATTGATCATATTCAATAATTCTTTTGTTCAATGTTTTTCTTGAATTTAGCCCAGAACTTTTAGTAAGTAAATAAGCTGAGGATTTAGGATATGTATGGGTGTTGGACAACAACACCGAAGGACCTTTAATTAATCTACAAAACTACTTCAAAATTTGGTTCCCAACGTAGGGCCAACAATAGTAACTACAAAGACATTCCACCACGATAAACTACTTCGTGTTTTATCCGAATATTCCCGAATGCGAGGTTTTAAGCACTGCCTTCTGAGGCACTTCGCTCGTTAAAAGTCTTAAAGTGGTATTTCGTTTGGTGCATTTTTCTTCAGGCGTTGTACATGGGAATTAAATCCACTTTGTCCCAGGAAACAGAAGACTAATATAAAGTTAACACCTATTATTTGTAATAGGTTTTTGGCTCATCTATAGCAAGAAATCGATATGTTGCTTGACAAAAGCTTTTCTTTCATCGCTAATTTAGTTTCCAGAACTATTTTCCCCTTTTAATTAAGTTGAGTTGTTGTAACACTTTCCTTTACTATATAAGTGTAACAAACTCTCCTTTATTTCCTCTCGTGGTTGCTGTAAAAAGCCTGTCTGCAGAGTTTTCTTTTCCCCAATTTGGAAGACTGAATATTAGATTATATAAAGTGTTTGCCTCGTCCGTTTTTAACCTTTGTAACTTTACGTTAATCCGAACTCAAAGTTTTAACAAATAGGATTTGTGTATATTTTAGCTTTCAAGGTCGCAAAAAATAGCATTTGGTGGACCACTTTTACCCTCATTTTGCAAAACTATATGCTATACAACGGTTATCTATTGTATGAGCGAGAAATTACATTTTTGTTTGTCCGTTTTCCTTGATCTGGTGTTTTCATCCATACAACTCACTAACATGATAAAATACTATTACTAATGAATGCAATAAGAAGGAAAAATTTGTGTATTAATCACCTTAACTCATATCATAGTAGTGGGCCAATCACAGACTGAATATTGATCGCGATCCAGTTCAGCTGTTGTAAGTAACCTAACACAGCTGTATATTCTTCGATGACTCAACACTAAACAAACGGCTAGTTTCAAGCGCATATCTTTTTAAATGTAGTTAAGCATCTACCTGATCTGTCACGAAAATAAAGTACCTCCTGATATGCTACAAATGAGGGAATGAGTTTCTTAATGGATATGCAGTGTAACTCTACAGTCGAAAAAACTAGTCCCTTTGAACCGAATACTCATTATCAAACTATTTCTTTTCCTGTAAACACTCACTTTATAATTGCAACTGCGTTACTATCATTTGAATAGTTTAAAAATGTTTATGCAATCATATAAGAAAACCTTTACACCCAGTTGCATATGCTCACAAACAATTTCGATCCTTGGTGCACTAATGCTCTATACCTTTCATGGACAATATTTCTTAAGTTACACTTATGACATAATACTGAAATATAAAATCAAATTAAATTGCACAAAAAGGTATATCATTGATTTTTTTGAAACAAATTGAACTGTTATGTGTTGTACAGTAATGAAGTTGTGTAAACATTTAGAAACATATTAAATATGTATAACATTGTAAATATTAATAAGATAAAGCTTACCACTTAAATCGCCATCTATGGTTAACCTTTATGTTATGTATGAATCGCATTTTTATGTCTCATCCATGATTGGGCATTTAAATATACCTACCCTACAGTTCATACTGGCTGGACTGATTTACATTTCAGATAATACGTCAGATTTTGTAGCAAAATGTTATACTTATACAATTCTTAAGCAATCGCCTTTGAGTTAAAAAATAAATTTCTGCGTTAAAGTTTTTGCATAGGTAAGTAATATTAAAAAAATTAAACAATATCCCGATAATCATATAACAATGATTGAAAATTATCATTATAAATATATACAGACACTTGCAAGTAAAGAAAAACTGTGTTCATATAACAAAACCGAATTCACACAAACAGAAAATGATAAGCACTAATCATATTGGACTTTTACAGTAACAACAGTTGCTCAAAATGCCCACCATTCGCGTCGATACACTTCTGAGTACGTTGAACTACTGATTGAGCAACGTTTGCGAAAGTGTCCTCAGCGATTGCAGCACATGACGTTTAAATTTCTTCCCGAAGTGCTGTCAGTGTAGCTGGTTTTCTATGGTATACAACATCCTTAAGAGTTCACTATGGATAGAAGTCCAAGGGAGTTAGATCCGGAGAACGTGGTGGAAAATCAATCGGATCTTCGTCCTATCCAGTGCCTTGAATAGCGCCTAGGATAGTGCCTTGAATACAGTGCGCGGGGCTTATTTCTGTGCGAGGTCTCCCAGATCCGCTCTTGTGAACATCGCATACGGTACCACGAATCTCAAATTTGTCTCGAATGCGTGCAATTGTCAATTGCGTTTTCTGACACACGTCTCCATTGCCTTTGAAGTTCAACAGCATTCTCGGTTTTCCATTATCACTTCAAAATGCTTTCCGCTGTTCAAACGATAATCTTGGCTCCATATTGTTGTAGCAACGCTTGCATATCATAATGTGAGTCACATCTGTTTACAGAACACCATACTACACTTTACTGTTGTTTTTCGGTTCAATCTGAAATATATTAAATAGATATCTACTGTGAAAATGTGTATACATTTTTGACACCCTCTCTATATATAAATTAACAGTAATTATAAAATCAGAAAAGGATGAAACACTAAGAGAAAGTCACATTTGTAATCGCTATATTTCGAACTACTAGAGTTCTTGTATGGCAAAAAGAGAAGATTTGTTCCCGTTTACGGCTATGCAAGGTACCTAATTTTGTGTGATAACTGAGTCACACGCAGAAATAAATAGAATATATTGCTGACAGTATCGGATACTTTCAAGAATAAGACTACCATCCATGTAGATCTAGAAAAATATGCTCTAGCTATACATAAAAAGACTCCAGCTGTGCAGGGCACAGAAATTTATTTATGTGTAATATCTTTCATTTTAAGGGTCCACTTCCAGAAGTCTTATTTCAGTGTGATATTCTCATTATGGTATTGAATAATGTAGGCATTCAATACAGTAATATTGACCAAGTAAAAATGTCAAATACGTCTGTATACATTCAATGTAAATATGTTGTGACGTCGCGAGGTTCTATCACACGCATATCTATATTCATCTTTCATCATAATTAGCATCAATTAGCAGTTCTGACCACTGTTCATTCATTCGCGCGAAACAAGCGATTCATGTGTCTTGAAATGATGAGAGCTCAGAAATAACTCAATTTCTGTTTATACTTCATCAGATATGCTTTGGAATTTGAGAATCTGGACAATTAACACCTTGGTCACTTAACCAACCCATGATGTGCTAGACGCAAAATGGAGCAATTTCCCTTGATCCCCACATGGAATAAAAGAGCAATGCTCCGCGATTAATAGGTATGTCGACAGCCATCCAATAGAGCATGGAAAAGCCTGGTCGATATGACAACCGCAAGTGTTTCCTCTTCACCCCACCTCCATATCGATCGCTAGCCCGATGAAGGTTAAATATACCCGAGAATTTTCCAGCGCATTTTAAGCTAACTGCCTTGATGCAGTTCATAAATCTTACCCAAAATTTTGATAATTTTTGAAGTAGTGCTATAGTCCAAACTGAAAAAATTAATGATTTAATCTGCAGCATCAACACTAACAACATTTTAGCTACTAATAACTCACCATGTGTGTAAGTGAACTATGAAAAATAAATATATGGTTGACTCAGAGAGAAACCTTCTGCGGAATGTATGTTGTACACTTCATAAAATGAACATTACCGATATTCACTAAATGTTCAAATCAAAACTTTAATTTGCATCATGAGCAACGAATGAAAAATGATGTGCCACAATGATCGCAAATGTTCACATCAGGAAGATCAAATGCGAACTCCTTGGGAGTTGTACACCGCTCAGCTAGATCCAATCTTACAGAATAATAGACGACCAAATTGGTGGTGACAAAAATGATTGAAAATGATGTCGTTCAACCGAAGACTAGCCAGTCTATCGTGTAGTTTATCCTGAAAGTTGCTATCTCTTAAGCCATAGCTGTGAGGTGCGTTAATGCGTTTTACAGGCACAAAAAAGGACATCCAGAGGCTGAATTTGTGGTTCCAGTTCAGCGGGATATTAGCGCTAAAACGGTATTTTTATACACAGATCGAAAGTCAAACAACAGTTACCTATGTGTCATAATATAGCACTCGTAGTTCCAGGTTTCATAATTTATTAACACTTGCCGTTTTTCTTACAATTCTCCCACTTACTTCAGCTCAAACTAACAAGTAACAAGTGTTCTACAGTCTATTGCAACTGCTTTTATTAATTCTCCGGTCCGTCGGTCTGGGCGCTATAAATATATTCAGCATGGCTTTCTAAATGTCACGTCATTTACTTTTCCGACAGCTATCGTCCTATTAGTGGCTTTTATGCTAACTTATTATCATTTAATTCTCATAGGCTACCTTCTAAGATTTTATTTGGGTCCACCCACAGCAAAATCTTAAGTCTTAGACTCTTAACATAAATAATATATGAGTTAACAGAGGGTTTATGATTACATCTGGATATTTATTGCCTGAGCTTTCCCTACACTGTTAACAAAAGAATTACTCGTCCTTTCCAAATTCCTGGAACATGTTTTGTTCCATATCCGGTTGAGTTCCGAGTTCTAGTAACATTACAAAGAGACCCTCTTAGCAAATAAGGTTACAATGCGTGTCTTTTCGGGGAAACTTTCCCTTTCAATGGAATTTTGCCTTCTTTCCTATACTTGTAACAACATGTGTAAACCATAGGTCTATGACCCTTTTGGGGATCGCTGCTAGGCAATAATTGTCTCAAACCCCAATAAATCTGCGAAAGCGATTCAAAATTAATACCGCCCATACTACCTGTTGGGCCATCTATAGCAGTCATTTGTCGCAAATATTTGATATTAACGCCATAGAAACAGCTTAGCTATGTTGGGAGTTATAATTGACTTTTCACGTGAATATTCAGCTTTTCTTGATAAATAGGGACGATTAATTCATTTCCAGAAGCCCATCCTTATCTTTTATAAAATATTTAATGGATCCACTCTAAGAATATCCATATTGCATGGAATTGTTGTTTTTTTTTTTTTTTTTTTTTTTTAATCCTATACTCGTTCTTGGCCTTGACATGTAATACTGTTGTATGTGAATTGTAACTGAGTTATTATTGTAAACTGTAGTTGTAATATCGACGTATTAATAGTCCTAAGAAAAATACAGAATATCAAGTGCTAAAAGTGTTAGACTAATAGTAAGTTGCTGATAACAGGTCCACCATGGATAGGTGCAGATCTTTCACTTCTTGTTCAAACAATTTTACCCGATTAGTTATATAGTGGTAAAAGGTTTACTAATATAAAATAAAGCTGAAATTTTGAAAAAAAAAATGCCTTGATATAGTTTATTTAAAATTTAAAAAATATTGATACTTTTTCTGAATATATATTTTTTTTTTTTTTCTGTTCCAGGAGAAAAGCCAGCAGCGATGCAGCACGGGAGTAGAACAAGCGTGGCGACGTCACTGTGTTCTTCATGGTGGATGCTGTTGCCAACGACAACCTCCCTGAGTCTTTGGCTAGTGCTTTCTTCCTCGTCACCATTCTTGCCATCCGAAATCTCTGCAAGAAAAACCAGATGATCCCCTAGATTCTTACGTCACAGCTGGTTGTTTATGTGAAGATTTTTCCTGTGTGTGGATGTGTATGTGTAAATAACAATCTACGTTTATCAACAGTTTGTGTATGTTGGGAGATGGTGTACTTCATCGGATAAGACACTCAGAAACTCCTTCATTAACCTTCTTGTACCAAGAATTCATCTCTAATGTACGAGTAATATAATGAAAAATGAACTGCGTAACCAACAATATTGTTGTGATGGATATAAGTGAAACATTGTGTATTTCAGAATGCGATTTTTTTTGACGACTAGTGCATTCACTGAAATATCATGCTTGTCAATATTTGTTTAACTATATGCTTTAAATCTACATGCTCGTCCAACTGGCAAAAACCAATGAGCATGCGCTAAGGTGCCAAAATTATATTTAATGGCATAAACAGTATGCATCTCTTGTATATATATTTACATATAACAATGCAGTAATGAACACAGATAAATTAGAACAACTTCATAAATAAATTCTCTTTCTAAGGAGCTTTCCACACATCAGTCCTTAAGAAGAAATTTATTTCTTCTCTTCAAATCGTAGTTAATCATATTTAAATTGCGAATGAAGCTGATAAATTAAACGATGGTAAATTATTGGCTGGCCTACCAAAGAGATATCTAATGTTGATTTGTATCGGCTTGAACCAGGGGCTCTCTATGTTATTATAATTGATAACCGCAGGACTAAAGTATATGCAACTTTATTAAAGAAAATAGCTCTGATGGTGAAAGGAAAACGTAGGTATTTGTGCAATATATGGATGGATGCAGTTAAAGGAAATGAAAGGATTAATAAAAGTTCCTATTGGGTGACAAAAGTGAATTGAGAAATGTAATCTGACTGCTTCCAGGAAAGTATACTATATTTAGAAAAATCAGAAAACTGAAGCTAACAAGCCAAGTTTTTCATCTTATTAAATTTTGTTACTTTAAACTACCAAGATCTAAATTAGGTCTTGAAACTTTAGTATCGCCTTTCTATTTCTTATTTTAATTTTCGCTTTTCCTCTTTGAAGTTAATCATGGACCCAGCTCCTAAGATGTCACTTAATATCCCAAATAAACAATTTAGTTGTACAGGCATTACTTTATAAAAAGTTGCAAATTGTGTAATCAGGTTCATTTTTACCAAAAATATAAGGCGGGGCGTTACCCATAACGCATTTGCTTAAGAATTGAAAAGGCGAAATCCATTTGTTTCTATTAATAAATAAAATTTAAAGTTTACAATATGTAAATCTAAAGTGCAAAATGTACACTGTGATTCTAAAGATATGCGGTTACATTCTCTTGTTTTGCTCTATAGATGAAAGAAAAGTTTGAAAGCGAAACCATCAAAAGAACTGTGGACAAAAACATTGCAAATACTCCAGAGAAAAGGCATTCATGTCTTTCTACAAGCTCAAGGAAGTGCATTGTATGAGCTATTTGTTCTTTTTGGTAGTTTATTTTTAACGTCTTCAGATATGTAGCTGTAGATTTCTGGATAGCGATTATAAATATTATAGTTGGGTTTACCTTGCAGAAAATAAACAAAAAAATTCTACCGATAAGAGCAACACTAGTATACACTTAAGGATACTGAGAAAAAAACAATAAAATAAAATATAATATTTATACAATATATTTAAGATATTTTGATTTATTGACATTTCGTCATTAGAGAACGAAAACTGGATTTTTCTTATTATAGATTTTGAATAGATTGTTTCTACTTCGTTGTCTTATTTCTATTAGAACAAAGTGCAGTTCTATCTGTATAGAACTGGATTATATTTGATTAGATGTGTGGAGACAGAAGGGTTTGTTTTTTTTTTTTTTTGCGCTTCAGTCGTACTAAAAGGCTGGCCGTTTGTGCCTGTGGAGGAATGGATGAACTCTTGAGCACGGTTAAAATTTCTCCTCTGTTCCTACCAATCAAGTATAAACCAATGAAACCTTATTTCATCTATTGCCAATTGTGAGGTCCTTCCGAAATAGTTTAAGCTATACTTATCACAAATTTATAATAAATAGAGCTTAACAAAGTAATTTCATTCTCTTAGGAAACAGTCTCCAATATTGTGTAATATCTATTAAAAGTGTAAACGTGATATTATAAAGTAGCCTACAACTAGGTATTGAATATCAATTAAAATAATTATTTTATTATGATAGGAAATGCAACAATGCTGACTATTATTACTTCGTAGATGTGTTGGTTACGATTTTCTATTTTCTGATTTATTAATTGTAGCATTGCCAATCGGTTCCTCGGCCAACAACCGTGCGTAAGCACAAATCTTTATAATGCCAACCCATTAGTAAATAGAAATTGGTTATTAAAAAGAGCAAGAAAAGAAAGAAAAACTGACTTTATTTATTAAGTCACACTTACTTACACAGTGAATAAATGCCTCTGCATAATGCAATTAATGCATAGAGACAATATGAATGCTTCCAAAATGAATGTTAAGAGTTATGATATTTTAACTACAGTCTAATAATTTATCGCTTCAATGCTTCAATAGCCTCATTACTCAGCACCACTTAAGTGTCTTCATCTCATTGTTTTCGTTTTATTCAAATGTGATCTGTGGAAGTCAAAAGTTTGTCGTAGCAAATTCCAATTCAAATAATCCACACGTGGTTTGTTAAGTTTTAAATATTCAAAAATATCTATTTATAAGCTGAAACATAAAATACTTTTACTAGCAAGAAATATGGGAATGCTTAAAAATAATAATAAAATATATCTTAATCACCTTTTCATTTTATTGCATTTGTTTTCTCCAATACTCTCTAATTATATATTCAAAATTATAAACACATAATATTTCACTTTGCTTAATTTTGATAATACAATACGAGGTAGTAACAGGAATATTCGGGACTAGTGTTGCCATCTGGTTAAAAACGTACTTTGAGACTAATTACCGCCGTCACCCTCGAAGTAGTTCCATTCCACATGTATACACCGGTCCCAGCGATTCTGCCATTTTCCAAGTGCATCTTGGAAGTCATGTTTTTTTGAGGGTGTTTAGCAGAGACAGCGTTTCTTCTTGAATCCTCTCAGTTGTGTCGAACCGACGTCCTTTCAACTTGATTTTCAGTTTGGGAAATAGTGCGAAGTCGCAGGGTGCCAAATCAGGCGAGTACGGTGGATGGGGGACAACCGTCATGTTGTTTTTCGTCAAAAGGCTCCTGGTGAACAAGGAATTGTGACAGGGCGCATTATCATGTTGCAAAAGTCAGTTTTCTGGTCGCCAAAGTTCGGGCCGTCGTCTCCGCACATTTTCACGGAGTCGTCGCAAAACGTCACAGTAGTATGTGGCATTCACTGTTTGATTTGATGGGACGAATTCTTTGTGTACAAACCCCTTGGTATCAAAGAAAACAAGGAGCATGCTCTTCACTTTGCTCTTCACTTGACTCGCTTTTTTTTTCCTTGATGAGTTCGAGGTCTTCCACTGGGAGGATTGTTGTTTTTTTTGTCAGGGTCATAAGCGTAATGCAGCTCTCATCGCCGGTGATGACCCCGGACAAGTAGGTTGGGTCATTGGATATGGCCTGACGAAGCTCCGTGCAAACTTCAACACGCTTCGCCTTTTGATTAGCAGTCAGGATCCTTGGCAAACTTTTGCGACGACACGATGCATGCCCAATTCATCAGTTAAAATTCGTTGGCAAGTCCCATAACCAATTCCCACTTCATGCAAGCTCTATTCGACGTCGATCCTCACGAACGAGGTGTTGAACTTTGGCAACAATGTCAGACGTTGTGCAGCTGACAGGCCTACCGGTGTGAGCATCATCTTCAATAGCTGTACTGCCGGCCCTGAACCGAGCATGGCACTCAAACACACGTGTATGGCTCATGCTTTGTTCCTCAAATACTTGTTCAATCATTGCTATGGTCTCCGTAGCATTTTTCCCCAGATTTGCACAGAATTTGATGCACACTCTGCTCTAATCTTGGATCTATCGTAAAATCGCCACACACTACACACAGAGTATCATGAAAAGTACTATAGAATCTCAACACATCTACCCAGCTGCATGAAACTTTCACTCAACTGATGTGCTAGTGTTGCCACCTAGCGGTACAAAACTCCCGCCGCAACTATGTCGAGATGCCAGCATAAGTCCCGAATATTGCGGAAGCCACCTCGTTAGTTGTAATATATACTTTAATCCTTTTTATTTTCGTTATTTCTATGAGGGCCAAAGCTATAAAAATATAGTCATGATCTGCTTTAGAAATAAACCCATTTGTATAATCAAAATATCCAAAATATAACAATGTTACAATTTGAGCATTGTAATAGTGTTACAAAATTTAATGATTTTTCAGTTTATATTAAGAAGTTTTTTTTTTTTTTTTTTTTTTTTTTTTTTTGAAGAAAACGAATCATAATGAAATATGTGAGTTGAACATAAACACCAAGTTTCAACAGTTAATGTCATTATGAATCTGGACTGCAAAAAACTCAAAACTTTCTTAAACGCTCTGCAGTTAGTGTACCAATTATGAAGTTTTGAATTCCACTGACAGGGGAAAAATACGTAAAGAACCAGAATGATAAGAATTCTATTATAAGGACTTAAATTACATTACAGTATAATAATATTCACATAACAGCGATTTTGCAATTCCTTTACTGAAATGCAGAAAGTCGTATAAAACTGGAAACTGGTCTTTGCATTATTATTTACATAGGATTAACTTATCAGCGAAATTAATTCTATTTTTTCTGGTTAAAATATTTAAAATGGTTATTTGCCGTATTTGGTATGCTTCAGAAATCATAGTAGCAAACTTTATAAATATTGAACAATTTTCAACTTGATTTTCCTTATGAATATTTAAAATTAAAATAGAGCATTTCACATCGAATGATCAAAAAGGGTTGGAAGAGGGTGTTATTAATTCAAATATTATGGCTATATCAAATGAAATAAAATATATTACTCCTATTATCTCCCTACGCAGTGTTTGTTATTGCATAATTTATAACAAATTATTTTTATATGAAGCATTCTATGGCATGATTTAACATGAATCGTTTTTACATTATTCCGTATGCATAACAATTTGAGACAATTTTATTACAAAATTCTCGTGAAGTATGGTAGCAGATCTGATAGTTACAATGATTCCTAAAATGTTTTTTTGCTTCTTAAATTTTAATGGTCTGAACTGTGGAAACTTCCGTTAGAATAACGCTAGCAGGTGCGTTAGACTGCACATATGTAAGACTAACGCTGGTATATGGAATTGAGATACCATGAAATAATCGATTTTACCAGTCATTAGTTCAACTTTGATTTATAGAACATAAGACCAGATAAATAAAAGTTATGTTTTTACTATTTCCGATGCAATTTCTAAAGTATTAAAGTTTTCCCACTAGGTCAATTTCTGATATTAGTTTCACGGTGAATGTAACAAAATTAATCAGTTCTGTACTTTATAAATATTTTTCTCGCCTGATTTCATTTTTTAAATCCTCAAATATTTCTTGGCTTTACTACTTCATTTATGACTTCACAATGTCTTTATTTAAGATTACAAAACAAACTATCACTGATTAATTCAACTCATATACAATGTTTAGAGACTTTACACTGGAATTAAATGAAATTTAATGTTTTTGAAGAGTGGAAAGCCGTCACATGCATAGCGGTGGCAAAAGTCATAGTTTATGATATTATTTCAGAATTTCAAAGCATGCTAAGCATGTCGGGAATCATCGATTCACATATTAAAACATGTGATCTCAGACATAGTATGCGATTTAACAACGTTTAACGCCCGTTTTCATAACTGAGGCATCAAGGACGATGAATGCTAATAAGTTCATGTTGGGACGGGAATTTTATTTGCAAAGAAAGCGTACCAGCCTAAGTTAGGAGTATCTTGACGGCATTTGCCATTGATGAGGATTAAAAAAACCTGAGAAGTGCCTTAAGACTAAAGTCACCCGTGTCGGTTTCAAACATGCACAAACAAACAGGAGTGTCGACAAGCTGGGAACATATAAACAATATAACAATCATACAATGCTTACTTGATTGTTTTGCACCATTGCTAAAACGTAAGTACATTTATTTTGCAAACTATACCGAGAGTCTGTTACTCCATGATATTATTATACTTTACAAACCAAATTTCACTATAAATAGCCCATCTTTTATTCCTACTCATAAAAATTCCAAAAATAGAATTAATAACTGTTGAATTAAAATATTTATTATATTCTAATCCCTATGAGTTCACTAATTATACTCTAAAGTATCTTATTGAATTACACTTTGGAAAAAGGGACCTGCAGTGAGGATTGAAATTACAGGAACATATCAAAGCAGAATCACTATAATATCCTTAGGAAAATCCCCTCCATCAAACCTGGTCGTCCAGTCATGTTGGGTGTTCAAGATTGGAAAATCAAAGTGACCCTACAGGATGAATGCATCCGTAACTATTTTCATATTCAGTCACCTGTTGTTAAATAGCAATTCTATTTTACATAAGACAAAGGCCCCTGTTTAGACATGTTAAACTTGTTAAATGAAAGAAATATTGTTGCTGTCATTTTCAACTGCAAATGCATACGGATCATGACAATGTTCAAAACAGACATGTCCACTGTTACAAAAAGAATGTGTATTTACAAACAAACGAATAACAAGTTATCAGATTTATATGACAATCGCTGTGTTTTACGACAGGAGTCCACTTTCTTCTGGTACTGTATGTTATAAAAATTTACAATAGAAGATAGATAATTAATTGTCAGCCCAATGTCACTTACTTACTTATTTACTCACCCACTCATCACCACTCAATAATTCACTCATCACTTACTCATCACCACTCACTTACTCATTACTTACTCACTTACTCATTCATCACTTACTCACTCACTCATCACTTACTCACTCATCACTTACTCACACATCACCACTCACTTACTCACTCATTACTTACTCACTTACTCACTCATCACTTACACATCACTTACTCACTCATCACCACTCACTTACTCACTCATTACTTACTCACTTGCTCACTCATTACTTACTCACTCACTCATTACTCACTCATTACTTACTTACTCACTCATCACTGACTCACACATCACTTACTCACTCATCACCACTCACTTACTCACTCATTACTTACTCACTTACTCATTACTCAGTTATTACTTACTTACTCACTCATCACTGACTCACACATCACTTACTCATCACCACTCACTTACTCACTCATTACTTACTCACTTACTCACGCATTACTTACTCACTCACTCATTACTCACTCATTACTTACTTACTCACTCATCACTGACTCACACATCACTTACTCACTTATCACCACTCACTTACTCACTCATTACTTACTCACTTACTCACGCATTACTTACTCACTTACTCACTCATTACTTACTCACTTACTCACTCATCGCTTACTCACTCATCACCACTCACTTACTCACTCATTACTTACTCACTCACGCATTACTTACTCACTTACTCACTCATTACTTACTCACTTACTCACTCATCACCACTCACTTACTCACTCATTACTTACTCACTTACTCACACATCACCACTCACTTACTCACTCATTACTTACTCACTTACTCACTCATTACTTACTCACTTACTCACACATCACCACTCACTTACTCACTCATTACTTACTCACTTACTCACGCATTACTTACTCACTTACTCAATCATCGCTTACTCACACATCACCACTCACTTACTCACTCATTACTTACTCACTTACTCACTCATTACTTACTCACTTACTCACTCATCATCACTCACTTACTCACGCATTACTTACTCACTTACTCACTAATTACTTACTCACTTACTCATCACCACTCACTTAATCATTACTTACTCACTCATTACTTACTCACTTACTCACTCATTACTTACTCACTTACTCAATCATCACTTACACATCACCACTCACTTACTCACTCATTACTTACTCACTCATCATCACTCACTTACTCACTCATTACTTACTCACTTACTCACTCATCACCACTCACTTAATCATTACTTACTCACTCATTACTTACTCACTTACTCACTCATTACTTACTCACTTACTCAATCATCACTTACACATCACCACTCACTTACTCACTCATTACTTACTCACTCATCACCACTCACTTACTCACTCATCACCACTCACTTACTCACTCATTACTTACTCACTTACTCACACATCACCACTTACTTACTCAATCATTACTTACTCACTCATTACTTACTCAATCATTACTTACTCACTTACTCACTCATTACTTACTCACTTACTCAATCATCACTTACACATCACCACTCACTTACTCACTCATTACTTACTCACTCATCACCACTCACTTACTCACTCATCACCACTCACTTACTCACTCATTACTTACTCACTTACTCACACATCACCACTTACTTACTCAATCATTACTTACTCACTCATTACTTACTCACTTACTCAATCATCACTTACACATCACCACTCACTTACTCACTCATTACTTATTCACTTACTCACTCATCACCACTCACTTACTCACTCATCACCACTCACTTACTCACTCATTACTTACTCACTTACTCACACATCACCACTCACTTACTCAATCATTACTTACTCACTCATTACTTACTCACTTACTCAATCATTACTTACTCACTTACTCAATCATTACTTATTTACTCACTTACTCAATCATCACTTACTCACACATCACCACTCACTTACTCACTCATTACTTACTCACTTACTCAATCATCACTTACACATCACCACTCACTTACTCACTCATTACTTATTCACTTACTCACTCATCACCACTCACTTACTCACTCATCACCACTCACTTACTCACTCATTACTTACTCACTTACTCACTCATCACCACTCACTCACTCATTCATTACTTACTCACTTACTCAATCATTACTTACTCAATCATCACTTACACATCACCACTCACTTACTCACTCATTACTTACTCACTCATCACCACTCACTTACTCAATCATTGCTTACTCACTTACTCAATCATCACTTACTCACACATCACCACTCACTTACTCACTCATTACTTACTCACTTACTCAATCATTACTTACTCACTTACTCAATCATTACTTACTCACTTACTCAATCATCACTTACTCAGACATCACCACTCACTTACTGAATCATTACTTACTCACTTACTCACACATCACCACTCACTCAATCATTACTTACTCACTCAATACTTACACACACATCACCACTCACTTACTCAATCATTACTTTCTCACTTACTCAATCATTACTTACTCACTTACTCAATCATCACTTACTCACACATCACCACTCACTTACTCACTCATTACTTACTCACTTACTCACTCATCACCACTCACTTACTCACTCATTACTTACTCACTTACTCACAAATCACCACTCACTTACTCACTCATTACTTACTCACTTACTCATTACTTACTCACTTACTCAATCATTACTTACTCACTTACTCACAAATTACTTACTCACTCATTACTTACTCACTTACTCAATCATTACTTACTCACTCATCACTCATACACCTACTCATTCATTTACTTACTAACTCGCTCCCTTACTTACACACTCATATCTGGTTAAGGGCTGTAATTATTATCGAGTTAAACTACGTAATTAACACGTAACCTATTATTCATATATACCTATCCGGAGTATATTACTATAGGATTATGAGACCAAGCAGAGTGACTAGGATGGAAACGCTTTATACTTGAATTAGAGAAATCCCTAATTCATATCCCTTGGGCCGACTCGTATTTTTCGTGTTTGCACATTCTCCCGGCCACTTAGATAAATGTTGTGTTGGGTTTTTTCTTTCCACCAATTTTTCGCTCTCCCATGTCATCTTGTTTTATTTCGTGGGGTTTATTGCGGGGTTAAAAATGTCTGGCGATGTAATTTGGTGCGGTATAGCGGATGCTTGCGCTTTAGAATGGTTTCTGCCTCTGCATCTGATGTGGAACCGGCCTGAGGGGCTCGCATTATTTAGAGAGCCGGCGACGGAATGCTTTGTATGGAAATAGTGCAACAAACCAAGTCTGGATTTTGAGTACGCGGTGTTTCCCCTATCGCTTCTCTTCCGAAAGTGCCTCCATGGGGGTCATACGCACAAACGGTTAATGTTTGAGCACTGCTGAAATAATTCCTGTACTCAATTCAACCTAATCCAATATGATTGTGAGAGATGATCACTAAATGGACAGGATAGTAATTCTCTTTAAAGTTTCAAAAATGAGCTTTGCGGAAAGCAAAATCTCGGGAAAATCTGTAACATACAAGTAAGGTAGAAATTTATTTAAGAGATTTTCAAAAACGGATTAGAAAAGAAACCAAATTATAAAACAGCATGTTTTAAGAAAATATATTAAATACTTATGTAGGCGGGTAAGATATAAGGTCAAGAAGATGTAATTAGTGTATGAAAAAGAACATGGTTTTATTTGACAAGCAGTTAACAATTTCCATAAACGTTTGAAAAAGTTCCAATATTTCATTAATATTGAAATATTAATGATTGAAATTCAGAATCGCTTGCCATAGCTTGTGATCGTATTAACCACCGTCACTGCTGGGCAAGGTCGTTAAGACGTACTGGTGAGCAGGAGGTCACTTCAGTCCTCCCTGACTGATTTTTTTTTCAGGTTTTCCTCAGTCATAAATGGCAAATGCCGGAGAGCTACCCTAAAATATAGGCCTGGAACGCTTCCTTCCTTAAAAAAGTTTCCTTTCTTAATTTGATATTTCATCTCATGTATCATCAGTGTCCACCACCTCAGTAGTTAAATCGTGCGTTAACCACTATTACATAAATTGTATTAATCGCGTAAATTGTCATAATTTTGCATTTTAATAGATGTGATTAAATATGAACAAGGAAATTAATATTTAATTTAGTTTATCTTAATCCATAAACAATCTTGAGGTAACTATACTCGAAATATATAGGATATAATAAAATTTCACTCATATCTAAATATACAGCTAGTCGATTTTTGAAAGAATGGCCGCTTTAGATATGAAAGATGTATTTCGTAACAGAATATCTGAAGTTTATATCCTCATACAGTTTAACAAGGTTAAAAAGTTACGTTGTCAGATCTACAGGTCGAGCACTTGAGATACAGTTTCTTAAATAAACAGACACTATGATCAGGCTAAATTTGGAAAACTAGGTCATTAATCAATTTTCTAACTAGGGTTTGCAATAAAACTATTTTTCATGAAGTCAAATCCTCTTAGGGGATGTTATGTCCTACTATTAACGAGTAAGAATTTCCTTTTCCTTATTTCAGGAATGCAACAGTATCTTCATAACGTATTCTCACATCATTATTGACATTATAGAATGTCGGACCTAGTGGTGTAGTGGTTACCATACTTGCCTCCTATATCCAAGATCCGGGTTCGAACCCGGCCAGGACCGATGGATTTTTTCGGGCGTAAAAATCCTAAGTATGGCTTCCTTCGGAAGGAAAGCAAAGCCGGGTCCCGTGTCGTACATTTACGGCATGAAAAAGAACCTCAAGCCTGAAAGAAGAGGCCTCTGAGCAAAATTTGTCGGCCGTTTCACGCCCTGAGTTGAATGGGACGCTGATGGCCTGAGCTGTTAAAGAGCGTCCATAAATAAATCAATCAAAAAAAAAAAACTATATAGAATTTTCTAAGGTTACCTCATCTTCACTTATCAGCCAGAGTGCAGTTACCTAATACCTCCATCTGGTAAACAATTTTTAATTGCTAACAATACCATAAACTGAATCTACTAGAACGTTTTGGAAAATTCGACTTCATTTACGGAGCAAATCTCACCAAAAAAGGCAAACGATTTAAAAAAGATATCACGCAAAATGTCTTTTTTTTTTCGCGTATTCCACATAAAACTTATTATTAAGCAAACTACATTTTCAGAATGTCTTGATTATTATTACTGTTGTTTCTATGACAAATTAAGATTATTTACATCGTTAGATACACAGAGTCACCAGTAGTTTTTAAAGTATTTAATTTAATTTAGACTTCAGCACTCAAAGTAATGTTTCATTTGAGTACATTGATTAATTTTTTTTCATGCTTTTAAAATCCTGAGGAAAATGCAACCATTTTAAATAATAAATTTTATAAAATGCACATTGTGTAAAATAATGGTTATCACAGATACATTTTTGCCATTGTGATTATTTCAGAAAGGTATAGTTTACCTTTAACCTGATATTGAACATACAATTATCTAAAATTAATTAATAATGACTCAGAAAATTTGAATCTATTAAAGTAAATGGATGCATTTTAGACATTTTCTAAATTGGAAACGAGGATATGAAAATAACGGTTACACTCCGCTAATTTACTCAAAAAAGGGGGATTAGGTCTTAAAACTGCGTCTTCTCACTTATATGTTATTTATTTATAAAGGATCAGGAATTTTGTTTAACGTTAGTTAAAAGTTAAATGTAAGGAAAATTGTTGATTTTACAAGATTTTGGAAATATCAAGAAAAATTAGCTAGAAACGCAATTGTCGTTAATTAATAAACTTTATTGACTATGTGAAGGCTGTTTTATCTACTTTTATTTGGGTTTCAGATCCATTTGAAGTTTGTTTAGTGCATTTTACTGCACTCACATAATTGTTTCAGCATAGTTTGTAAAGCTTTCGGTGTTTGGCAAATAAGACCACATCGTCGGCAAATCTTATATTTGTTAGTCGACTGCCGTTTATGTTGATTCAGAATTTGATATGCCAGTTCATTTTCCTGAATATATGCTCCACTACACAGGTGAAGAATTTAGGAGAGATTGGATCGGCTTGGTGAACTCCTCTTTCTAGTCGGAATGGTTGTCCTGCTTCTGTTTTTACTTTCGGAAATTTTTAACTATAGAATACGCTATGTTAAATGTTGGTGTCATTTATTTTCCAGTATTTTATTCGCGCTGGCATTTGAACTAAGTACAATTACTACACTCGATTCATGGACATCCTTCTTAATCATGGTAGTGCTTACCCGGCCAGGACCGGTGGATTTTTTCGGGGCGTAAAAATCCTAAGTATGGCTTCCTTCGGAAGGGAAGTAAAGCCGTGGGTCCCGTGTCGTACATTTGCGGCACGAAAAAGAACCTCAAGCCTGAAAGAGAGGCCTCTGAGCAAAATTTGTCGGCCGTTTCACGCCCTGAGTTGAATGGGACGCTGATGACCTGAGCTGTTAAAGAGCGTCCATAAATAAATCATTCAAAAAAATGGTAGTATTTCACTGCAATATTTTGATCACTTAATGGCAAGGTATGTGAGCACCTAAACATTTATATATCATTTTCTGCAATCTCTTAAAGAAGTACGGTGAAAGTATACGCTCTCATCATTATTGAAAAATAACTCTTTCGTGACACATATAAAAATCATAGCAAATCAGGTAATTTAAGACTTAAGAAAATTATTTTAGAAACTGATAAATAGTTGAATGAAATGTGAGATTAGATGTATTAGGTCTCATGTATAATTTTAAATGAAAAACTTAAAATTATAAGACAAGTGCAGCCGTATAACTGTGCACAAATATGTATTATGACTACCATATATAACTATACTTTAATGGAAATGTATTGTGTATAAATCAACATTCTAATGTTTATTTGGCAAGGAACAACCTGGGGTTAAAAAAAAAACTGCACAAAATGTATAGTAATATTAGTTTTGTAAAACGCTGCGGTTGACAGTAGAGGTCTCTGAAAACAAGTTTCATTTTGAAGTTCAAGGGAAGGCACAGATGGCGGACAAATTTCGGCCAACTATCATGTTTTCTAATGTATGCAAGCAATTATCTACAAAAATGATGCAGCGGGTTCTATTTTTTCACCGACTCCGCATGACTCCTAGGTACATAAAATGAAACGCATGAATTTTAATGGCTTTGAACTGACGACCGGCAGTTAGCTTTCATTTAATATGTATATTAAAGGATATTAATGCGGGAGGCTCATTGCTGAAATATGAAATACACAGTTCCTCATTAGAGTATATTCCTGTGATGTGTTAGTGTTTAGTGCGCACAGAAACTCCTCAAATGCTTTTTTGCCCGTGGAATAATAATTGAAAAATGTTTCAGGATGTTCACATAAAACCTCGTGTACTGTATGAAATTGTCCCTTAAATAAATGTTGACTGACAATGGGCGGACTGAAAAAATGTTTGCTTAATCATTTTCGTCCATATCTTAAGTATATCATCCATCTTCATACACAGTAACTCACATAATATATAATTGCATAGCAGAAGAGAGCCAGGGATGATTAACGGAACCCTCTACTGATCAAAGGCAGCGTTTTACAGAAAATCGAATATTAGTATTGAGTCAGAAGTAAGTAAATATCCAGTAGCTGGCTAAATTTTAATGTGGCTTTTTTATCCAACATGAGTATGTTCCTTGTTAAAGATCCATAAACAAAATATCTTCCGTAACGGTACCACTTTGGCCATGAAACATTTAATAAATAATAGATATATTCTGTGATAACTTATTTGTATTTGGAATGGAAAATATTTTGTGTTTTTCTTGCCGTAATTACAATGAACAGCTATTACACTTAGATCGATTAGGTCATATTGCTGGAAAATATAACATTTGTCTAAAACTGAAGAATTTGGCACTTGGTTATATCAGCAAAAGTCAGAAAAAAGGATTCTAGTGCTTTAAATCGTATATCATACGGATTAAACACAAGAAAAAAATGTTCTCCATTTTAAAGGATTTTTGCGACTATAACTTTTCCGAACACATCTTGAATTAATATGGAGCATTGCAAAACATGCAACGATACTTAATACCCTTCGCAATTTGCCCTTCAATAGTCAGCAGTAAATCAAATGCGCCAAATTACTAAGTCAGCATTATTATCAATGCATATTTGAAGTATTTTTTTTTTTTTTTTTCAATATCTGTTGGGATTGTTCAAAATCATTCACATAAATATCTTTCAGTCGATATTATCGAATTAACTGGACATATAAATGGAATTATCATACTAATTTAATTTTACTTTTTAAACCATGTCGAAATATTACATACAAAATAAAGGAGCATTAAAGTGAATGAATTCGCAGAGACTGTTCTTCGAGGATAAACTTGACGTGGAAACCAAATTTAATTTTCAAATTTTCCTTAACCACGGGAACCTTCTTTAAGAACACCTTACTGTGTGGGCCTCTATAATGTAACCAAAATTTTAAAATCCTAAAGTTGCAATTCTATATATATATATATATATATATATATATATATATATATATTTTATACTTGTTCACCGGTTTACAAGATTTAAAGATAAAATCAAACAAATGTACGCAGTTTTTCAATGTATGTCTTTTTATTCTAGTGTTTTTTTTTACACATTGTTAATAAACAGTATAATAACATTTAGTTAAAAGGTATATATCGAATTCATAATAATTAACAACTACATGATGGCACAAAACAGCTTGTTAAATTTAAAATTCTGAATGAGAGGTATGATTTTGCATTTCACATACGAATTATGATATATTGACTTCTGATTCCTCGTTTATTAAAAGATTTTTATGCTTTTTTTAGATAAATTGGTACAGCGATCACATTTTTGCACAAGTAAAGTTATTACAAAAGGCATCAATACTTACATAACCTACATTGACAGGGAAAATCTGGGATTCGCCTGCCAAGAGAAAACCAAATCTTTACATGGCTGCCTCTACTCACGAGTAAGCAAACAGTTCGTTATCGAAAGGTGTGTGCCATTGCCTGGTCCACGTTTTTAGTTTACATATTTGAAAGCTCTCTTTGAAGGAAATGGTCGCCTTCAATTTTATTGTTATTTTCTTTACCCTGGGGGTCCACGGACTACAGTTTGAGAATCACTGATTTAAAGCAATCAACAACACGTTATATGTGGAATTTTTGGCTAAGCTGTTTACTTAGAGAAGATAAAATTTCTGGGGCAAATTACACAAAGCAACTGTGAAATTATTTCTTTCAGCATTACTTTTTCGGATTACATAAGTAAAAAGGCAATTGTAAAAAGTTTGTGTTGCGGTACTATGAAGATTGCTTTTAAAACTTATATGTAGGATGAACCAATGGAATGGAATGTTGTTTAAACAGCTGCGGCTGATAAAGGAATGGGAAGTTCGTGTGAATGCTAGTGTAGAGAACGCTGATGTGGAAAACAGGCAGGTGCAACATCGCTTCACTGCGCTACTGGCATTTCGTGGTAAATTGGTAGTCAAAGGCGAAAGGAATATTTAGAAGCGAGTTAAGTGTTCCTTTGCACGAGAGTGTTTCTCGCAGCTCTCTATCTTGAAAAGGATGTAAAACTTGAATAACCTTAAGGGATTTGCAGTCGCTTAGTAACAAATTAGCGGAGCAGGAATACTGACCACTTTGTGTTCCATTTCAGGTTATTGTAATGCATATAACAGATATTGTATTAACATTAATACGGACAGAATTTTCTCATTATTTGGCTTAATGTTTTTACTTTATATAAAACAGTATATCTAAGCTTCTGTATAACCAAAGATACAACATACCATCCGGGCTATTTCTTGTAGTTTTCGTTGCGTTTTCATAGCTCTTTGCATATATTTTAAATCGTTTCCACTTTTATGGGAATACCATTGCAATCAAAGTAACAAATAGAAATAAAAAAAAGCATAAATTCAATTGTATTTATCTAAAGTGTTACCAAAATAAACATTACATACATTTTGGCGCATAGAATATGTTAAATAAAAGCCCTTTTTTTATCCATACCATTTTTTTTTGTCCAAGATTAAAGGCTAGAATAAAAATTTGGTTCCATTTTCGCTTATATATAATCAAGAATACGTTTCCTAGTACATCTTCTGGAGTCCTGGGTCCATTGTATTCACCACAGTGCAGTTTAATATATAAACTTCTTAAAAGTATACCGGTTAAAAAATTTTTTCCCCTAAAAATGTCAGTCTATATAGCAAAAGGCAGAGACTGGAGGAAGATAAAATAGTTTTAAGCTATGGTTTAATACTAATGTCCATCCACAATATCAATACTGTAGAGCATAGCCTTTGTTTCCACATACTGTATAAAGTGACATGAATGTAATACATTCCTTCCTTCAAAGTACATGAGGAAGATAAAATTGTAAAATAATTATGTATTTACCTATGGTCCTTTTATGATCTTCATATCCCCCTCAAGTAAAAAATGAAATTTTTATTGAACTTTATATGAACGGAATGTTTTCGAAAATGTTATCCATGTAATGCATATATCGAAAAGGGGGTCAAAAAAGGGTCACAGGTGGTATCTAGATTTCTAGAACATACGGAAGGCTATATGTGGCTAGAAGTGATCTCTCGCCACAGTTGTGTGGAGTCAAGACTGAAGAACCTGCGGTACGAAAGGCCGTCAATTTTGTAAAATTGTTTATTAGGTACATCATTCTTTTTTACCATTAACTTTTATTTTATTGTGACCCGCGTAATAAATTGAACAGAAACAGCATTATGTTAGAATTTGTTTGTTGTTCTTTGACACAAGGATGAATTATATTAATCTGTAAAAATGTGTGCTGAAAAGAGACTCTCATTCTCAGAGCTCGTGTCTGTGATGCCACAGTACATTTCAATATACTATAGCAGTGTCGTGAATCAAATATGTATGGTAATAAGTTCATGATTATATTTGTCATCAATAAAATGTGCGGGTACTCTTTTGCTCTTTCATTGCTTGCTCCTACATACTTTGTGCAGAATAATACTTTTTTCCATTTATCTTTTATTCTTTCAGTTCAAAGGATCCAATCCTGGGTTGTTAGCTGTTCTACAACATGATTATACACTAGGTATATATTACTCAACTAATTTAGTTACCAAACTCTTGATTGTGATAATTTATGAGCTATGTAACACAATTAAGACTGAAAGTCATGCTATGGTATTAATATACAGAGGGTGGCAAAAATGTATACACACTTCAAGCAAAGAAAAATGTTTGTTAACATGACAAAATTGAATTCGCACAAACAGAAAATAATGAGCCCTAATAGAAAACAAACAAAACTGAATTATACAAACAGAAAATGATAAGAACTAATCATCTTAGACTTTTACAGTTACAACAGTTGCTCAAAATACCCACCATCGGCGTCAATACACTTCTGAGTACGTTGAACTACTGACTGAGTAACGTTTGCGAAAATGTCCTCAGCGATTGCAGCACATGCCGTTTCAATTTCTTCCCGAAGTGCTGCCAGTGTAGCTGGTTTTCTACGGTATCCAACATCCTTAAGAGTTCCCCATAGGTAGAAGTCCAACGGAGTTAAATCCGGAGAAAGCGGTGATAACTCTATTGGACCTCTTCGTCCCACCCAGTGCCTTAGATGATTTACGCAGGTACATCTCGTTGGTAATGTGGTGGTGCACCACATTACTGGAAGTAAAATGTCGCATTTCCATAGAGTGTATGAATGACGGGTAAGACGGATATGCATTTCATTTTCAGGTACACTGAATCATTTACTGTTCCTTCAAAAAAGAATGTTCAATTAGACCATTACATTATGTGAGTCACATCTGTTTACAGAACATCAATTACTGTTGTTTTTCGGTCCAACTTTGAAACGTATTAATACTGAGAGAGTGTATATACATTTTTTGGCATGTAATTCCCTAATAAAATATGACAGATTCTTTTACACTAAAATTTAATTTGAACAGAAAATTAAGTGCCACATTTTAATGAAAAGTATGAAGTATTATTGTTATTAAAAGCAATTTCAGGCCATTTCGAAAATTAATTATAATCAAATGAATTTATGAATTTTTCATTCGTATCCTCAATTGCTAGATACTATCTCACTGACATGCCTTTTGGTGCATTTTATTAACTGAAAATAAAATGAAAATTAATATTCTGGATGCTGTTTATTGCAACATAAAATAGGTTTAAAGAAAATATACTTATTCAATGAGTGATATTTTCAATAGATGCATCTTCCCCCCCCCCTCTCTGTCTGTGTAATTTTTTTGCAATATTAAGACGGGAAGGTTCCCTTTTCCACTTTACCAGGAACAATTACGATATTATAATATATACAATACACATACTATACAGATAATGGCATTAACAATTTGAGTGTAGTACTTGTTAAATGCTATATTCTCCAAATAAATAATCTTCAAGCAGTGTTCTAAATTGTCGTAATGACCGGCAGTTCTTGATATAAGACAGTTCCAGAGACGAGTAGCGACAACTGTGGAGAATGAAGTAAAGTAAATGTTCGGTGTAAGGGTATAGAGAGATGGAAGTTCTTAGGCCGTTTAAATTATAATGAAAAGGGGTGAAAATGAGTTGAAGATAGCGCGGAGTTAAGGTGTATAAAATTCGACGCAGAAGAAGAAAGTGTACAAATTCCTTCTAGCATCTAGTCGATGCCAGTATAAAGCCGATTAGATTTAATTAGGTTGTATAGACAGGCATTATGAACACATTGTACTCTTTGTCCAAGATTTGTCGTGACGTCAGTGAACACAACGTCGTAGTAATTGCAATGTGGCTTAATCAATATTGATACAAGTGTTTTTCTCACATTCACTATAAAAGGTCTTAATCCACTTCAAGGAGTGGAGTATTGAAAATATTTTTACAACTGTCCTTTGTTTGAATTTGGCAATTAAGATAACTTCATGATAGACGCCGAGATTTAACACGTATTTTATTGGCACTTATGTTTTATTAAGTTTTACAGGTATGAGCATTGTTATATTAATTCAGTTCAGTAATCGATTATGTTCCATTTTGATTACCTGCAATTTTCCCATATTTATAACAAGTTCTTTTGCTTAGCTCATGATGATACTGAATCTAAACCTTCATTAAGTTGCAGCGGTAAGGTGGTAGTGGAGTCAGGAATTGAAAAGGATTTAATGTAAATGATTGTTTTGAATAATGGTTGTAATCTCAGGGGTTGAGACTCTTATGCTGATATTTTTATGTTGCTGAGAACATAGGGGAAGGAGTGAGGAAATTAATAAGATTTCTCATAATAGGAGACTAAATACAATATATCATTCAGAATCTATTCCACTTAAATGTGTCACCGTTACTTCTTGGAGAATGTTTTGGGAAATATGTGCCACTTTAGCACTATATGGCTATCTAACGTCCAAACGCACTTTAATAACTCTGATCCTGAGCTCCACTAAACTCAACTAATTCTGAACAACTGCCTACTCCTCGCTGATAATTTTCAACTAACGATACTTTTCGACTGAACTGAACTAAACTGATAGTCGGACTGGCCTCTCTTTGCACTAACGTGACTTGAACTAAACTGAGAATACCTTTCCACCATTAATGTCCCACTGATTGGAACTAAACGGAGAAAGAATTGTCTGGGCTGCAAAATCACAAGACTAAATAAACATGGCAGCCTGCGTCTCACGAAGCTATCGCATATTCTTTTTAAATATGCTTTTAGAAAAATCTAGAATATTTTATTCCATCTCCGCGTATCTATTGGGTAATCTGTTCTCCCTGATTCTTTTCTGCTACATTATTGGTCAGGTGACTTACGTGACTTCTTGCATGTCACCCATATCTCTCACGTATTAATTGAAACCGTTATGATCTCCCTTCGAGAGGTTATTACCTTGTTCTTCACCCCCGTAGTTGTCGTGCGTTTTATTACGCCTACCCTGCTTTACAATTCTCTACCAGAATACAAAATAAACACAATTTTCAAGGACTATCTTTTAGAAATTTCTCCAGGAAATGTCGGTTCGCATTGTTGCTTAGGTCATCTTTACAAATATTGTTTACAATAGGCAACAGGTCTCTCTGTCCTCGTCACCAAGTCAGTTTTTATGGCAAGGGTGGATTTTTGCACTATGATAATAAAATGACATCAGAAACAATAATTCACCTCTTTTACAGGAAATAAAAACGACAACCTTATCATAATGAAAATGGAAAAGTTATACAACGTTAATTAATATGATAACTCTAATTTAATTGAGGATAACAGCTCACAAATACTACTTCAAAGTTCAGCTATGGAGTTGATAAGTTGGTCCTGAATTCTTATACAGTTGAAAATCGTTTTGCATATATGTGTTATCTGCAAAGCTTAATGCAATAAGTGACATCCTGTATATAAAGAGAAAATTGTACTGGTCCCAGTACCGACCCTAATGGCACTCTAACTACTTGTGATATCCAAGACGAAAAGCGATCTCCTATTGCACCACACTGCATTGAGATAGAAATTAAAGCATTGAGTGTAGTTCTCAGATATGAAGTGACTTGGGTTTTTCTTTTTTCGATTTTTAATAGTACTTCACGCCCCTTTTAACTACTCAGGTATCACAGGCGATGGACAGTGATGATACATGAAATGAAATGATACTAGGAAAGTCTAAGTTTAGGGTAACTCCCAGACATTTGCCATTTATGAGGACTGAGGAAACTCTGGAAAAAACCTTAGTCATGGAACACAGTCCTAGTGGGAATCCAACTCCAAACCTTTCATTCCGGACACTCGCGAATCCGCGTCTTAACGATCACGGCCAGCCTTACCGATACTTAAGTTTTGAAAGTAACTTAGTAAGCGTTAACACACATAATAATATTATTATTATTTATTAGCTCTCAGTCAAGAGGACACTTCCTTGTTTTAGAATTATGAGTAACTTCAAAAATCCAATTTCAATACAATAAAAAGCAATTAATTTTGGCAGCTTTTTAGCATAATTTCCCCTTTCCTCATAATGAAGGAAATAACATGTTATTTCTCTTTGTTCTGCTTATAAATTTCGTAAATCTTAACCTCATTTTGCAGTATATCCATTTTATGATTACTAACTAATTTACTGGACAATATTGGCATTGTTAACAACAAAAAAAAAAACAATTTTAAACGAAGAGAACTACATTTCTATAAATACGACTATATACCAATATTCAATCAAAATCATATTCGAGCCCACCTGCACTTTGGTTTAAATTATTGACGTCACCTTCCGGAGGAGGGCTACTGCCACGGGTGGCTGACCGAGGTCGTTAAGGCGCGGACTCGTGAGCGGGAGGTCTGGGGTTCGAATTCCGCCAGGACTATCCTCCCTGACTGAGATTTTTCCGGGTTTTCCTCAGTTCTCATAAATGGCAAATGCAGGGGAGGTACCCTAAACTTAGGCCTGGAACGATTCCTTCCTTAAAAATAAATCCTTTCCCAGTATATCATTTCATCTCATGTGTCATCAGCGTTCATCGAGTGTGGTGCCTCTGTAGCAAAAACGAACATTAAACACTTTTCATTCATTCCGAAGGAGGATTTCTACGCTGCATTGAGAACGGGAGAGCAGGACATAGCAGTTGGAAAAAGGTTTTGCGCTCTACTGTGAATAGACGGCAAGATGAATTTCAGTACATACCACATACCATCTATCGATGGAATCGGACTCTCAAAATGGAAAAATTATTGGAAAATAGTCCGATAAAATGCAGCATTGATCGTGTATATTACTAATGCTATTTTTGACCAAATATTCTGATTTTCAACTGATTCTTTGAAGAAATATTGTACAAAGAGACGGGAAGTAAATTGGAAAATGTTTATGTGAGAAATCAATTTTGTTATCCATCAAATTGACTTAGGTATTTGAGTTTCATTTCTTTCCTATTTATTCTTCCTTCCCTTTCCTTTCCTACCTTTCTTTTTTATTTTATTGTATTCTTTCTTATAGTTTCCTAATGTCCCTCCTCTATATTTATATGTTTATTCTCCTGATTTATTATTTTTTGTGTTTTCTTTTTTCGCCAAGTGCATAAAAATTCTCCGAAAAATTCCCTATTTCTTTTCTTTCTCTTTATTTATATCATTTGTTTTTATTTATGACGTAATATTATCTAGAAATGCTTTTTCCCCTTATTTTGTGATTATAACATTAAAATGGAATCAGACAAGCGGTTGTTCATTGTTGTATCTAGTTCCTATCAAAACAAATCTATGAGGGAGGAGTCTTATAAGGCTCACAGGACAGTAATAAAGCAACAAAAGAGCATTAGGTTGCAATTATTATGATTGAACATCCAATACTTGCTTATGATAACGTTGGTACACGTATGAAATTAAAAATGCAGCATTGTTTTAAATTACGAGCAAGGCGTGATATATTACTAATTTTTTTATATTTTAAAAAATAAATATTTTATAATGTTATTGTTAATTTCGATAGTATTTCAATTGGAAAAGTGGAATATTGACACCTATAGGTACAATTAGTTTTCTTGTATATTCATGTGGTTTTTAATTAAACCACATTGATATATATTTAAATGAGTAGCACATTAGGATAGATTTTTGTTTCTTCTGTTCCTTTTTGTTTGCTAGTAGCCCATGCTGTGGAATGAACCCCATTACATTTGAAACCACTGCAAAATCTCTTTAGAAGGAAATAAAATTAGCCCTTGCTAATGAGCTGAACTGTGAAGCTGTTGTAAGTTTTAATTACAAAATAAACTCAACATAATTATGCAATCGGCAGTGGTGATAGATGTCGTTAAGGTGCGCACTCGTAAGGGGGAGGTCTATAGTTCGATACCCGCCTGGATCGCTCTTCTGAGTTTTTTTCAAGGTTTTCCTCAGTACTCATAAATACCGAGAAGATACCCTAAAATTAGATTTGGAGCTCTTCCTTGCTAAAAAAATTGTTTAAACTTGGCACTTTGCTGCATGTTAATTAAAGCAAATGCATAATAAATTGGTTGAATGGCCATTATGAGACATCAACTCTGGGAAATTAGCAAGTCGGTCCTGGTGGTGTAGTGGTAACCATACTTGCCTCCTAAACTCAAGATCGCGGGTTCGAACCCGGCCAGGACCGATGGATTTTTTCGGGTATAAAAATCCTAAGTATGGCTTCCTTCGGAAGGGAAGTAAAATCGTGGGTCCCATGTCGTATATTTACGGCACGAAAAAGAACCTCAAGCCTGAAAGAACAGGCCTCTGAGCAAAATTTGTCGGCCGTTTCACGCCCTGAATAGAATGGGACGCTGATGAGATGTTAAAGAGCGTCCATAAATAAACCAAATAAAAAGAAATTAGGAATACACCTAAAATGTTTGCAATTATAATAAAGGCAGTGATGACAAACCTATTGTAAAAAGTACATAAGCGAATTTGAGATTGAATATTACACAGAGAAATCCTTGTAATACGTGGAGTGCAAAATATTTTTTGCTAGACCTCATATGGAATTCACGTTTAAATGTGCGCCCCTAAGAATAATTTCGTGGGCTTTGGGTTCTTGCGGAAACTAAGGGACAAGCTGCTAGATTAATGTGATGAGTCCCTACTAAAGTGCAATACAGGCGGGTGTAGCGGTTTGGAAGGTTGAAGTGAACCCAAATCTTCCGTATATTCCATCAAGAAACTGCTGATGAGCCGAAGACAAGAGTTCATTTAAGTAGTTAAAACATTAGAATTAAAAGAAAATGTATATTAAAATGTGTAATTTTTAATTGAGGTAATTTATTCAAAGTAGGGGAGGGAAAAATTAGTTGTAAAGTGCTTGAAATAATTAATAAATAAAGCAGTTTCACTGGCCTTCCAAAATAAATCTTGAAATAAATTTATCATTACTGCAGACGACATAAAAGTCAAAAAAAAAAAATGGAAACGCAGAAGACGAGCTAGGTTAAATGTCTGTAGATGCAGAGCTCTGCGCAGATAGGAAAGGAAATTGAAAATGTGACGTTTTACGACTGTTGAAACTGAAAGTAAGGAAAGTTCGAGAAAGTTTATCGATTGCAGACCAGGACATAAAAAACTTCAAATATAAAGTATGGAACTCTGGACAATCAAATGAATGAAGCAGAAAAATGCACTCCGGTTGACTTTCTCTTCCTTTGCTCATTTAGAGCGAAGTTCTAAGAATCCAGTATGTATTTTGCTTTACGTGAATAAAAATACCACCCATATTGCAGCACAAACTGAACTTTTGATCACATTTTCCTCCTATCCATGAACAGACGAAACGCATCCCATAGTACAGGAATGATAAATTATATGACGTGTCAAAAGGGTCACGAAGGTGAGACAGACATGCCGGAAGACAAGAAGACCAATCAAGTCATTAGAAGAACTGACTCCTCCAACTTAACTCTGGAGAACCAGGTCACCAGCACCTATGTGACGAGAACTTGATCACATAGGGGCAATTTTCGTCTCGAGCAATTTGTAAGTAATAGTTGATGAAGGATATATACCGAGGGTGTCAAAAATGTATACACACTTTCACAGTAGATATCTATTTAATATAATTCAAAGGTGGGCCGAAAAACAACAATAATGTGTAATATGATGTTCTGGAAACAAATGTGACTCTTATACATTATGATAGTGTAGCTACGTGACAGGTAAATCAACAATAAATAAATGAAGCCCAGATTATCTCATGATGTTCTGTAAACAGATATGACTCACATTACGTTATACTAGCGTTGTTACAACAAAATGGAGCCAAGATTATCGTTTGAACAGCCAACGCGAATAACAATTGCACGCATTCGAGACAAATTTGAGACTCATAGTAGCCTATGCAACAGGATGGTGCACCACCACATTACCACCTAGATGTACGTGCGTACCTTGATGACAATTTTCCAAGGCACTGGATAGGACGAAGAGGTCCGATTGAGTTTCCACCGCGTTCTCCGGCTCTAACGGACTTCTGCCTATGGGGAACTCTTAAGGATGTTGTATACCATAGAAAACCAGCTACACTGGCAGCACTTCGGGAAGAAATTGAAACGGCATGTGCTGCAATCGCTGAGAACACTTTCTTAAACGTTACTCAATCAGTAGTTCAACGTACTTAGAAGTGTATCGACGCCGATGGTGGGCATTTTGAGCAACTGTTGTAACTGTAGAAGTCTAAGATGATTAGTGCTCATCATTTTCTGTTTGTGTGAATTTAGTTTTGTTATGTTAACACAGTATTTTCTTTACTTGAAGTGTGTATACATTTTTGGCACCTTCTGTGTATAATAATGATCTTCACTGGTCTTTTGCCTTTGTAGAAGAACGCACGCGGTTTGATATATGGCGATATCTGTGTTAATATTTAAGTGGCCATTTTTCTATTTCTGCTTTTCAAGTATTGAACTAGGTGTGAATGAAGCTGTACTGTTGGAATTTACTGATAACCCCCGTCGATTCATTCTAAAAGTAGTATAAAGTTAGTGTTAATTAATAATGGCATGCCTACTGCTTTAATTAGAAAAGACATAAAATTATGTATTTTTTATTTTATTGTAGTGCTAAGATATGTATAAATAGAAGATCGCAAATATTTCAAAGTCAGGATGCAATAAGTAGTGTTGTTTATTGTTAGTGGGGCAGCCCATAATGCGCCTGAGGAGTAGTCTGTAAGGTGCTGTAAGTTATCTGTAACGTGGAAATGTTTTTCTGCTTATCCTGTTTACTGAACATGGCTTGTTGAACGTAAGTATGAAAGCTCTTGATGTAGAGGTGCAGATCTTTACACATTAAGGAAAATTTCCCAAAAATTGTTGAGTCGAATGTTGAAGGATTACCTAGTTCTTATTAACTCCCATATTTCGCAAGGCCCCGGGCTTGCAGGATACATAAAATGCTGCTGACAGAGCTAATGGAATGCATTCCTTATCTTATATACTTTTTCAGAAATAATAACGCGGATATCTCTAAAGAAATTGCAAAATAAAATAAGATGTTTCTGAAATATGAGGGCCAAAATGAATAATTTTAAATTTCCGTACTTACCACGTGGTTGGAATTTGGAGAGCCGAGAAGTAAATGGCGAACATAAAGAACGATTATGCCTTGAAAAAATCTGCCTATGTGTAAGTTAAGTTGTAGTGCTGATCTAGGGCAAGGATTGCCATGACGAACTTAAGCCAAGCAAAGCCAGCAAAGAACAGTAATGAAAGATACCAGTGTGTTATCGATGGTTATGTTGACTGGAATCCTGTCCGTCACTTAGAAAGTGATGCAAACTTCCACCTTTATACTCGACGATTTTGAATACTGTTGATCTATTGTTGGATTATAATGAAAAAAAATTAATTTAATGGTAAAATATCTTTGATATCTTCAATAAATTAATTAAAGTTTAGTTTTACGGGTAAATAACCTAAATTATATTGCTTGGAAATGGTATAAGATAAAGTATTTATATTTGCAGACCTCGACTGAGGACTTTAGTGAGAAATAAAATTATATAATTTGATTCAGAGGGCAGAACTATGAAAAATTGTTGAACAGTAAATATACGCTGCTAAATCTCGATTAATATTTAAAAGAAAAAAAAACTCTACTTTTAATTCGACCCTAAATTTGTGCATACTACTAATAAATGACTAATTTAATTAAAAACTTGCCCTAATTTAGCTAAATGTAGCAGATATATGATTACCAATTTTAATAATAATAGCAACAATAATAATAATAATAATAATAATAATAATAATAATAATAATAATATGCATGTTGGAAATTATAATTTCCAACACTATACACGGGGGGGAAAAAAGCTAATTTAACTACTGTATTGTGCTCCCGCGAAAAATATAGTTACATAGACAACAAGCATTACGAAAATAATTAAATCCCCAGTGAATATATCCATTATTTGCACAAATAATAAAGGATATACTATAGTTCACCTTGTTTACTCTGAACTATATGCATGGTTCTATAGTTTTACAGTATAGTTACTTTTCAGAGCTTCTTCAACTCATGTTTTTTATACATTGGCCTATAATCTCCTGCGAGTAAACAGGTGTACCTTATTGTTTATAAGGTACCAAATCCTCCAGTGATCTTCGTTGGAAAGATGTCAACCCACATTTGGATAAACTCTATGACCAGGGAGTTTCAACCAAAGGAATGTTCACAGCGGTCCACCATGTAGGTATATATATATATATATATATATATATTGTGTAGTCAGTTTAAATAAGTTAAATTTTTGATAGTAAAGACTTTCATTCATCCAACTTCCACCTTACCCGTAGATAACTTAAGATATATAAAACTTTTCCAAACTATTACTATTACTATTATTACATTACCCTTGCTTCTATTAATATTACCACTACCACCACAGCCACGAGAATACTATTATTAAAACAATAAATTTTTCACGTCTTTAATCGCCTTAGTTTAGGTTTATTATTTTATGAGCAGTTTTGTGTCAAATTATAAACATGTAATAGAGGGCATGTATATAACCGTAATATTATAATAATGCTAGAGAATTTCGCAGTATAAGAAATGTTGGTTTATGCTTATACGAAAGAATAAGTTTCTGAAACTCTTAAATGTGCTGTTCCCAATAATTGTGCATCAGCTGTGGCATTATTATTATTATTATTATTATTAATGTCTCTTAATACGGATGTCTCTAGGAGAAGGACAAAGTTTTATACTGAGTTCAGAAATACACGAAAGCATGTAGGTCAACTTTCTTTGATTCCATTTGGTGGAAAGTAAAATTCCAATTAGCATCTGTGTACCGAAGTACAACTATAAAGAAAGAGATAAGGATGGAGATAACAAATGAAAATAATGGCTGTATAACCTGCAGAGCGAGTGGAGCGGTCGTATATTGGCTGGGACGTGAGTTACAGCTGTACATACCTATAGTGTTTGCCCGGCTGCAGTTCCCTTCCTAGACTCCCACATGGAGCAGAGAAAGATTTGCACTGGGATTCGACGTCCTTAACAAAATCCCCGTCATGACGTAGCCAATGCCAAGAGAGACATACCTTGTCTAGACTTTTAGACTGTAGGAAAACGTGCGAAAATGGAGGAAATATGAATCTCAAGGGATAGCACGAGCACACATAACTTTCCATTCTTATATATTAAAACGGAACAACTCTTCTACCTTTTCTGTAGATCTCTGAAATGCACTACCTAGAGGAATTCCTCTGTGGCCACAGCCTGCATAAATATCCTTGAAGAAATCTGTATGTTGTTCTTCCATCAAGAGTAATTGCTTACAGATAATATTAATATGAGCTTCCTGTGCTGTGGAGGTCAAGTTTTCAATTCTTCATTACCAGTTTGAGTCGATTGGCCATTTATTTCCTTAAATAAATTTAATTCAATACGTCGTAGGCGTTCATATATAGCATGTACTGTTTCTTTTTATTTGTTTCATTTAAAGACGCTCTTTAACATCTCAAGGCATCAGCGTCCCATTCTATTTTGCTCAGAGGCCTCTTCTTTCAGTATTGAGGTTCTTTTCATGCCGTAAATGTACGACACGGGACCCACGGCTTTACTTTCCCTTCCGAAGGAAGCCGTACTTAGGATTTTTACACCCCGAAAAAAATCCATCAGCCCTGGCCGGGTTTGAACCCCGCGATCTTGGGATTTTAGAAGGCAAGTATGGTTGCTAATACACCACCAGGACCGAAACATGTACTGTGTCTCTACATTCTTTGTTTATATATGTTAATAGACCCGCACATTAATGCCCAGGCCGTTATTCCGTTTTCAGGTACTAAACAAAAATTGTCATAGTAATTATTATCACATACACTGTACCACCTTCTTTATCTTTTATTTGTTCTCCCTTTCTTCAAGCACATTGTAAGTTACAATTATCCTCTTCGTCATTACAACCACTCTAAACTTTGATTATTTTAGCATGTTTGCCTACCATTCAAAGATCAGTCATTCATAGCCTAAAACAAAGAAGAATTGAGAACTACATTTTAAGGTTTTAAAATTGTACTTATGCAGGAGCATTAAACTAAGAATAAAAACATAAAATGGAGCGATTTACATCCTGTTTTATATGGGTTTCTATTAATAATTAATTTTTAAATATAAGTTACCGAAAAGCAGAATGCCTCTGGTATCTCTTCTATATTTTTTTTAAAAAAAGAATTGTTTGTGATTTTTTCCATATTGTACACTTCAAATGTGCTATACTATAAATAATTTATGTAAAAGTTTTCATAATTTTCTCAATAAAAAGCTTACAAAACGAGTTTTATGTGACTTTTTATGAGGGCAGGTTTTAAGCCTAAAATAAGCATATAAAATAATTTCTTAGAGGCTGCACCCAATTGGAAATAACTTTCTGACAGTGAGTCCTATCATTCTTAAATGACAAAGAGAAAGTGATTGGTCGGTTTGTTGCATATTTACCTGAAACCCAAAATTTAAAAATCCCTCTAATAACATTAGTATTTATTTTTCACAACTAAACTCCATACATACCATATAAATAAAATAAAAAAATATTTTTTGAAAATCAGGAAAATCCAACGTTTAGGAGTGGGAGTTTATTAAAAATTTAATAAATTTAAATTTAAAAATCGCTCTAGCAGCACCATTAATTTTTTTTCATGACAAAACTTCGCACATGCTATTTAAATTAAATAAGAAAAACATTTTCTGAAAGTCAGTGAAATCATATTATAATGAGTGTTTACCTGAAACCCAATATTTAAAATTTACTCTAGTGGTACCAATATTTGATTTTTCGCATTGAAACTCCGTATATGTCATTTGAACAAAACAAGAAAATAGTTCCAAAAATCAGAGAAATCGAACTATTATAAGCAGTTGTTTACCTGAAACCCAAAATTTAAAAATACCCTAGTGGCAATAACATTTATTTCTTTTCAACAAAATTCGGCATGTAAAATAAAAACAATAGTTTTTGACAATTAGGGAAATGGACCATTTGGAGTAGGATTTGAAACCGAAATTTAAAAAGCACTTTTGTATTTACTTTTTTATATATTGCTTTAAAATAAAAGGATAAATTAGTTCAGCATATAAACTATATTTATAACGGTGCATATGTTTAATATTAACAAAAGTATCACCGTGAAGATAGTAAATGTGAAATATTAATCTAATGTGTGTTTGAGAATTATATTTGTAGGTAAGAGCGCTCTGTAATAATCTTCAGAAAACTTACGTTGTATGCTTTTATTAAAACAACATATAAATTAAATTTCAAAGCAAATGAAAATGCACATTTTTAAATAGGAAATGTTTTTGTGTATTGAAAAAATGAACATCTTTTTTTCTTAAATACACAATGTAACTCGAACCTTTCTGTTTTTTTTTCTATTGTAGTGAATGTAAAGATAATATCAAAGTTCATAAACATGCTTACATTTAAAATACCCATACAGTAGTCTATCAGTGGTCATATATGTAATTTAATTAATTGTATGACATTAATTTTTGTGGTTTAATCTGAACAACAGTAATATTAAAATTATTATTATTATTATCATCATCATCCCAAATATGCTTTCTCTTTTGTGATACTTATAGATTATAACAACTCAAGTTTGTTCCCCTAATACCACAACTTATTTCACTTCATTAATTAAAAGGCCATAATTTGGATTTCATATTCATTTTTAAGTATTTATACTTGGTGAGGAATTCGCTTTGTTTACGCAGCTCCTGCGCGATGGACTTTTTGTTATTATGTGTGAACTATTGCTGTACATTGTCTAACAATTTGTATGTCACTCTCCATTACAACAAATTTTATTGACTCTCAGCGAAGAAATAATACATAGACAATAATAGTCCAGTGAATATCAACGTCCCTCTCCTTCCATTTCTGTAAATGGTGCTTGAATCATCGCAGCTGGTGGACTCTGAATGGAACATGAATGAAATTATAAACTGAGGAAATAATTTCTTAGTGGGGAGGAGATTTTCAAGGCTTAAATTTAGAGAACCTCTGTGGCATATGACATTTATGAGGATTGAAGAAAGCCTATAAAAATTTGCATTAATAAAGGATGATCGTGAAGGAAACTGAAACATTTTACCTCCCATTCTCCGAGTCCACACCTGAGCGAACTCGGACACTTGTGTCCGTGCTTTCCAGTTCTCCATACTGTCCAGTGCATACCTGTAACTACCTGTGAAATATTGAAATGAGTTCTGCAAAGCAAAAAGAAGGAAATGCCATATTCGAAAATACCTAGTTTGTAAGCTATTACATCAACCCCACTTGGAAGTACAATATAAAATTTTTTGGTGCATTTGATGTTCCTATTTCTTGGATGTATCTATAGTTTGCCTTGTAAATCCAGTAAAATTGTTATAACAAAACTTGTTCAGGTTGGCTGAGAAGGAAAATTAATGTATATTAAAGGATTTTTTTTAAGAAAAACTTGTTTAAACCCCTTGTTACTTTGTTTCATACGTTCGACTTTAGCTGAAATTACAAACAATGCATTAGCAGTATGTTTAATGATTTTCAATACCGTATAACTATTAGATGCTAAATATTGCACACATTGAAGATGTTAAGTATATACTAGTAAAGTCAGTGGTTCATAAATACGGAAAAAGCTATTGATGATCGAGTCTTGGGCAACGTGTTTTAGAATTGCAGCGGGATTTATTATTGAGCGAGTTTCGGTTAGGTGTGTATGGCGGTTATATTGTTGACTGACTATGTTTCCGCGGCTGCTCGCTATGACGTCTGCTGCAATTCTGTTGGGTTGGATCTCAGGGTCCTCTGGAGTGTTTTGTGGATCAAATTTAGATCCACGGGAACAGGAAGCGTATCACCCAAAAGATACACTAAGTTGATTGCTTCCCAATAGCTTATTCAAATCTTAAAGTACTGGCGATTACTTCCTGCTACTTCGTACACTGCTCGTTGCTGTCTAAAACATTGCCATTACTTTGTTAAACTGATACTCTGTCTTAACCTCGTAACCTTTTCACCAATCTTTTATTCCTATTACTACTGCCTTTACTAGTTCCCGTTGTACTACTGCCTTCCCTTCATTACTAACTACTAGCTAATTATTCTTCTCAAGACTTCCTACCAACTTTCTCTCACAACTCATTGCTCAAAATCTCCCTCCGTTAACTCCTAACTTCTAACTGTCAAAAAAAAAAAAAAAAAAAAATCATCCACTTCTGTTCCTACACTCTTGTTTTTCTATATCATCGCCATGCCTCTCGCTAAATTAAATTCCCTCGTTTATTATTCTATTCCCGAACTATATGTTCACCACTGGCTATCTTAAAATATTTATTGTATCGCTAGGTTCTCCTCATTTGTTGATTTTTATTCGATGCCCATTGGCTAAAATTATTTTCCCCTTTCTAATCTACACTACCTTCCCACGAGCCTGAATTTTCCAAGAACAGCCTGCCATAAATTTCCGTACTTTCCTTACATGTTGATTTCTAAAGTAACATCTTTTTTCTCCCTTAGTTATAGATTGCCAAATGTTCTCAGAGATAACGCACGCCTTATTACCAATTACTTTCGCACACTCACTCTTGAGTAGGCGGCATAACACTTTGTACTGCTGGCCTGCCTATAATAAAACATTTTCGTATCCATTCTGACACTTCCATTCCCTTTTAAAATTATTGCTATATCTTATTTGTTCAAACTCTATCCCGTTACGGCCATTTGCTAGTTTGTTCATATTTGCCGATGATTTACCATTTGCCGGCTAGACGCGTTACGCGTTATGTTATGTTTATGTGTTTTCTTACTATTTTCTAAATATTCACATGGACAGAAATTCCGTGAGCTGACAAAAGAATCTTTTTCCCTTTTGTATCTCATATCCTTGTCTAAGGAAGGGTCAGCGTACGAGCCGTCAGTAAGGGTACAAGGGATTTCTCTGTCTGTTTCTCACACCTTTACCTTCATGTGGCTCCAGCCAATGTATACAATACCTTTTGTAAATTACAGTTACTTGCCAAATGATATACATATAAAGTTCAAGTCTCAAATTATATCAATCCCTGTTAAATCTATCTCTAAATTATTTAATTATACACATACATAATAAACATCATTATCAAATCAACATTTTTATAAATACAACTATGCATCCTCAAATTCTAAATTCAATAAAGGTAGCCTTAATTTCGGCTGCGGAATCCATCCTTTAGGTCACTGCTAAATCAGCAGTTTGAGGTTTTACTGTTTCTGATCACTCAACATATGCTGGTACACTGCAGAAAATGTTTCAATTGCCGCCCATCTGGAAACGATATCAGATATAGCTGCACAGTTTTTCATGTTATTTCATTATGCAAATTATGTCTGCCTTTTAAGGAAATAAATATTCGTTATGCATTAAATATACGTTCAGTTGTGCATGTCTAATGTAAAGCGCAAAATAGCCATGAGTCTAAACAAATTTCAATGGTAATACTTCTTAGTAACTCTAGCCATTATAGTGTGTGAACTGTTTATTAATAAGATTAGCTGGAGATATATCATTCTACCTCAAAACCGAAGAGATAAACGTAATATTTTCATCATGGCTAATTTCCCAGGAATTTCCAGATATGTGTTTACAGAACTTTTTCATATGTTTGGAAGGATTTCCTTCTGAGTGAGTTTTATTCAAATGGACATTACCGATGTTTTCAAAGTTCTTTCTTATACTCAAGAACTATGCTACAGATGGTCGAGATCGTTAAAGTGCGGACTTGGAGTGGAAGATCTGGGGTTCGATTCTCACCGGGACCGTCCTCCCTAACTGAGGTTTTTTCCAGGTTTTCCTCAGTCATCATAAATGGCAAATGCCGGGGAGGTACCCTAAACTTAGGCCTAGAACGTTTCTTCCTTTAAAGAAAAAAAAATCCCTTTCCAATTTATCATTTTATCTCATGTATCATCAGCGTCCATCGCCTGTGGTGCCTCAGTAGTAAAAACGGACGTTGAACACTATCAAGAATATTAAGAAAACCAGAAAGACGTTATACTTTATCTTTTTGCAGGTTTTAATATGAACGCTAGCATTGGTGCATATATTTATGTGCCTGGCATTATAATAAAGCTCGTTGATGCCCATTGATATTCACATTACGAAGACGGGAATCCAATATTTGTTGAATTATTCTTCTTAGGATTCAGCACATAATTACCGCCACGGTAGCCAAGGTCGTTAAGGCGCGGACTCGTCAACTGGAGGTCTAGGGGTCAACTTCCGCCAAAACCGTTCTCCTTGAATGAGGTTTTTCTAAGGTTTTCCGCGGAGGTACGCTAAACGTAGGCCTGGAACGCTTCCTTCCTTTAAAAAGATTCTTTCCCACTTTATCATTTCATCTCATGTATCATTAGTGTCCACCGCCTGTGGTGCCTCAGTATTTAAAACGAACACTAATCAATAAAAAGATATTGATTGGATATCATTTTGTTAGCTTATTAGTGCCTTTATCGTTATATAACAGAATTGTCCATTCCCTTCGAAATCATTTAGTTACTTTACCCATCTGTAATATGTCCGTGGCAATTTTTACTATAATGTCATTAACTATGTCATCTTTGACAACTCTTACTAGTAGGCGGTGCGATCCAAGAGATATATTGACCGCTATATGGCGAGTGACTCATACACCTTCCTTGGAGGTTGCAGAATTAAATGTTTCGTAACGCTGAACACAACCAACATTAGCCATTTTATAAGAATGTGTTATTTTCTCGCGTTATTTGTTGAAGAAAGCATTTTGGGGAAATGTACATTTCATTCAATTTTATGCACGTATTTCATTTTTTGTTTCGAGAACCCTTATAAAGTTTCTACCTCTGGTTGTAAAAAGAAACTGGGCGATTCCGCTGATTTGAAATTGTATTACTACTATTTTATGATTTCTGCGCTTGTTGCATTTTCGATTTTTCTACAGATCTCTAATAATCTGTGCCCGAATGTTTAGTTCCTCTGAAACAGTTAATATTAGCTCTGAAAAAGAAGAAAAAATCCTTTACATATGAGCCAAAACGTCCACGGCTGTTTAGTAAAATTTGTGTGTAATTAATTCTAACAGCTATTTCTTAAAGTTTGTGGCGGAATTAAATTGACGTCGCCGTCGATGCTGCCGTCGTAGACGTAAACGCGACTAACACGACTACAACAATACGCTCCGCTAGTTCAGAGTTCGGTACTATAGCTGGACTTTTCGGATTGATGCTTCTGGGGTGAAAGGAGTGTGATTTTAAGTATATCAAAATACCACGGATAGAAATCTACGGAGTTTATTAATGTTTCGTTATTACCACACAGCAGTAGATTTTTTTCTAATTACGAGATGCTCTGAGGATATAATTATATCCATCTGAATATGAGATAAACGTGTTTTAATTTATGTTTCTCTCCCGAAAACTGTATATGGATATTAATTTACACTCGTAGTTCCTATCATTTTACCACAAATTTCTTCCACTAAATGTTAATTTATGTAATGTTAAGATACTGTTTCTTTATACGGAGTAAGAACCACGATTTCTGCTAATGCACTTTAAAACAAGACTTCTCTCGATGGAATTCAAAACATAACTAACATATTTTTAAGATGAAAACAATCACTTACTACAATAGTGTTATAATAATACTATACGTTATAATGCACTATATCTTCAATATACGCACACTAAGCGAATGAAATTCGTTAATTTCTATTTAGTCGCAATAAAGCTGTCTGTCTCGTGTTTCATTCTTGGTGCACATTGTTAATGTTGTAACGCTTGCCATTGGTTAATTAATTTACTATTACAATTTTCTTATCTGTAGTTAATTCTTTTCGTATTCTTGGCTATGCATATGTTTCTTTAAAACGATACATTTATATTATTGAGTATTGTCATAAAGGCCAACAAACAAACATTAAGACACAATTTATAATAGCTCTTATCTGATACACGAAATCTATACAAATGAGGTACAAATGAGATTCATACGATTTAAAACGTATTGCCAACAAATATTTGTTATTTGAATTGAAAATTAAAGCCCTTACCTAACATAAAAGCTTGTACAAATGAACTTATTAAATTAATATAATTAAAAGGTATTATCAATAAGTTTGGAGCTTAAAATCGAATATTATAGCCTTTATCTTATGCAATAACATTGCGTAAATGAACTTCTCAAATTAATATAACTAAATATCCATTACCAATAACTGTTTGTGGCTTTATATTGAGCATTATAGCCTTTACGTAACATGCAAACATATGAAAAAATAATTGTTAAACAACTGCTATCAATGAGTGTTTAGGGCCTTAAATCGGATATTTTCCGTTTCGAATTTTTGAGGTTGTCAAATTTTGTATCACTCATAAATGTTTTATCTTGTAATGGAACACTTGTTCAAGTGAGCGCGGAATCTTCTGAATTATTTTGGATTTTATTTGAACTGTTTCCTGCTGAAATCCTAAAACTGCGAAGGTCTAGATGTAAACAATAACACTCCTTCGTGTTTAAAGTAACCTCCACAGTACTGGTTACTTCTTTAGCTCGATTGGAGCTGATAATTGAGAGAGTTTCGCTTGTCTCATATGAGCCTTATTTAAGATGTAGTGTAACGACTGCATCATAGCATCATATGAAAGTTACTACAGGAATAAGTTTGATTTTTATGAATATATGGAAACTGTTAGAATGCAATTTAATTTTTAAAATCTAATATCCATGAAATATAACTGAACTGGGTAGTGTGTTGGTTGTGCCAAAGGTATAAGTTATAGGAATATTAATATTACCTAATTCAGATATAATTAGAATCTGACTTTGGTCTTAGGAGTGTACCTATCCTCGCTGTCCTACAATACGTAAACTTCCTACTATCATGCGGCATCAGCAATAGTTCCAATCACCGAACGCGTGCTTCTTGCGTCGAGGTGTTCCAAGTCTTGACAAAGTGCCATGAAGAGGTAGGTGATCGATCGACAGATCCCAAATGAGGTGAACAGCTCTACCTACTTATAGTTACATTCCTGTCCTCAATTCTTTGGTCATTTTATCCAAAATCGTCGCCTTGGGAGTAGTGCTACTGCCAATTTGTAATAATATGTCTGGATACTTAATGTGTGATTGGTTTTTTACACAGAGAGATTACCACTCTGTTATAAAAATCCCAAATTGGAGGTCCAGCTTTTTTGTACGGGGTAAATTGTCCTAGACGGGCCGCTTTTACCAAAGTTGCCTATCTCCCTGAGTTTGAATTCGAAGTGCTTTCTCCTAGCCTTTAGAGTTAGAACTCCGAAACTTGTAAGGCAATAAGTTCACTATTCAGAAGCTACTTTTGTCTTCTGAGTGAGGGCATCCGCTTCTCCCAACTCTTCCGCCCTCAAAGAAGCTGTTAGTATTAGAGAAGGTGAACGCTTATGTAGTTGAACACTCGGTCATTCTTGTACGTACTTTGACCGGGTTTCACTTTAAGGTAACCTTTCCTGAGGCTTTGTCTTCACTATAGCTAAGGAGCTCCCCACGTAATCTTGTGGACGGGACCTTTGACAGGTACTGTCTCCCAGGGGAGGACCTGTAGTTCGTAAGGGAAGGGATACTACTTCCTGCCTTACCTTGCGGGTTTCCCCCAACTACAACAACAACGATGATGATGATGATGATGATGATGCTGCTGCTGCTGCTGCTGATGATGATGATAAGCATATACGCGAGAGAAATGCACTGTCCTTTTGTTTAGAAAAAGTTTTGCTTTACTATCACACGACCGATGGCTATTTGTTACATGTATTTCTGTGATATTCTAACCACTGCTAACTCCAACATCAGAAAATCACTACGCTGGACATTCAGTTTGTGCCTTTGTAATTTGCGGAGGCTAGTGGCATATTTGTTGGGGACTTATAGCAAACAATATAGGCCAACAGTAGTTACTTGTTTGAAGACTATATACAACATATTTCACCTCAAATATAGTCAGTCTTTACGTAAAAAAACGAAAATTCTGCCAAGAGTAGTGGAATAGGAAGGATACACAATTCAGCTCCCCAGGCCCTCTCTTCACCTTCTTCGAAAGATAACATTTTTATCGTTGCAATATCGTGAGACAATGCTATTAAAGGCTGCAGTTGTAGCGATAGAAATATCACTTAATTGTGTTATTTGCTTTATCCCAAACCCTCTGTGGTTAGAATCCGTGATGTAAAATATTTGTAGAGATTAGGGTTGGAGTTTGTCCCCAGTGTCAGCCATTTCCTTAGTTAACTTTAGGAAAAATGAAAAAATTAGTGAGTGCTCTTACATAGGCTGTGAATGAAGAACATATGCAATAAAACTGCCGTTCACCCAGTTAAATGAAATGAAGCCAAACATCGTGAAATACATTTTTGGATCATTTAGGGGAAGATGAATATTTCAATTTCACGACTTTTTCTTTTTTCGTTTACTTCCATAGAGTCGGTTATGGTGGCCTCGTGGTAACCAAATGTTCCTGTGGACCCAAGATATCGGGTTCAATCCCGTCCTGAGTCTATGAACTATTTTCGTGCGTAAAAATCTTAAGTATGGCTTCCATCGGAAGGGAAGTAAAGCCGTGAGTCCCGTGTAGTACATTTACGGCACGAAAAAGAACCTCAAACCTGAAATAAGGGGTCTCTGAGCAAAATTTGTCGGCTCTTTCACGCCCTGAATTGAATAGGGCGCTGATGATCTTAGAGTCCGTAAATAAACCAACTTAAATACCTTCCATAAATCAGATAAATGGTCGGAAGCGTCAGACGAGGTAGTCTGTTGATGAGTGGTGTTGCGCTAGCTTGCGCTTAGAAGAAATTTCCTTACCTAGCTACTGGTTCAACCTGGGTGCCTTCTAGGAACGCCACGGTGCGCATGGAGCAATACCTTGATGGTACCTTTGTGTTTCTCGCTGGACTGCGGTATCTGGGACTTATCCGTGAAAATGTTTAGAACCCAGTTCATCTTCGTGTAAGAATCTTCCCGCCTGGTGCTCCCTCATCTCATTCCTTCCACCCGGGGAGATGTCTTCTTTGGGGGTAATATGTACAAAAAAAAACCCATCAGCATGGCAATGATAGGAAAAAAAATCTATCTTATCCATTAAGATAAAAAAAAAAATCAGTATCAGACTCTATAAAGAGAATAATGTTTTTTTTTTTTTTTTTTTTCCCTTTCTTTTGTACTTTTATGTTTCCTGCATACCTAAGTGCCACACTGTCTGCGATTTTGTTGTTGTTGATATGTTTTATTTACGGACGCTCTTTAACATATGAGGTTATCAGCGTCCCATTCAATTCAGGACGTGAAACGGCCGAAAATGTTTGCTCAGAGGCCTCTTCTTTCAGACTTGAGGTTCTTTTTCGTGGCGTAAATGTACGACACGGGACCCACGGCTCTACTCCTTTCCGAAGGAAGCCACAATTAGGATTTTTACGCCCGAAAAAATCCATCGATCCTGGCCAGACTGTCTTTGAGGGCAATATAACATACAGATAGAGATATACAGCATTCATGTTCTATGAATTCCCATTATCTTTGTCGTGTTGATTAATCTCAGAAACTTGATTATTGTTAATACTATTATAAATATTACAGCCAGTATTTTTTGTGTTATTTTGATTGTGTTTATATGTTTCTCTACATAGTAAGTAATTTCATCAAACATGGCATGCATCGATGTATATTTCTATACATATGCCGTGTAGACAGAAATCATAACGCATGAAGCGCTTGTCGTTCGTTCCTTTATACTTTATGAAAATATTTAACAAAAAACACACTAGTGAAATGAGGGTTGTCATTTGTAATAGTAAGGTCCCTCTGCTATTGTGAAAGTTAGAGAAATTTATTGTGTTTAAAGGTTAGATAAGTTTATTGAGTTTAAAGACTATCAGTTGAAAAAGTTAGGTTTAGAAGTTAAAGAGCCTAGAGTGAGGTGAGATTTTTAAACCGACCAAAGTTTAAAACAAATGGGAGACGGTGTTCTTTCCATAAGAAATAATGCCGAATCAGACCCGTTGTCACAAGTTTGTAGTAGCCAGTCAGACAGCTGGAAATGACCACAATTCTAGAATCTTCTCTAAAGGAAGTTTTCGCGGGTAAAAATAGTGTCTTAATAGTTACTAATTAAAATCTTATATAAAGAAGGAGTTTTCCAACCTTCAGAGTTAATATAAATTTTGTCATCACCTTGTCACTTTATGAAGTTTCGCTCAGTACGTCAACTTTCGTTCCGATAAGTGCCGCGTCATTATAAATCTTGAATTCTACGTCGGTAGACAATGTTATTCTGAATTCTAATTTCGAAGTCTGCAGATTTATGTTTTCTGAAGTGTTTATATCGAAGTTTATAAACTGCGTAAATTCCTAATTAAATTTTCAAAGGCATCGAGATTCGTGTGTGTTATAAATCGATAGACTAATAAATCGATAGAGAGTGTTAAACATTTCAAATGGTCAACAGGTTTCTCAGCTCATCATAGCTATTTGATCAGCATGGCCAGGCCCGATAAACTCAATGTTGCGTCATGTTCAAATTCCAAATTCTTAAGGGGAACTGCACAGCGTTCAATAACATTGAAGTGTTTCATACAATAAATTGTGAGCTAAGCCAACTCTCGTGTGTTCATTCAATGCAACGAATCCTTCCTTCCCTTTGGCCTAATATCAATCAAATAAACTGTTAAACACGCCGTGAGAAAACCATTCCCTTCGTTGGAACGAGAGCTGTAGGTGAACATCCAACTTCGGAAGCAATGACATCATGACAAGATCATCATCAGCGAGCAAGGTAAATTACATTATGTCTCACCTTCATAAATCGAAACACCAGAATGGGGCCATTAAATTAAACCAATCTACACCCCTCCCCTCCACATGCAATACCGCTCCAAGGTTATCATCGGGAAAGTCAAGAATTTACTGACGTAATGCTGTGCACTGCATGCATACATTTCCTGTTTTGTACTGATAAGCTTATATAGTTATTTGCTTTCGGTTCGGAGTATGTGCTTCAGTGGATATCAAAGCCAGAGTTTTCGAAACTAACCCGAAAATCAGGTTGTATTCAGAAAAAGTATTTATGTCCATGTTTTAATATCACTAAACTGTTAACATGCGCCCATGTTGATACTCAGAAGCGACTATACCGCTGCATCCACTAAGAAAGAAATGTATTTGAACAACTGCATTATGAATAATGCACAAGCGCTATCTATAAATGATAATGGATTAAATTTTATGTGTCTTTAAAGAAAGAGAACTATTAGGTAAGCAAAACGAAACGTTTAAATGGAGTTTTCTTTTAAGCAGCCCTCTGCCATGTCAATACAGAGATTCCTTCACTGTCCATGCTTAGTAAAATCTTTTGGCATAAGCGTTCTCGGAAATAGACTAACCGTAACAAAATATGGCATGCTTGGGACCACCTGGTAAAAATATATTTTCAAGTTAGTAAAACCTTGACAGTACGCGAACAGCTTGTATGAATATGTACTCAAAGTCTGTTTATTATCTACTTGAGAACAATGATTTGTTTTTAGTGGTCTCCCTTAACACATTTTACCACTTGCTGTAACAATTTTTCAAGCTGAAGGACAAATGACTGAAACAAATTATTCTCTTTGAGAATACAACAATAAAATATAACATCAGGGTGTTTTTACTTTGCTAAGGTCAAAAATCTTTTGCACAACCTGGCAAAAAACCGCCATACATTGAAGAAGTAAAAAAAGATTTCTACAAAATATTTGCAGCTTCAAAACAAAACATTACTAATTCTCCAATGCTCTTTTATAGTTTCGAAAGATTTAAAAAAAAAAAAAAAAGTGGCAATGCTTTAGACATGAACAAATCTGAAAAATATTGTCTACTGTGCGATTTCTGTTAACTCGTCCAACTGCATGGATAACATACAGCCTGACGGAATTCTTCGACTACTGGAGGTTCAATCTGTTTTAGATGTGCGTTAAAAAAGTTGTCAGATGTTGGTGCTTATGTGCTTGGTTAAATACTTTACTACATATATTTAACATTTTTGAATTATACATATCAAGGGTGATATCCATCAATGTATTTCAAAGTTGGACCGAAAAACAACAGTAATGAGTAGTATGATGTTCTGTAAACAGATGTGACTCACATACATTATGACAGTGTTGCTACGTGACAGCTAAATCAACAATGAACAAATGAAGCCAAGATTATCGTATGATGTTCTGTATACCGATTTGACTCACAATATGTTATGCCAGCGTTTCTATAACAAAATGAAGCCAAGATTATTATTTGAACAGCGGAAAGCAATTTTGAAGTGGTATTGAAAAACCGAGATTGTTGTTGAAGTTCAAAGGAAATGGAGACGTGTGTACCGCGTTCTCCGGATCTAACTCCATTAGACTTCTACCTATGGGGAACTCTTAAGGATGTTGTATACCGTAGAAAACCAGTTACACTACCAGCACTTCGGAAAGAAATTGAAACGGCATGTGCTGCAATCGCTGAGGACACTTTTGCAAACCTTGTTCAATCAGTAGTTCAAAGTACTGAGAAGTGTATCGACGCTCATGGTGGGCATTTTGAGCAATTGTTGTAACTGTAAAAGTCTAAGATGATTAGTTCTTATCATTTTCTGTTTGTATGAATTCAGTTTTGTTCTGTTAACACAGTTTTTTCTTTGCTTGAATTGTGTATTCATTTTTGGCACCCTCTGTATATGCATACATTACAGAATCAGCAGTTAAATATTCAATTTTACGTTAATATATGTAGGTAATGCTCATATTGCCAATTTAATTATTAAAGATAGCTTACTAGCTTTTAACAGATTTCTGACTTCTATTGTAAATTATTTTCATGATGGGCTTTTAAGAAGCAAGGCGTCTTTAATAAGAAATGTTTTTTTTTTTTTAGTTTAAAAATGGCGTTTATCTGACTTACTGCTATTGATGCATTTGTTATTTTTCTCGCAAATGGCACTTATAATATGGTTGTCAACTCCTCTGACTAACGTAAGGCCAAATGATAAATTCTCGACACAGAAACACAGTAGTTTTTTATTTAATCCTGTAACATTTGCCAGAAGCAGATGAATATGATTGGGCGGCATTATCAAATGTTTCTCTTTAAATGAAGAACTGGAAGCTTTCTCTAAAAATAATGTAATATCCAGGACGCAATTAAAACTTTCCAAAACGGCCAATAAGATTATTCTTCTAAAGAAAAGAATAAAATAAAATATTTTTCTCTCCTATACAGAAATACTCTTCAATAATGTGTCATACTTTTCTCCTGTAAAGAAACATTGTAACTTTTAGTATTAACAGAACAATTAATTTAATAATGTTCACTTGAAAATGAACCCTGATTATTATATTTCCATTGCGAAATAGCGAGTTTGTCATTTACAAGCTACTTTGAAATAAAGCTTATATTTAATACCTTGAAATGGGGGAATGCTTTGGAAACCAAATATCACCTAAAGCCTAAGGCGAACTAGGGTAGATGATGTCACAAAAAAGGAGATTATAGCTTGTGGCTACAATGCAGAAATTCGCTGATGTTTACATGGGAACGCTAGGCAGAGCTCAAGATGAGTTACACTGATGGAAGATGCTAAACCAACTTTACGCCTACGATAGAACCTATTTCATTACTATTAATAAATAATAAACTGTGGGGTACGCCTATGTTTTGGGTCAAACAAAAGGCGCTGTTTTAGGGATATCCTACGAGCATAAAATATACAATAATCAATGGAGGGAATGCTTTACAGCAATTTTCATACTAGATGCATATTTGACCGGAAAGAAAAACAGAATTTAGATAATTGTTTTTATTAGCAAAAAATATATGTATGCTCATACGACTCTAAATACTCCATTACACTAGATAACTTATTAAGATGACGCAAAAGACCTGGTATTTCCCGTAATATTACGATGTTCTCTATATATTTTGCAAATCGTTGTCATGGCTGCTCTAATCTGACTATGTCTTCTGTGAGCCTAGGATGGGCGAAAGATATTCTCTACTCGTTTTTCGTACATTCATTGTTATAGAGCATTTCTTTCGTCTGGGTATAACATTTCATTTTTAAAGAATATAATATGTAGGACTTTATAAAAACGTCAATTACGATGGGAAGTGCAATTTATATTGTTATTTTGAAAAATATTTATAAAAAATAAATAAAACAAAAAGATACCAGAATTTTAAGTAAATATATTTTAAAAAATATTTAAATACATATTATAGCAAATATTATTTTTCAGCAAATGGATCAGGAAAATGGCAAACTATTTGATAAGTATAAATTTTATTGCGAAATATAACGATCTATTGGCAAAATCAGAGATCTTGTTGTTTTTGGGTGCCTATACATAGCTCACACTACACAAACACAGTCATATATAAGCGGCCCAATTCATTCTGCATATTGTGGGGTTATGCAATCCCATCGTTTTAAGGCAATTTCGTCCGTCCGTCCACTGTGTAATTACTAGTTCAAACAGCCGTGTCCTTTGTTCTGTTCTACCAGCCTAGTCGAGCATTACTGTCAATTAAAGTGTGCCTGCACAGTAGAGATCACGGCCTCAAAACCTGTCGTTGAAAGAATGCGCTTGTATTCGTCTCCACACGTCCAAAACGTATTACGAATAGATGGAGAACATTCACGGATAGCGCATCTCTGTGCCAGAATTCAGGTAAACATTCTACTGGCATACACAGATATAGGTATCAATTTAAAAAAAAGATACATTTACTTTCCTAAGAAAAAAATATATGCACAGGGCGTAATAGGATTGTTGATGGGGGATGGGAATTTGGCTCAAATCGCGAGCGCCAATTTGAAGGAAAAATGTGGGGATGGGGATCGGGCTGTATGGTAGGTGTGTGATTAAATTATGCCCGCTGATCGCTGATTTCGCTACGATTGCTGCAGACCACCAACTCTGCTTACACGACCCTCTCTCTCTCTCACTAGGGCTTTCCGCTGATTTCTGGCAGCTGTAAGTTAGCCAGGGCTAAGTGAGGAGATTTGATATGGAATCGCCGATAAATAACGCCCCGTGATTTAGTTGCTGAGGTTGTTTATTCTCCAGAACATGAATATTTAAGCCAACTCACGTCTCGCGTCGAAACACAGGCAAGGTAATCTAGGCAAATACGTAAATTTATTGCGTTAACCAAATGGTGCGAAGAGATTGTTATTTCAAAAATATCTTAATGCAGCCCAGTGATATTGTGTCGGTATCTCGTGTGGTGATTGACCGTCAGGCTCGTTATGGCCGAACTGGCGCTTGGTACTTAGGCCGCTCTTCCGCTAATCTCTGGGCGGCGGCAACCACATGTATCTACGCCCGGAAAATTCTGAGACTGCGCGACTTTTGGGCAAAATATTTCTCTTTTATGTTACCATACTAGCCTTCTAAACTCAAGATCGCGGGTTCGATCCCGGCCAGAATCGATGGATTTTTTCGGGCGTATGTAGGTCCATTGTAATAGTTGAGATGCAATCATGTCATAATCTTCAATGCAAACCTAACTTAGGAATTAGGATTTAAACTGAGCTTCAGTTCTGAAAATTCGCTGAAAACGTAATAACCTTCATTATTTTTTTCTCATCGGTTATTAAATTAAAAAACCACATATTCAGGTTGAGCAAAATAGGCACTTGTCTTATTACAGGGTCAATTGCTGCCTTTAAAATCTAGTGACAGGTAACGGGAAAACTGAAAGTGCCAGGAGAGTATAATCATTTGCATTTTTATTGATGGCTGGTTTGAATGATTAGATAAAGCAATATTTTGAAATTTTATGAAATGTTAACTAGAAGCTAAGCTTTTGCTTTGATTAATTCATCAATGGAAAGCCAAATTGGTGCTTTAACAACCAAAGTGACTGGGATTTTGTATATGAGGTTGGCAGCTGTTAACTACCTTTATATATCCAGTTTCCAGGGTTCCTATCTGGAAACAAAAGAAACTCATTCCACAGCATGAAAAGTTTGGAAAAGTCATTGAGTAATGGAATGGTTCTATGGCCCGTTAGTTTCCCCGGCTACATACTACTTTGGATTGATCATGTGGGGCACTTGGTGAGTCTGATGAACAAAGGAGGTGTTAAGATTCGTGTGGCTACTAACGAAGTACACGGAGAAGCTGAAGTCTCTGAAACTGTGAAACAGTGACGTCCTTACAGAACATGCTGAAAGATACTGTAAGACGGAAAAGAAAATGTATGAAGGATTAGAATTAAAATTATAATATAATCATTTTATTTCATCACATATAAAAACGATTTGAAGTATTCACGGAATTTCAAATACAAGGTTATTCAAGAAAACAATTTATATTGTTGTTCTATTACTCCTAAAAGTTTGGTGTTGCACTTACGAATACCCAGTATGAAAAATTAGTATGTGCTGAAGAAAAACAACAATAACTATCTGTGTCGAATTATAAAAATGCGCCCACGCTTTGAAACGCTTTTAACGCTTTATAAAAAATGCTTGTACCTACATTCTTTAAGGGAATTCTGGATTTAAACGATAACACAAAAACGACAAATAGAAGCAGTAGAAATATTAAATTTACAGGAGTATTGTCCACTACACGTTTTGGGCTAAACATTAAAATATCATTAATGAGTTAAGCTTTAAAATTGAAAATCAATAAAATAACATATTAGCACACAGAGAGTGCCAAAAATATATACACACTTCAAGCAAAGAAAAACCTCTGTTAACATAACAAAATTGAATTCACACAAACAGAAAAGGATGAGCACTAATCATCTTAGAATTTTACAGTTACAACAGTTCCTCAAAATGTATACCATCGGCTTCGATAAACTTCTCAGTACGTTGAACTACTGATTGAGCAACGTTTGCGAAAGTGTTCTCAGCGATTGCAGCACATGCCGTTTCAATTTCTTCCCGAAGTGCTGCCAGTGTAGCTGGTTTTCTACGGTATACAACCTCCTTAAGAGTTCCCTATACGGAGAATGTAGTTGGAAACGCAATCGGACCTCTTCGTCCTATCCACTGACAACACTTGAAAATTGTCTTTCGCTGTTCAAACGATTATCTTGACTCCATTTTGTTGTAGCAACGCTATCATAATGTTTGTGAATCACATCTGTTTATAGAAAATCATACTACACATGACTGTTGTTTTTCGACCCAACTTTGAAATATATTAAATAGATATCTACTGTGAAAGTGTGTATACTTTTTTGGCCCTCTCGGTATATTTTGAAATGTTGAAAGTGGTCGTATATCAAAGATAGTTCTATATTATAGACCTATAAATAAAGACCGGCCTTGAAGTGATGAACAAAACAATGAAGCCACCACAAGGAAGGAAAGAAATGAGTTAATTCGAAATAATAATGCTAATAAAGGTTTTGCATTGCAGCCTATAGTTCGTAATACAAATACGCTGTTTAGGAAAATCAGAAAAGTATTAATGAAATTTACCGCATAAACAGAAAAATACTTACAGATTTCACTGTGGTTTTTTGAATACTAATTTCGATTGTTAAGCATGTTTACTTTATGCAAATGAAAGGATTATTTTAAACTTCAAAAGCAGAAAGAAAAGCATACTTTTTAAAGAGTGTTTAATAATATAAGTTGATATTTAAAAAAATATCTTTGAGAATTGTTAAGAAATCTACTTCTAATTTACAATAAATTTAAAATGCAAAATTTTTGATAGTTTGTTGCTATGATCATGATGCGCTAAGAAAAAATGTAGCAAAATTCAAAAAATGGTACAAATTTAATTATTTTCTGGGTGAGCATGGTGTCTCTGTCTTTATATAGAAACCAGTATTAAAGTATACAAAAATAATACAAAAATGAGTTGAAATCAAAGAAACTCTTATGTTCTTTATAAAATAAATTAACAGCATCCATAGAAGTAATTTGAGTAACTGGTTGCTCATGTTGTTATCTTAATATATTTAAAGACAGCGGTGCTTTATTTTGCTGGGTGCTAAATATGAAGACAACATAAATATAGAAGAAGGAAATGACACATTTCAGGCCTATAAGCATTTCGTGAATCGCGCAAATAGTCTGTAACCCAGATGCTATGTGGTAAGTTACTGAAATGTTCGCATCTCAGTTTAGTTACTCCACAGAGAACCCGAAATTTTGGTCATTTACTGAATACGTCACTCTTTAAATTAATAAATATCTTAATAGATGTTCTTAATAGAAATTAAGTTCGTGGACCGCATACAGTATTTTCACCAACCTGAGAGTGACAGTTAAAAACAATCCAGTTTTATGGTATTCTAAATTTCATTTAAACGTTTTTGAGACTTGGATAGGTCTCAGATAAAGTACGTTGCAACCTAATGATTACGTAACCAAGTTGTAGAGCATAAGGATAAAGGAAGAAACTTTATTTTTATACTTATTTTGTAATTAAAGAAAATTTGGGATTTTATTTACCCATCTCTCTGTTTGTTTTTCTATAGGTTGTTAAAACTTATTTTTATTTTCTCTTGCTTAGTTATTTATTTTTTATTTGTCAGTCACTGACCAGTCTCCAAGAAGATCACGGCCAGCACACCACTGAAGCTGTCCACTAGCCAACGAAACATCTGGAAAGTTGAAGGAGAAGAATCCAATTGGACCGCAGCCTTACAGCCCGGAAAACTCAATTCACATAATTGACACCGGTCGTGAAAGCTTACGTTGCACAATTACTAAGTTTTTTCTAATGGTTTATTTTGAAAATGTAAGTAGACAAAATATTTACACGGCTTTCTTTACAGTCAAACATCTCATGGTGTTCTAGGGTAACAAGACATTTGATAAATTAATAATGAAAAAAGGAGGTCAATTTTAGCCAAGGGTTTTTTCTTTGTGTGTGTGTGTGGGGGGGGGGTATTTACAATTTATCAATCCAAGATGAATAAAGCTAGATATAACTTTTTTATCGGCGAACATTTTGCATCATGAAGATATCTGACGAAATACTCCAGATCCTAACCTGTATTATTGTCCACCCGCTGCATCCAGGTGAAACCTTCCAGAAGTAGGCATATAATCGTATATCGGAGTGCTATATCTCTATGCATGATGTTGTGGTGTAACAAATTCACTTCTGTTGGCTTCCAAGAACCAAGAACCATTTTAAAACGCATGTCCAGCTTGCAGTTTTTCCAGAACAATCCATTATCCGATGTTGTATAGAATCCGACTGCCTATATGTTCAACAAAGGGACGACTGAGCCATGTGATATCCATGTGGATGCTAGAGTACACAAAGGTTTTGGATATTTTATTTCCATAAAAATATTAACGGCATTTTTGAATACAACTGGACAAAGAGGATAAATATATTGCAACATGTAATGTACACACAAAATAAACATTTTAAATGTTAGATATTCCTGTCTATTCAGTAGGTATGCTAGGGGGGTAAAATATGTCTATATTCATTTCCAGGGTAAATTGCGATATTTAATCTGGACTCTTGGTATTACCGCAAGATACAGAAATAATGGTATCTTTCTTTAACTGTCCCATAATGCCCCATTATGATTCCCTGTTGTGGTAGCTTCGAAAAGTCTCTATAGGTTTGGGCATTTGCTTATTAGCATTTTTGGCAACGAGAAAGGTGGTAGTAGTAGTAGTAGTAGTAGTAGTAGTAGTAGTAGTAGTAGTAGTAGTAGTAATAGTAATAGTAATAGTAGTAATAGTAATAGTAATAGTAGTAGTAGTAGTAGTAGTAGTAGTAGTAGTAGTAGTAGTAGTAGTAGTAGTAGTAGTAGTAGTAGTAGTAGTAGTGGTGGTGGTGGTGGTGGTGGTGGTGGTGGTGGTGGTGGTGGTGGTCGTGGTCGTGGTCGTGGTCGTGGTCGTGGTAGTAGTAGTATTTATTTATAAAGCATAATCTTTACAAATCTAATTCATCCATGTCGCACATGTCCTGGCTAAATGTACGTACTTTCCCAAAGCACTACGAAATACCTGAAATTGCCCGAACTTACATTCTACTGTTAAAAGATAAGCAATATACATAATATCATGAAATAAATTAATGAACAAAAATAATGATAAAAATGAAATAAATAAAATAAACAGAAAAGAAATATTATAAAAACAAATAACTCACACTTTCTCACACACACATAACTGCTAGAGTTCTTCTATGGCAAGAACTTAAGCGAAAGCGTGTATAATAATAATAATAATAATAATAATAATAATAATAATAATAATAATAATAATAATAATACAAACGATAAATTATCTGTGATAATATATAAAATAATAATGATAAGAAAAATAATAATATTAATAGTAATTGCAATCGTTATAGTAATAGGGGCGAAGCCGTAAATACTACTACAATTGAATAAATGAATGAATGAATGAATGAATGAATGAATGAATGAAGAATGAATTAATTAATTAATTTCACTAATGAAATTTGCATTTTTTTTATTCCAGATATTTAAATTAATCTAATTGAATTATGTGGTACATTATACGCGATAATTGTTGGCCCATAAGATAAGATTTTCTTTTCTTCAAATTCCTAGAATTCGTTGAGTTCACCTATTGTATTTATCATTCAAAAGCATAGACATTATTTAACCCTGCTGAACATTATGGACACAAATATTATATTCAAAATAAATAAGACCACCTAGTCTATTCCAATTAGCAAACTTAAACTCCCGACGTTTAATCACCACTGTACAGAATGAATCTTTGACGTATTGCATCTTAGCAACTCATTTGTTGTATATCTTTTAATTTTTGATACGACGGTTATGTTTTAAGTAGTTTCAAAAATAAGGAGAGAAAATTATTTTTTGGAATTAACTGTATTTTTGCTTTGCAAAATATTCGCCTTTAAGATTTTTACACAATTGTATTTGTTCAAACCAACTCTCATAACAAGTTTTCCACTCTGAAGTTGGTTATCTCAAAAACATGGCTTTTAAAGGCTTCAACAGCTTCTTGAGGTGACGAAAATCGCTGTCCGCTCAATTTTGTTTGACATTCGAGAACAAAAAGAAGTCGTTAGGCCATAAAGCAGGTGAATGCAGGTACTGACACATTAGCTCGAAGTTTTTCTCCTTCAAATATTCAATTGTACGACGTGCTGTGTGAGAGCTGGCATTCCCATGATGAAGAATGATGCGACATTTTTGGTTGCCTGATTTCGTCGATGACTCCTAGTAAACAAATTGTTATATGCCAATACGTTCAGCATTAGTTGTTCTTCGTTGCTCTAAAGAAAAGTTGCGATATGTCCAGTATAACCGAAGAAGCAAACGATCATTTTCTTGGTGGACGTGCTTCTTTAACGACCAACTTTAGTGGGATTCGGTTCATCTTGGAACACCCATACAGTGGATTGTTGCTTAGTTTCCGGTTCGCACGAACATATCCATGTTTCGTCATCTGTTACGATGTTGTATACGGATTTAGCAGTTCCGGCAGTTTGGCAGTAACGGATTTGGCAGGAATTTTTTTTAGCATTTCATTACACCAATTAACACGAACTTTTTTTGAACTTCGGTCAAATTATGCAGAAGTAATCGGGAACAGATCTTTTTACAGCTAAATGTTCATGCATAATCAAATGTACTGCAGTCTTCGATATGCTTAAGGATGCCTCAATCTCACAGAAGTCACATGCCGATCTTCTTCAATCATGATGTGCACAGCATCGAAGTTTTTGGAATGACAATCAATTTTGGTCGATCTTCACGAAATTCATCAATGACGGACGCACGACTAAGACGAAATTCAGCAAACCAATTGTAAATAGGCTTTTCTGATGATGCTTCATTACCAAAAGTTGAACAAAGTGATCCTATGCATTGCTGTTGAGTTAGGCATTCGCTAAAACCGTAAAAAATGATCCAACGAAAACCTTCACGTGAAATTTAAAATTTTTCGCAAAATTGCTTTGTTTAAACGATCACTGTAAATAAAAAACTCGGTCAATTTCTAAGCTGCAGCTGTTTTCACAATAAAAAATAGTAATGACATATCTCAATAGCGCCATCTAATGGTCGTTTGTAAAACTTAAAAAGTAATCTTCGTATCTAAGCAATGTATAACAGCATTTGTCATTTGTCATTTCGAGAAAAGCGCGTGTATAGGTCAGTTATGTAAGAGTATTTTATTTATAATACTGCATTTCATTAATGTTTTATAATGGGAAATGACACTTCGGAACAAAAAAGCAAGAAGTAGGAAATACGTTAAGCTACGGCTGAGGAGAGATTCTAACCAGTTAGTTATTTGTCTTGATGCATGTCCCAATATGATAGTAATAACAATTTTGGGTAATATTCCAGTTAAATATGAGTTTGTAAACTTAGTAAACTGCTCTCTAAGTGAACCTTATGTAGCTTTCAATATATAATTCCTTGTTGTAAATGCCAAATTGATGAGCAAAGTTCCAAAACTGGTAAGTGGCAAACGAAGGGAGATACGAAATGGAGTTTACTGCTTCTTGCAGCCCTAAATTCCGAAACAGACTTCTCCGTTTCAGTATTCCCCGATTCGGGTTTTATGGCTACTGCATGACGCACTTGCAAGCAGTAAAGATTTGAAATTGCCTCCATTAAGCTATTAGAAGACGAAAACAATTGCTTCCCTATGCGGCAATTATTGTCTGTTTTACTTTTACGATGAATTTGCTGCCAATACTTGGATAGTCAAAATCGGTTGATGGGCTCTGAAGTGCGCAGAGACCGAGAGAGCACGCCTCAATATAGCGAGGTAATATGGATTGAAGAGAAAGGCTCAGAAATTGATATTAGAGGCATCTGAGCATTATATCTGGAAAGATCTAGCTGGAATGTAAGAATTTTAGCCCCACAGCTTCTACAATTAATTAAAATTAGGTAAGAGGCTTTAAAATGTTAATTTTCGCTGCTATAGCATTTTATAATTGACATTCCACGAATGTTTCGCTTTCCCATTTCATAGCATTAGTTCAGTTACACGATCGAAAGTGCCAGGGCACAGGGCTGGTGCGGTGTGATGGCGACTTATTCTTTGGGTATGAGTCTATCCAGCGTCTAAAACGTATGGGGACCTTTCTGAGGGCTCACACAATCCGCGGAAAGGGCTATGCGGAAGCATGTTATGAACCCCTTTGGCACCCGCGCAGTCATAACCCGTACCGCCCGGTTTGCCCGTCTCCCGATTGGAAACGTGGGTGCAATGGGCAAGCCGCATGGGCAAGCCCACGTTTCGGAAGTATCCTCTTCCGCAGAGCAGTCACCCACCTATACAACCGCAAAAGGTTTAACTATTACATCATTATATCATGCGAAAAGTTACTACTAGTAAAACGTTTGAAAAATGCGGAATAAAGTTGTCAAGGCATATAGTGAAATTATTATTATAAACACTTAATATGGAAATGCAAGCCTTTCTTTACCTTATATCATAGGCATTTTTATAAGTGTTTAACGCCAGTTTTTACCACTGAGGCACCACAGGCGATGGACACTGATGATACATGAGATGAAATGTTATAAGGTTTTTTTTTTTTAAGGAAGGAAACGTTCCAGGTCTAAATTTACCTCCCAGGCATTTTCCATTTATGAGAACTGAGGAAAACCTGGAAAAACCTTAGTCAGGAAGGACGGTCCTGGCGGCATTCGAACCCAGACGTCCCGCTCAAGAGTCCGCGCCTTAACGACCTCGGCCATCCGTGGCGGTCATATCCTAATTCACTCTCTTGGTGAGTTATACATAAGGCAATACATCTACACGACAGTTTCAATTGAAGAATTCTTAATTGTTTCTAGCGACGCTAAGCATCCTTGTCAACAAATGGTACACCATTACTTTCATGTACAAGAACTAGAACGAGCAGTACCTCATAAATCTGGGTCACACACATAATTAGGTACATATTGTAATTCGGATTTTATAAAAATGCACATAATGGATTGGTTTTTAAAGCCCAAATTCACATCTATTTACTTTTGAATACAGGATAAAACTTCAGCACACTTTGACCCCATTAAATTTTTTGTTTTAATAGAAAAACTTTTGGTTTTAATTTTAATATCTCTGGATTTTCTAGTTCCTAAGTCCATATTGGAGTGTAAATAATAAAACAGGTGAAGTACTATTAGAATAGCATATAATTAATACATTCCCTTGATAAAGGAATCGAGTTATATTATCATTCTTCCATTCCCTTAATTGACAAGCGTTCTGAATGGCCGAACTAAATTAAATTCTGCATTTATAATTTATCTTCAGGTGCAATCATCTCGTAAAATAAATAGCTACGTTATTTATACATATAGCTTTTTAATCATAACTTGTTAAATTTTAAATCAAAAGGAATAAAAACAGAATATTGTAATATCTGGAAACAATAATATATGTTATTTGATATTTGTTACTCTCATATATGAATTGCATATTTATTTTTAAGATATTAGAATGGGCCCACTAAACCAATACTTTAATTGTATCATAAACTTGCACCTTGTGTTTAACATATTCTACTCAATCAATTAATTTTACAAAAATAAAAATATTTGCATATCGATTGTCTTTTACCAGGATATCGATGTACTACCAACAGTCTGTTTTTAGTTGAGGAAAGTTATAACGGCAAACCTACAGCTAAAACAAAAATAATTCCCTAATTACACATTTCTGAATATCCTTGTTCCCAATATTATCGACAGGTTGATTGGTTGCAGCCTGCGGGAGACATTTGTGCTGACATTTTCGTTCCTTGCTCTGGTGTTAACATTTTGTAATTAACATGCCGTCATCGGGAGTTAATTTTCTATTTTAGCCTAAAGACTGAAAACGGTTTCGCAATTAACGGCTGAAGTATTATGAAATTAAAAATGAACGCTTAACCGCTTTACTGTTCTCAGTAAATACTTCACAGCTATATTCTCTGAGAAAATTATGTTCTTGTTTACAGGCTATTTGGTTCGTTGTTTCCGTTTTACAGTTATACTTTGGAACTGAATTTTTCAAAATATTCCTTAAAGCAAAGCAATAATTTTTAAATGGAAATATATTATTTTATTAACCTACATTTTAAATATCTTTGATAGTTTGCTTTGAGGCTCTTCAAAGACATCACCATTTACACAATGTTTTCATTGTAACGTAGCTTTCCTTGGTGAATTCAAATTACTTTACTTTCAGTGTTAGTGGGGACCGCATTGAGTCGCATCGCTGCCTGATCATGCTAGAACTATCAAAAGGAGATGCAATACTGAAAGAGAAAGGGTGAGCGAGGTATTACACGGTAACCAGTGCAAGCGGAAGTTTTTCTGGCTAGCATATGGGCGGGTTTGGAGGACAGTGAGATCGAGACAGCTGAGCTGTTGACGAAACTATTGAGTGAATCAGCTCTGACAACGAAATAAGGAACTGGAAGGGAAGGAAAGTATCACCAGGGTGGTTTGACCAGAAATGTAGAAATGCCAAGAAACAGATGGAGAGTGCACTGAGGAGAGGATGAAGAACGCTGGGTTTTTACTCAGAAGCGAAAAGAATGTAAAAAGAAAAATGAATCAAAAGCAAGCAAAGTAGCAGAAGAGAATAACAGGAAACTCGGCAGGCGGTGGAAAGGGGGCATTTACAGAGGTCTGGCAGGAGATAAAAACATTTTCGAAGTAAGGGCTCAGCGTGCAATGAAATCGGCAGAGGTCTGGAGGCAGAAGGGTAGAGCAATGTTCGAAGGAGACCTATGGGCTCAGGGAGGGGCCTCATGGGGCCGGGGGGCTAGAAATACCAATACTAGACACAGCGATTTCTATGGAGGTAACAATAAGAGTATTATGTCTAAATCAGCGGGATGGGCGGCCTGGTGCATTGAAAGATTTGGTTTGTGTTGCTCCAAATATTTAACAATATATGTAATAAAGGTGAATACCCGGCCTATTGGAGTACTAGAATTATTCATGCGATATATAGGGAAAGAGTTCAAGTGGAGTTCCGGACAACTATAGTGGGGTCATGCTACTAATACCTATGGGAAAATTTTGTATGAAATAACAAAAGTTTTGGGTACGAATTTCGCAATATTTCAAAATTTCATCAAGGATTCAAAAAGGGATGCAGTACTGTTAACAACGCATTTATTCTTAACACATTAATATTGAAACTAGCGGGGAAAATTGCACTATGCCTTTGTTGGTTTCAAAAAAAGAATCCGTTCATCGCGAAACGTTTTGACACAAATTACGGATGAAAGGAGTGTCAACAAAAATGCTCGATCGCTACAGGCGATACACAGAAAGGTGGAATTGTACGTTAACTACGACAGGAACACAAAATCGAAGAGTTTCTCCAATCGGAGAAGTATAAGGGTTGCATTCTTTCACCCCTACTTTTTGATCTTTTTATTGACAACATAACTGAGGCATTACAACAAGAAAATATAACGCCATCTATATTGGAAGATATGCAGGTACTACCACTGTTATACGCGGAAGACATGAACATTGTTCCTACTACGATAGAAGTTCTATAGTGTGGACTAAACGGACTAGAGATCGCTGTGATACTGGGTTATTTACGGCAAATGCATGTAAAATGAAGATTATGGCATTTTAAGAGCGGAACACTTTTACCAAAGCAGGGACATGGAGATATACAGAACAGACACTAGATAACGTGAAGAAGTTCGTGTACCTGGGCTAACTTTCTCGATGAGTGGAAGTTGGTAAACCCATTGATGGGAATATAAAAGCCGCGGAAAATCTGCGTATACAAAGGAGAATTGCAGATGTACAGGTAGGGCTGTTACAGACGATATATAATACGATCAGCAATGACATGGAGCCAAACTTTGGGATTGGGACGAGCAGAGAAATTGGATTCGGTTTTCTGAAAGGTATTTTAAGAATAGAGAGGGGTACCAAAATTGCGTAATCCTTAAGGAATTTGGTGCCTATAGATCGATTACAGAATGCAGTATCCCAGCAGTGAAGTGCTGACTACGAATTGCTCACGGAGATCAGACACTAATTAGGGTGATATGCTACCGGGAACAGCTGAGGATAGGCAGAAGTAATACTTTGTTTTCAAAAATTAAGGAAAGTTTAGGAATGTGTAACATTTGGATTGCAGAACGGGGAAACAGGGGGGGGGGGGATCCGTACGAAGTGTACAGAAAAGGTTTCACTGGAGATACAATCGGAGCTGAAAATCGTAAGGGAGAAGTAGCTAAACAGGGGTCAAACTCTGCAATCAGGGGCCCGCTTGCTTCAGGGTAGGCGTGTGGTGGATGATTATAGTAAGAGACAGGGACGGTATAAGAATATGCCCTATATGTGCGAAAAAAGAATCTTGGGAACATATTTTGGCACACAAGGGGATGAAAGAATGAAGAATGAGATACCTACCGATCCCGTTTGCTAACAGGCGGACCGAGCAGTGGCAGCGCTGCACTTTGCTGGCAGATAGAAAGGAGGAGGGAGTAGGTAATTTTGTAAACAAAATGAAACAACTCAGATCAGAAAAGACAGACAACCGGGAAGGGAGCTAGGAAATCATGTGTCACGATATTTTTTGGAATAATTGTACATAGGTATATGTGACATAGTGTGTTATTTATTTTGTAAGGTTTTATTTTCTTTTGGTTTATTTTATTTATGTATTTAAAAAGTTGTTGATTTTGACAAGTTCATGTATTTCCTAGCGTATGGTGAAAGCACGTACGGTCCCAGGACCTGTGCGATATGGATGATTTATATTTGTAACTAATATGTTTTGTATAAATACATTACTAACTACGGCCACTACTACTACTACTACTACTACTACTACTACTACTACTACTACTACTACTACTACTACTACTACTACTACCACCACTGCTACTACTACTACTACTACTACCACCACTGCTACTACTACTACTACTACTACTACTCTACTACTACTAACTACTAGTACTACTATTACTACTACTGCCACTACTATTACTTGTACTAATACTAATACTACTACTACTACTACTAGTACTACTACTACTACTACTACTACTACTACTACTACTACTACTACTACTACCACCATCATTTATGTTGTATTTATTGTTACAAGCATTTTAGGTGTTTAATCTGCCACAAACATTAGTATTTCTTACCATTTATGATTTCTTATTTTGCACTCTCCAGTTGATTCCTATGTGAGTATTTATTTTAAGAAATTAGTGGGAAAAAAGGCGGCGGAGAAGTATTCTCAAAGTGTTCTCCAAAAAGTTATTACTTTTAACGTAACGCTATACACGTTTGCTTACCCATGGGCTTTCAACAACGGAAAAAATAACACGTTGTGTTTGCGGTAGCTGCTTTAACATCCATATAAAAACCTGGCCAGCCTTTTACTAAATCCATTAGGAAAAGTTTACATAACAAATGTGCTTGCCTGTAATTTACACATATGAAAGTACTAACCCAATTTAACTTTGAATGTTACTCCTAACCAGGGTTTGCCTGCAATAATGACATGTGCAAGTTTAAAGGCTAAACATGAAGAGAAATGTAAATTGAAATAGGTAATATTACAAAAAGCTCTGTACATTAAAGCATAGAGCAAAAGAATGAATTATAAATATGCAGTGCATTTTTCTGCTGTTGGTCAGTAAGTGAGGTCTGGGACAGAGTAAGGACCCCAAACTGTAGGTTAGTTAAGAGTTGTTGTTCTTAAATAAATTATGTACTTATAAAATGACGTGACCGCATATCTGCAGCGATAAATGCCTTTAAGTTGATTTTTGTCGGTCCTGGTGGTGTAGTAGTAAATATACTTGCCTTCTAAACCCAAGGTCGCGGGTTCAAACCCGGCCAGGATCGATGAATTTTTTCGGGCGTAAAAATTGTAAGTATGGCTTCCTTCGGAAGGGAAGTAAAGCCGTGGGTCCCGTGTTGTACATTTACGGCACGAAAAATAAGCTCAAGCCTGAAAGAGAGGCCTCTGCGCAAAATTTGTCGGCCATTTCACGCCCTAAATAGAATTTGACGCTGATGACCTGAGATGTTAAAGAGCGTCCTTAAACAAACAAATCAACTTAAGTTGATTTTAACATACCTAATATGTGTAATAAGTATAAATAAAAGCCAAATGTTATTGAATGGTGCAAATCAATTTCACCTAAAGTGTATTTATGACGATCTCATGCATTCTTTCGTTCTAACCGATCTTTTCTTGTTTTACTGCTGTGCAATTTTTTTTTCTCCGTGTTCAATTTTGTTTACCATACCATAGCATCATGTACCTTCGGGCTGCATTCTACTCAATTGATTGTCTAGTATAATTTGTTTTGGAAACCCTCTACGTATAATTTACAAGTTAGTGTAACTTTTTTCACGAGTTTGTTTGCCATTACATTGACTAAAGCATAAAGGGATCGTTACTAGCTTTAATTGTTAGCATGAAAGGAATAAAATAATAATTATTTCTCTGTACAATTCTTGAGTTTTACGAGATAGGAAAGTCCACATCAAACTGTTATAATGCACTGTTTATAATATAATTCTAAAGTTGTGGTATGGCTGTAAGTATTGAAGTCTACCCTATAACCTGCAGAATATACATAAGGCTAACTGGCGCAATCTTAAAATTCTTAAAATGACAATTCGGAGAAATCCGTATCGGTATCAAAATAAATTGCATTACACGAAATAGTTGTAATATAGATAGGCAAAATACTAAGTCTCAATGTGCAGAAAAAGTATCGCTAAAAGTACATCCGGTGTCGAGGAGGGGGCATTATTTAGATATCTGTGGCAGGGAAGAAACATATGATCTCGCGTGGTTCAGATTAGGGTCTTGGAAGTTAATGCTCTAGGGGAAAGAATTTTCCCATTGTGGGGAGAAAGCGATATGGAGGCATATTTTGGCAGAATGCAGGGAAACGGAGATTTCAAGAAATGAGCATTTATCACCGCAATTTTTGAATTCCAATAGAAATTTGAACATTTGCCGGGAGGTGTTGTGCATGCGAGATACTCACACAATTTGGGAATATTTCTAGAGAAGACCCGACAAAGAAGGTTAATGGTCATAATGAAGAGGGGAGAGTTGGAAAGGGGGTGTGAGTAAATGGAAGGGGGGCTCAAGAGTAAGTTGTTCCATTCATGTTTATGTATTTGTATATAAAAGTATTAATAGAAAACGTAAATATATCGAAGTATTTGTATTTTTATACGTATGCATGTAGATTTGTATATATATATATATATATATATATATATATATATATATATAGGGGTATGTGTGTATTTATAATGTATGGCTGTGTATGTATAGGACCCTTTTGATTGTTATAAGGACGATATTAGCATGTACGGCCGTAAGGCCCATGCGACATGTGTATTTATTTGAATGTGTTCTAAATAAATTACCACTGCAAATACTTTCACAGTAAAACTTTAGAGGATTCACAAAAAGCATCGTAAAATTAAGTTTTAAAATGAAATCTGTTATGCTCCTAAAACAAATCAGATAAATGACAGGGCTCAGATATGCACGCTGCTGATTTCTAGGTATATTGAACATGCATATTATAAGATACCCCCTTTTTGGGAGGGGGATAATACATGTTTTTGTACTAGAGGAAATTTTAAGCCCCAGAAACGACAGCTTCTGTGTAAGAAGTTATTTAATCACAGAAAGTTGAAGTCCTTCAGGCCGCAGAGTCCTGTATCTTCTCAAGATCTGTTCTTTCGCTCATAAATAAGGATTCGGTTCCTTCTAATTCTACTAACGATTGGTTAAGAAAAAGTTTCTCAATTCAAAGGTAGGGATTATTTTTCCAACTGATATGCAAATCTACTTGTTAAGGGTGAGATCCTATTTCAATGTAGTATATGTGGAAACAATATGTAATTGTATCTTTAATTCTGTAATGGCACATTCGACGTAGCATTAATTAAACTCTTCACATTTTGCTTGTTACAATGACGTTACATACTCCAATATAGGCTTTTCCTTTTCCTTCTCCCTTTATTTCTTCTGTTATGTCCACCTTGAACTGTTGCGAACAATGTCTACCTCTAATTGGTCAGAACACGTGGCGATATTTTTATTAATGGTTGGAATAGATTGTGTCATTTTCCCAACTCGAGTGCTTTCAAGGCTCGCTCCGTTGACAATTAGGTTTCTCTGGGTAAATATCTTTCGACTTTTGGTAAGGGGACTGAATGAGTCACCATCACGTGGTTTGTGCTCATATTTATTGTCGCATCAGGTTATACAAAAGTGCAGCAGCAGTCAACTTTTTCACTAACAGTGTCAGTGACCCATTTGGTAATAACTGTCAAATTGGGTAAACCATAGAATTGTTTTGTTAAACAATTTTAGTCCAAGTTTGTTTAAGAAGAAGAAATATTTTGTTATAGGCTAAATCACGGAAAAGTCCTATGGCATACTTTCGTGAATTTTGGTTATTATGTCAAGAGAAAGTAGATAAGTAATTATTTTGGTAATTTCTTAACTTAAGATGGATTTCTTCTTCTGATTATCGTTATTAATATTGGGTGATAATTTGTAAGTTAAATGTATTTTTGTATTTTCTTGGGAAAATAGGTTGTTTCCATTTATTTTCATCTGTGTAGTAAAAAACATGACTTTGCTGTGAAATAAGTTTTAAAGTGCACTGAATGTAATTTCAGTCCAAAGAAAGTGTACTCTACTCCTAGAGTAGAAAAACCACAAATCTAAGAGACCTCCCTTTCAGGTAAATAGAAGAGTTGTGGATGGATTTCTGGATTTGGATATGGGTCGTTGTGGGTTAGAAAAAGTTTTGCTGTGTGGTAGATATATCTGACATGGATTCCAAAACTTTTACCAGGTACGTGAAAACACTGAACAATGTTACATTAATTGATAATGGTTCATAGCGCAAGTGAGGATTTATTTCCAAGTACAATTTCGGAATTGTTATAGATATTATTGGTATTAGATTATATTGTTATTTCCAAATATTGTCTACTCTGTGTGGTCACAGCTACAGAATTAAAAGATTATTTACCCAAATTCTATGCTTGCACAAATTCTGTGCAATAAAATCTCCGAAGGTTCATTCTCAGCAATCTATGCAGCAGACATACTGTGGAAGGAATCTGTTTCAGAGTGCTTGATGCGGTATACAACTCTGCTGTCAAATGGCGATTTCTAAACTTTTAATAATTTAGTAAATGAAAATGTGTATGGCCGCACATTTGAACTAACAACAGAAGAATATGTGACAACCACGTTGCAAAACGAATGGGCAGAGGTCTGCGACAAATGATGGAAACTTGGAAGAAGAACAAGAACAAGAAGAAGAGAGAATAGCTAGGAGGGCGAGGTGCTAGGACACCTACCATTGGCACAATTACAAAATTAACAAATTACTACAGGCAAGTAATAGTGAAAACATTCCCTATGTTCATAAAATGAAGCCTCAGCATGGGCAGGGTCTCCAAGCTCTCACATCATGGTGTTTTATAACAGAAGCATTGCGTAAGGGAGGACATCTCAAAGCCATAATAAATTGACCTTGAAACTTACAGGTCTGCGCAATAATACTCATCTATCAGAGATCAGCATGTGATGAACTCTTATCTGGTGAGTGCATGGAACTACACAAAATCAAAGTGAGTCATGACATTCAATGATCTGGCGAAAGTGCCCAACATTACTTTTGTATCGTGCTAAAGATTAGAAAGTTCAGCAGCTAATGCTATTGCAGAATTCAATATGGGAAGTTCATCAACAGAAGAATTGATAAATACCACTACGGTGTCTAGTGTGGAGAAACAATTTTGAAGAGACGCGACAACTGGAAGATTGAAGAAAGCAGCTCGCCGCAAGGAAAAGGTAGTGAAATTGAGGAGAGAGACTGCCAAACAGATGAAGCAGGGAAATTCTAGGGTAATTTCAATCTTAGTGTTGATGCATGTTTTTAGAAAAAAAAAATTCTCCATTTTACATTTTTTGAGGTTCTATATGTTCCAGTCGCAGTGATTTTTGTACTATGCTAAAACGTCAGTCTTTGTTTTCAAAATCTGAAATGTGGTTCAGTTAAAAAAAATATTAAATACAAAAAAAAATAGGTTATATATTTATTTTCATAATTCACCATAAAGAACAAAAAACATTTCCTTAAAAGTAATTTTTTTTCCCTAACAGAGACTGACGGAGTTTTTACAACTACGAGGGGGATTACAAACTAAGTTTACAAGACCGATATTCCTGGAGTTTCGTCCGTTATAGAGAAATTAGTAATGTGCCGCAATTCTAATACATGCAGTTCGCAACTGAGCAGAGTTTCAGCCACCCGCCACGTAATGCGCTAGTTGTAAGTAAGCACAAATGGCGATTTGCTTGGAAAACTCGTCTCGCGAAGAAGTCCGCTCCCTTATTCGATTTCTAGGGGCAGCAGTAAGCGGTTGTCAATGCAGATGAAACCCCCTCCTCTCCAAAGACGCCATCTGCAGAGAAAGTAGTGGCCAAGTGTTTTGGGACAGCGCGGGTGTCATACTCGTGGAATTTTTGAAAAGAGGGCACACAGTGACCACTGACCAATACTGCGCGAAGCAATCAGGAGGCAACGTCCAGGACTTCTCACCGAGGGCGTCATCTTCATTCATGACAATGTGTCGGTCCTGGTGGTGTAGTGGTAACCACACTTGCCTCCTAAACCCAAGATCGCGGGTTCGATCCCGGCCAGGATTAATGGATTTTTTGGCGTAAAAATCCTAAATATGGCTTTCTTCGGAAGGGAAGTAAAGCCGTGGATTCCGTGTCGTACATTTACGGCACGATAAAGAACCTCAAGCCTGAAAGAGAGGCCTCTGAGCAAAATTTGTCGGCCGTTTCACGCCCTGAATAGAATGGGACGCTGATGACCTGAGATGTTAAAGAATGCCCGTAAATAAACCAAATCAATAACATGATAACGCGAGACTTCATACCGCCCAGAAGATCACGTTGTTGAAGCAGTTTCGCTGGGACATCATCGACCGCCCTCTCTACAGCCCAGACCTCGCTCCAAGCGACTTTACATATTTCCTCACTTGAAGGAGCACTTCGGAGGCCGAAGGTTTACCTCAAACGAGGAGGTGAAGCACTTCGCGACAACGTGGTTGAACACGCAAAGACAGAAGTTTTACCAGGGAGGAATATTCAAACTCATCCCACGAAGCGACAAGTGCCTAAACCGATATGGAGTCTAAGTCGAAAAATAATCTAATGTTTGACTGTATTGGTTGTATGAAATAAAATGTACACGTTTCACTGAAGACTTTGTAACCTTAGTTTCTGATCACCCCTCGTAGTTGATTTATAAAATAATAAAAGTAACATAATAGCCTAGTTACTGATGCGCATAGATGGTATTTTCAATACTGATAATTTCGCATTCTGAGTCAATTGAATAATCAATTTCTTCAAAACTGTATAACAGAAAATGCTGAAAACTTATGTGGTACTTTCTAATGTAAACTCCCTTGGGTGCTTAAAGTATATATTTCATAGCTGTGGAAATTCAGAAAATAGCAATTTCAGTCCCAGAGCTCCTTATAGCGTTTGGCTAAAATACACCTGCTAGAACCGAGCACACCTACTTACTTAAAACTTAGTTCCAATATTAAGTTCTATCATCAATACAGAATATATTTAGTCACACTGTATTTAGAAGCAGTGATGTAAATCGTTGCATAAACTTATGCAAATATAGAGTTTATCTTTAAAAAGAATATATTACATAATTTTGGTAACTCTGGCCTCGAGATTGACTTTATACGGCCCAAATACACACTGTTTCAAATGTTGCAGTTGAATTTTCGAAATTTCGTGAACATTCTAAGGGTAAAAGTGTCTAAATGAGCAGAATTTCATGTAAGTCTAAGTGCCGAAGTGAGCAGAGTATCAAACAAATTGCATCTAGCCAGCAAAGTTTATTTTATATAGCGTGCAAAATGAATTTATTATAGATATAAGAAGGAAAAAATTGTATGATAATTGTTTCGTTCTAGTTTTTCACTCTAGCTCTTTATTTTTAAGTGCTTAGTATATTTTCCTTAAAAATGCAAATGTAAAGTAAGATAAATGTTAACAAATCCACGATGTACTCAATTTTTTTCCCTTAGAGAACTGTTTTTTGAAAAATTAATATAAAATATTGTGCTTAGAAATTCTTGTGAACAGGCTTGTTTACCGTAAATCATAAATTGAAATGCAAATATTTCACGCCTAATATTCCTGTTTTGTATGCTATAGTAACATTATTTTATGTTATAAAATATTCTTTACGAACACTTTATTCATTTTAGTTGGCGACAATTGTTGTCTTATATTAGTTTAGGAAGTTGCTTTCGTTTTCTATGAGCTTAACAATTTAGTTTATGCAAGAGTCGAAAGTTTAAAAGCAGTCATGAACTTTTAAGCAATGACATTATACAATTAGAAACAGAAGATGAAGTAACAGGTCTATTCATTCCAGATTTATAAGACAAAATATTAATTTTTGTTCAATTTTCATGTATGTATAAGCCCATGGTCTGTTTTACGCCAAGTTTTCCTTGATTTTGTACTAATGATAGTGAAAAGTTGGCGAAATAATTATTTACATCAACCATTCCAAATACTGATATAATAGTAGGGTTATATCCATATAAAATTACACATTATGATCATCGATGCACTTGCAGCTTAATTATCTACCAGGCGTTAAGTACCTAAATTTAAAAAAGTAGTTTTGAAATAATTTGATTGCTTGATGTAGACTTATTGAATCTTCTTTCTCTAATTACCAAGGGTGAATGCAGTTGAAACGGGGGGGGGGGGGAAGAGATCTTTTCTTGAAATCTGACAAATTGATTAGCGTTGTGTTCTTATAATATAATCTGCAATTTATTCATTTAAAGTTGGAACTGTTTTTCTTAAGACTTAATTGGTACAAGAACGAATTTAATTACAAAAGCATTGGGAAGAAATATTAACAGCTGCTATAGACAAATTTCCAAATTATGAAGGAAGAAGAAGAACCACAAATATTGTAATTGCATATGTTAGTGAACACTATCTACACAATGAAGGTGTAATAACTTCTACCTTAATTTGCCTTAGAATATCAATATACAGAGTGAAACACAGTTCATAGTAGATACATTCACATCTGACAATCCATTATAGTAACGATGATATTGGAATTGTTTGTTTATTCAAGGTTTGTTGTCATTTCCATGGCACTGCAATACCGCCACGGCTGGCTGAGGTCGTTAAGGCGCGGACTTGTGAGCGGGAGGTCTGGGGTTCGAATCCCGCAATGACGTCCTCCCTGACTAAGGTTTTTTCCAGGTTTACCTCAGTCGTCATAACTAGCAGGGGAGGTACCCTAAACTTCGGCGTGGAGCGCTTCTTTCCTTAAAAAAATACTCCTTTCCCAATTTATCATTTCATCTCATGTATCATCAGTGTCCACCGCCTGTGGTGCCTCAGCAGTAGTAAAAACGGGCGTTAAACACTATTAAAAAAAATGATTGCAACATTTGTTTCCGGGTTTTTTCTTCTTCTTTGAAAGTCACTTCCACTCGCCAGCAAACAATTGGAGAACTGCAGACTGAAGTCGCATCAACTCCACGAGACAAGGTTGTGATGGGAAGCTTCCTGAGCAGATTACAGCATTCCGAAACGAAAGGAGATAGGTCTTTAACTGGTGTGATTTTCAAGAAATAAAGGTGTATTAGCATTTGCAAAATTTACACAGTATTCACATTTTATGCAACATATATCACAATCACACACGTCTTCTCGAGGTCATTAGCGGGAGGTCAATGGTTTGATTTCCACCAGTGCTCTACTTCCTGACTGAGATTTGTTCCATGTTTTCCTCAGTCCTAATAAATGGCAAATGCGGAGAGGCATAAAAAATTTACATCTGGAACGCTTCATTAATAAAAAAATCCGTTTCCTATTTATCATTTCATCCCTTGCATCATTAGTGAACACCGTCTGTAATACCTCAGTAGTTAATTAATAAAATAAACTCAACACACACACGTATTATTTCATAATTAATTCTTCATTTTGTACTACAATTTTACTTCACTTGATCATTGATATACGCAAGATATACTATATTATATTTAATACGATTTTTTTCCCACTTTCCACTATTTGAAATTTTATACCAATATATTTTCATAAGAAGAGAAAGCAATCGTTATATTTAAATTGAGGGAATGCGCCTGCAAATGGGGGGGGGGGGAAATTTTTTTAAGTTTCATCAGAAATTTCTTCAGTTTATTCATCTATGGCGCGATTGACAAACTTCAGCCCTGAAAAAGATGATCTCTCCTAATTATATAAATTCTCATCAGTATATTTTATAAAATAAATTTTCGCTTCTATACTGCAAACAAGATTTTTTTAAAAAGAAATATCCTCTTCTTTCTGTGGAAGATATGAAAGCGTTGTCACTTATGAATGCAAGATTTTGCTCTTGAGAAGTTTCAAATGGATCAAGGGTGTTTGTAAAATAAAGCTAAAATTATTCACTGTTTCTGATACAAAAAACTAGTTCAAAGCATTTCATACGGTGAGGATCTGAAGTTGTCTACTTGAAACCTGTTCCATTTGCACTACTTTAGCTAGGTATCTTGCGTTTGCATGTGGGACCTTAGATAAAACAATTGTAGTTTATTAAATATTTCATTTGTTCTACAGAGTACTAGCAGCCAGATCGATTGCTTGCAAACAATTGGTGAAATAAGATTGAAACTCCAAACGGATGTATCCCAGAATTCACTTTGTTAATGATTTAGGTTATTGTATGGACTTCAGCGTATTAGCAAAGATGATTCGTACGTTAATTTCTAATTAATTTAAATAGGAACTACAATAAATAGAAGAGAGCATTAAACATAAAGAGAGAATACATATGTGCTGATTTAGAAAAAGATTTGGTGTATGTGCTTAAAAGCTGATTAGGAAACTTGGATTAAAAATGAACATTTTGCCTTAGATGAAAGAATTTCCCATCCATGTCGACTGTTGAAACATGCCACATTTGGAGCTCATAGTCTGAGCACCAAAGTCAGTTATTTAAGGGATGTGCAAAAAATGTGCAAAACAAATTAAAAAGGGTGAAGCTAGGAGTAGCCGTAATGTAAGATGGAAGGAGTTTGACATGGTCTAAAATTGGAAGATTAAGTACAAAAAGTAGAGCTTAAGACCCTTAAGGGAAAGAGAACAAAAAGAGATATATCTAGCTGCTTTCATTTCCTTCCAGTGCTCTAGTGGCAAAGGGGTCCCTGTACAGCTATCCAATTAGGCTATAACGCACACAAACGGACACACATACTTGCAATAGGGGACACCTTTTTATCTCTCTTTTAACGTGTTTTACTCAACTTCCACCCAGCAGAACCTCGTCCGTCGGTTTTATGTGACTGGGGAAACCTATAAAGAAGGTGCACTAAACGGGGGATTTTTGACAGTAACCTCCATTATTTAAACAAAAGAAACATTACGTGTGAAGTTCGGAGCCCAAGACTCGTAAAGTGCATTCTTCCTCTATTTTAGATTATACATCGTTGTTCAGTTTGGCCAAAATCTAATTCTTTTCTCATATACTTTGAACTCGACATAGTTTAACATGCTTTAAAAGTATTTTAAGTAAAATTAATTTTAAATACAAGAAATAACATGACCTTTTTATTTTTACAAATGCCAGAGTATGAGAATGGAGTTTTCATACACAATATCTTCAATAGCACTTACCATTTTCCAGACTACCCCTTATATTAATGATTAATTTTTTTAATTAAGTTTCTTCTAACTATGCATAACAAACATCTAAATTAATAGGTAAGAAATGCCTGTTGCATTCTCAAACCTTAAGACAGCTTTTACAGTTGCAGTGAAACCCTATATTACATCCGTAAAGGTTTTGGTAAACTTTCAAGGTAAAATGACAGTTTTGATATTTAAAGTTTAAATCCACTTTTTGAAATTAACTACATGGAAACGCACACCAAAAGTTTAATAAAATATATGCACACAAAGCAAGGTTCTGTTCCTACACATTTAAAAGGATAGCTATGGGTCGCAAAGAAGGAAGTTAACTATCTGAGACATTTTCTATTTTAATGCGGTTTTCCTTAAACTAGTACGCTTTGTCCAATAATCTTTCTAAGACTTTATATTACCGATAAATATCATTATTTCCCACCAGAAAATACCACTCGAAGCCCATTATATATTTCGTCCTTTGCACTCATAGCTCAGAATCTCTCGATCAGTTCGTTACTAATCTTAACTCCAAAGTTTCAGTTAAGTTCACTTCTTCTGTCTCTCCCATAGCTGCTACGTTTCTAGACATTGATGTTTCTTTAAGCAATGGCTCTTTTATTGCGTCTGTACCTACATTAAATCTACCAATTTACAACAGTATCTTCATTTTGATAGCTGTCATCCCTTGCATATAAAAAGTTCAATTTCTTTTTTGCTTTCAATCCGTGGTTATCGTCTTTGTAACAACTTTTCATCTCTTGACAAGTATATTAAAAACCTTGTTCAAAAGTTCCAAGACCAAAAATATCCTTCCTCTCTTTTAAAAGCCCGTATAATCCCAGCGCACAAATCTTTCCAATGCAAACCTAAAACTTCTAATAAGAACTTCATTAACCTTGTTAGTACTTACGTACCTGGAATTGAAAACATCAGACCTATTTTGAAAGAATGTCATGATACTGTATTAATGCATCCATCTTTAAATGATTTTTCTAAATTTGTACTCCCCCTTACTTTTAGAATATCCCTTAACCTTAAAAGTATTTTTCGCCGTAACCTATCTCCTCCGAATTAACCTTGTCCTCATATCCTTGCCAACGCCCTAAATGTAAAACCTGTGCACTAATTATGCCTTGCAATTCATTCCACAGCCCTAATTTATCCAGAAAATTTAACATTTCTTCATTTGCTACCTGTTCTTCCAAGAACGTCGTATATATGTTATCTTGTAAGCTTTGCAAAGCATTTTATATTGGTTTAACTTCTACTGTTGTTTCGCTACGTATGAACATCCATAGACATTCTGTTAAAACCAAGTCTCCCTTGCCGGATACCCAACATGCCTTATCTCACTGTAAGGATTTTGATGATGCTTTTAATTTAACGCTTATTGATGCGTTACCTACTCAATGTTGTGAAAGTTTACTCAGAGATAGAGAAATGGCAGCTATAGTTTTACATAAAGCGCGTCTACCACCTGGCTTAAATCTTACGTATTATCCCCCCCCCCCACACACACACACACTCTTTTACTTGTTTCATCTGTTTCCATGCATAACGTTACCTTCGATATTCGTTTATTTTTATCACCTTCACTTGTCTTCTTGTCATAGAAGAACTCAAGTAGTTCGAAATATAGTGATTGCTAATTGGTGACTATTTCTTAGTGTTTTATTCTTTTCTGCTTTTATTTATTGATAATTTAATTACATTATATATAATATAAACTTAAAGCGCACACATAGGATGCCAAAAACGTATCCACACTTCAAGCAAAGAAAAAACTGTATTAACATAACAAAACTGAATTCACACAAACAGAAAACGATGAGCAC
>CM060834.1:80100000-80200000 GCA_030762175.1 Metallyticus violacea
AGGAAGCGTTCCATGCTTAAGTTTAGGGTACCTTCCCGGCATTTGCCGGTTTTGAGGACTGAGGAAAACCTGAAAAAAACCTCAGTCAGGGAGGACAGTCCTGGTGGGATTCGAACCCCAGACCTCCCGCTCACGAGTCCGCGTCGACGGCCACATTTCTAGAATGTTAAGTAGAATTGAGAAGTGTGAGGAATGCAAACAATTTGAGGTCTAAGTTATAATGATGTGATTATGAAAAAATTATATATATATATAATCTTATTCTTATTCCTTCCTTTGTCCAACGCATATGGGGATTAAACCGAAAGAAACAGCTCATGTGGAACAAATATCAATTGGCTTTTAACAACAAATAACTAAATTAAACTCGAATTCGTAATATATATATTGTTAATATAATCAGTAATACTGTAGTGCCACCTAAGTAGCATTCAGTTTCGTTAAAATGCAGAATCTATTTGGATACTGCGCAGACACTTGGTGGGAATTTATGGAGATCTGGAATAGGTTCTATTCAACTTTCTGATGACAATTAGCTAGGCTACCTGATGGAGAGCTATTGTCCCTTGATAAAGAATGCCGCTTGGCAGCGGTCGGATGAGTGTGGAGTGCTGATGACACGCCTCTATGTTATATTGCAATGTGTTCAGTATGTCGCAGAACGAGGACAGAAAACGCAGCGATCGTGCGATAAGGCTTGACCCTCTGTAGTTTTTGGGCTCGAGGATAGATTTATTACTTGTTCCACATTTATGTTTCTGTATTTGTCTTTATTAAATTGCTGTATTTAATTACGCTTATACGAAGTTAGTCTTTTAATGTGAAAAATAACCTCATCACCATTATGAATTAGACACGTATTTTTCTTTAAGTCTGAAACAGACACCTTTAGATATAAAAGAGATACGGACTTATTGCATCACTGAGAACTAAACCATTGCAGTCAGTTGGACAGTTTAATTGCTAAAAGTAAAGAGTACTGGAAAAGTAACAGTAGAACTTCCGTTGTAAATTATATTATTATTGTTCTTATATTTTTCTTCAGTGTAATGTTTAATTTAAGAGAAATTCTGCCAAGTACTGGATACCAGTACATCCGCTGGTAACCAGTAGCAGCAGCAGCAGCAGCAGCAGCAGCAGCAGCAGCAGTAGCAGCAGCAGTAGCAGTAGCAGTAGCAGTAGCAGTAGTAGTAGTAGTAGTATAGTTGTGTAGGATAGAATAGCTGGGGCTACCAGCTATAATTCTTACTGGCTCCCAGTAAGATTGTTAATTTGGTGGATTTGTAGATTTTGGAACATTAAATTAGTAAGTAGATTAGTAAATTTATATTTTGGTTTACTTAAACTATTTTCAGTTTTTTTTTCCTTACTGTTTTATTATATTATTTTAATCTAGTTATTAGAAAAATCAGTAAAATAATGTAGAAGAGATTATTAAACTGTATAGTTATAATAATAAAAGGCAAATTTGATGTACACACCCTGGTTTAGGAAATCAGGTACCAGTGTGGCGTGTATAGATTTTATTTATTTATTTATTTATTGAGACTGAAAACAAGACGAAAGCGATGTTCACTTTCTTTCCCATAAACAGGGCTAAAATAAGCCCATCCACATGATCTCCGTAGATGCAGGGCACTCTTATCTCATAAATATACATTTCAGTCATTTTAAATTTATTTCAAATTTCATTACAAAACTGTTATTGAATCTATGAATAATAACAAAGATTTTCCAGCATTTTCAAAAATCATGGTCTTGAACATAATATTTTACTGTATGCAATGTAGTGCTCCCCCTAAAGATGCCAGTCTTAATTCTGTCTATTTCATCATAGAAGGTGTTGCTTTCAAGATTTTCCGTGCATAAATTAATTTTTATCATTTCGGTCATGATTTTATGAATCTTCTAGTTTTCAGTAACTAGTAGGCAATTCGAGTCAAAATTACTTTAGTTCCAACAATTACGGTAAACAATATTTACAGTCTTCAGCAAACGTTATCTGTTATTGGTGAATTTTTGATGTGAAGTAATTTGTGAATTCCAATGTCATATGATCTTGTAGTGTAGCCTGCATTCCACCTTCAAAGTTTTATACATTTACAAACCGCCTGATCTCCATTCAATGATCACAAAGATAAATCTATACTCTGTGACTCACCCATTTGTTACTATAGATGAATTTATCCGCTTTCAATAAAGTTGGAAAGTCAACTATATACAAACTTTTCCTATCGTGTGAATAGCTGTTGATAACTTTACTGCAAAGAAGATACATTTAATGTATTTTATAAATTTATAAAATGTAGTAAGTTCCACTTGTTATTATAGCAACAATAGGGTACCAACAATGACTGGTGAATAGTGGGTTTGATGCTATTTTTGTAATTATAATTAAACTTTTTAAAATGCGTTTGTTATTTTAGGTTTGACCTTATGATGAACATTCTAACTAGTGAAGAAAATTGCATCAAATCATCTTCTAATCATCATCAATTGTTCAGGAATATTTTGAATGTATCAGATGCTGTAAGTAGGGGGTAAAATATTTAGTGATTTTGCTGTCTTATGAATGAGATCAGAACGTTATCTCCTTGACAAAAGTATTAGGATATCCTGGCACCGAATTTAGCATTCTTGACGAATGTCACTTTAAAATTAAATGAGTAAAATGGAAAGTTAAATATCGTAACATTTAGACATTAAAGTACATATTTTTCACAAGAAGCTATGGTTAGGGATTGTACATTTAAACAGGATTTTCATTTTATACTTTCTAAGTCCGAAATCTATTGTTAATACCGTAAATGGTGATGAATGAAATCTTCTATCATTTCTGCAGCTTTTGTAAATTCTAGCAACGGTATTTGGCTAGAGTTGTAGCTAATTTTATAAAATTGAACCAGCTATAACGTATACTTATAAATAATCCATTCGCTTCTGCTGATTTTAATGAGGTTGGAGATTTGTTTAGTGAAATATTCGGAAATATAACTTTGTATAATTAGAAATGAACATTTTAAATCTTAAAGAAGACATACAATTGAAAAATTCAAACAATTTCCAGACTCTAAGTCTGGACCTGGTCCAGACCTGGTAGTGTAGTGATAACCATACTTGCCTCCTAAACTCAAGATCGTGGGTTCGATCCAGGCCAAAACCGATGGATTTTTTAGAGTGTAAAAATCCCAAGTATGGTTTCCTTCGGAAGGGAAGCAAAGCCGTTGGTCCCGTATGGTACATTTATGGCACGATAAAAAACCTCAAGCCTGAAAAAAGAGAACTCTGAGCAAAATTTATCGGCCGTTTCACGCTCTGAATTGAATAAGAAGAGCTGATGACCTGAGATATTAAAGAGCTTCCGTAAATAAACCAAATAAAAAAGCGACACTCTAATGAACAAGAATAAATATCCCATGGATTGTACTGTTGTTCTGAAAATGCATTCACGACTTAGTTACACATATTTTTACGAAGTCGCTCGTTCATCTATAAGCATCATACACAAGGTATACCTCTTTGCCTAACATACAACTGGATAGCGCATTAAGAATGCCCTGTTCCAGCTGCACACTTGCTTTTCCTTAACTTGAAGCAAATATGAATGGAAAATTTGCACCCTGATTACATAAGCGGATTAAGTTACATTAAGAAATGAACATTTTATCGTTTGCTCAAAAATTCGTGGTATTACGTAATTTTATCACTGATAATAATAATAATAATAATAATAATAATAATAATAATAATATATACAATACTTATAAAATTTTGATGATGACATTAATAATTTGAACTCGTATTCAGTATCAATGGGGCAAATTAAAACAAATACGGTATACACGACGGACACTCACTCCATAAGAGAATTTATGGGAAATATTCGTCAGGAAAATGTTCGGATTTCATCAAAATTAACTTAGAATTGATAATTCATTTAATCAAAAATGAATGGAGAATGAATGTGCTGAAGATACATGGAATGAAATGATAAACTGGGATAGGATTTATTTTTTAAAGGAAGAAACCATTATAGGCCTAAGTTTATGGTAAGTCCCCAGCATTTGCCATTTATGAGAAATGAGGAAAGCCTGGAACAAACCTCAAGAAGAACGGACCTGGTTGGAATCGAACTCCAGACCTCCAGCCTTAACGATCTCGACCCCCATGGCGGTGCATTTTCGTTAAGATACTGAACTGTTTAAGAACCTCCGCAACTCGCTGTACTCCTCCCTACCTTAAAAACTGCTTTCTCTAAGTATTTGTGCCACAACCTTTTACTGTATGAGCTTATAATCTCATTTGTATTTTTCAGACGCTATCCTGTTAATGGTAAATCGTATTTGTGTACCAGGCAAAGGTAAATTGCACTCTGAAATAGATAAATCACATTTTTAGCAACTTGGCAAATCGATAAACATCGATAATCGATCTTCCTCAATGCGATAATGTCTTTCAAGTCACATTTTAGTCTACGAGCAACAGCAACCATATAATACATTTAAGTGTATGCAACAAAGTCAACTCCATAGAGCAGGTTCACTTAGCTTTACCACCTTGATTCTCAATATAAGGTGATACCTAGTAGTTCACGCAGTATTTATGAGCTGTCACCCCCACATTCAATTAGATTGATTGTAACAAACAATTTTATGTAACTTCGTTATAGCCATGTGTAATGTCATTTTCTGTACAAGTGTTGAATATTGTGTCTAAAATGTTAGTTTCTTGCCAAGGCGCAGAAAGCTACCCTAGTCACAAAACCGGACCTGGAATTCCCTAGCCCTTTGTAGCAAGGTACCATAAAACATTTGGCGACTATAGAAATGAAAAGAAAGGGAAGAAGCCATCCGCTACATGGAGAAGGCACACATACCATCTTGTCTTAGTTTTGCAATTTTGAGGTCAGCAGAGGGACAAGGTCAGTGAAAAGACTTTCTCAGTTTCAAATAAATTAGTGGAAAGCGATAATTAGTTTTGTAAGGACAACCTTTATTAGTTAAGTGCCCTGGTGAAACAGTTAATATACAATAGTGTAAGAACAATAAATTGTGTTCCATCTTGCATAACAAGATATTATTAATCTACAAGACTCCTTCCCCTATGGTCACAGGACCGTAAAAACATCCAGCAGCAGAGTCTCAACAGCCGTGGCAAAATATAAGACAGCGGTAACCATCGCCGGGGAGGAAGGAATTGTTTACCCCTGAGATAACAACCAAAACTTAACAATTCAAATTTCCTTTTTCCAAAATCTTTCCCTCCAGCATTACACATTTAATTAATCCCTTATTAAATACCGTTGCATAGTGCAGGGAAATCATCAATGCCTACGTTACATAAGCAAGTTGTATAATTTACTCAGTTAATGAGAAAGTTCTATAGTTTGTATGTATACAATGTAACAGAATATTTAAAATACAATGAACTCGTATATTGAACTTACGGGGTATTTGTATATATGTTAATATTAACATTTTACGTGTAGTGTACCAGTTGACCACATCCTTGGTCTAGTGGTAGGCGTTGCTGAGTGCTGGCCGGGAGGCTCGGGTTTCATTCCCGGTACCTGCTTAGGAATTTTTCTAAGTTAGGAAGGTCTAGATCGGGGTCCACCCAGTCTCGTGAGGACAACTGGGAAGCTGCCTGATGGAGGTTGCAATCTTCGATCTAGTAAACGGCGGGATCGGTGTTGTGATCACATACTCCCCTGCAATACTGCACTCTACCACGTGATGGAGGTAGAAGACGCAGCGGTCGTCGTGGTAAGCCGAAGGCCCACATGGGGCTATGGGAAACCAGGCTTAGAAGAAGTGTTCGATTTAAAACGGTGATATACAAAGTAAATGTGCAACAGAACATGATTGCACACTAAATCTTGCTAGGGATTCCAGGGTTAACTTTAATGTGCTATCTGTCCGCCTGTAATGCCAGTGCATGGCATTACTTTTCTTATTCTGCCTACAAACTCACGACATGTGGTCCAGTTGGAATGTATACTATTTGAACTAAAGACTTTAGATTGGATACCCTGTATATCCAGATTAATTTTCATTTTAATAGGAAATTATATGCTGGAACTTGAGAAACGCCAAACTATTAAATTACTTTATTCATAGTATACAAGAGAATAATTTGAAAGCCTGGTCAAGCATAACAAAAATATCAGAATATCTAAGGTTATAGTCAAATGCCCCTAAACGTATGGAAAATGATGCTATTATTCCATATGCAGAAAGTATATTTATTTATTGATTCGAATAACATCTCTCATCTACTGAGCTAGTAATTTTTTAAAACTACAATTTAATACATGTTTTATTAATAAAAGTAGGGACCCCCAAATACCATAGTGGCCAAAAACGCTATATTATATTTTTCTTGTCGCAACCATCACATTTTACATCAAAAACATAAATAATAGAATTATATTTGATCTTGATTTTCATTAAAGTCGTGTTTTCATATTTATATACTTATAATTTATTTATTTATTTATTTATTTAAATATATGGTATAATCTGATATAAAAAGGATATATGAATATACTTTTTTACATCCCTAAAAACGAAATTTACTCTTTTGTTAAACAAAATAATTTTGTAATAAATTAATGACTGTGCTTTAATATATAATTATTATTGATCCCTATATTACTCAATTTAAATATTTTTACATATTTTCTACATTGTTTGTATATACTCATTTTATGTGTAGATTCTATTTCGAGTAACATTTCGTTTTAAAACATTATATTACATTACAGAAAATAATTTTTATTTTTACTGTATTATAATATTACAACTGGTCAGTAGACGACAAAAACATTCAAAAATTTACTTGCTTCCACTCACTACTTAATATCATTAATATATACATTTTTTGTAGTAGGTAAAATTCTATATAATAATTGTAACAAATTAATTAATAGCAGTTTAATTACTCTATTTGAAAAACAATAATTGTTTGTTGATATCTAACCTTGAAGCTGAAAACGAATTTCAAACAAAATGACCTCACTTGCTTGGACCCTCTGTTTCTACTTTTATGGTTTCCTGATAGGTGGCTATAGTGTATATGATTTTGCTGGTTTACAATGCTAAGCGGATTATTTGGTATTCTGGTATAAGAAAACATCTCCTCGTATACCTTTACAAAGAAATAAATGCAAGAAATACAATTCCTTCTACCGATATTAGAATAAAACATGATAATTTCTAAGGCGAATCTAAAGTACTCCTAATTGCAGACAGTAACCATAAGCTACGGTATATGTAGCGTCTTTCAATCGATTTAGGCCCCCGACCACAGATGTAAGACGCTACTCTACGCCGACGACACTGCCATATACAACCACCATACACACCCAAAATACAACCAGAGGGAGTTCCAACGTTAGCTGGACAAATTCCTGACCTGGGCTGCCCTCTGGAAAATAGTGATAAATGCCGACAAAAGACAACTAATACACTTCACCAAAACCAGGAAAAACGACATAGACATCACTCTACAAGGACGTAGACTGCAGTGCCAACCTACTGTTAAATATCTGGGCGTTACCTTGGATAAAAAAACTCACTTGGAACGCCCACATTCAGCAAACTATCCAAAAGGTCAAACAACGCACATATGTCAGCACCGCACTACTGCACAGCAAGCACATCCGCATTAAGACAAAACTCATTCTCTTCCAATCCTTTATCCAACAATTTCTCCTGTACGCCTGCCTAACTTGGTCAAACACCAGCAAAACCAACCTACTCTCCCTCCAATCCCGTCAAAACATCTGCCTCAGGAAAATACTAAGGGTGCCGATCCTAACACCTAACAAAATTGTTCACAAAGGACTACAATTTCCCACCTTCCTACAGACTCTGCACAACCGCTGCACAAACGCATGGGCCTCCATAAGAACGCACTGCAACCCAGAAGTACAAAAAATAGGCCAGGCGGAGCCTCTCCACCGCAAGCATAAACGCATACGCATTTTCTAAAGACATCTCCGAGCAAACTCAAACCACTTTTTCTGACATCACCATGAACTGTATATATACTTGTAAATATTAACTGTTAAGTATAGGATAGGATTTTTAATTATAAGTCTGTTAGGTTAACTATGTATAAGTCGGTCCTGGTGGTGTAGTGGTTGCCATACTTGCCTCCTACACCCAAAACGCGGGTTCGAACCCGGCCAGGATCGATGGATTTTTTCGGGCGTAAAAATCCTAAGTATGGCTTCCTTCGGAAGGGAAGTAAAGCCGTGGGTCCCGTGTCGTACATTTACGGTACGAAAAGGAACCTCAAATCTGAAAGAGAGGCCTCTGAGCAAAATTTGTCGGCCGTTTCACGCCCTGAGTTGAATGGGACGCTGATGACCTGAGATGTTAAAGAGCGTCCGTAAATAAATAAAATCAAATCAAACTATGTATAATTTCACCTTATATGTATGTGCCACTAAACAAGTCTCAGTCTTCGCACCATCACAGGAAGCTGTTCCCCTGGGCAAGCTCATTGCCCCCTCATGGGCTTCCAAACAAAAAATTTTCACTCAAAAACTGTCTATGTAAATGCTTAACTTATGTATATTATGTACCTGTAAGGCTGCCCCATGTACCAGCCCAGGGAATTATAGTTCAATAAAAAATCAATGAACAATAGGCCAAGAATATTGTCCATGGTAACTGATTAAATTCTCATTTTATTAAGACTTTATCATTATAATATTCTTACGTTTCTCAGTTGTATGCTCAGAGCTAGGCTTAAGATTAATTATGCATGTCTTTAATGGGCATTAAGAGTTAATTTTAATAATGCTGCTTTCAACATTGTGTGTTTCCTTTATGGAAAAATATCTACGGAAATGCATGTTCATCTAGTGATTTAATCATATTAAAATTTAATTATATATTTTTTACTTTCTCTTCAAATTTCTTTCTTTCTTTTTTATGTTTAAACACTCTAGTGGCGCCACGGACGTAAATACATACGACATTCATGGGGCGAGTTGCATCTATTACCAGTATAATGCAGAGCCAAGAGGTTTGGCGTTTACAGCATATTCTCCGGCAGTGATTCCGGATGAGTGGAATCATTCGGGATACCATTTTCCGGGGGAGAACTGCGAAGTGCTCCTATTCCAGAGGGGCTGTAATGAAAGCTGGGATTAATTTGCACGGTACACTGAAACAACTGTCTCTCGCATGTATTCGCCTGCAGATGGCTCCAAGCACACCCTCGAGTTGGCGTGTACAATATGAAGCAGGTTTTTGCGTAATATTGCAAACTCTGCTAGTCCACTAACAAATATGACTAAGTTGTGATCGCAGTGTTAGGTTGTTCTGCCGTGAGTCCTTCTTGGTTTTTAATGTACATATGTTTTTTACTCATGTAATTATAATGTTAATGTATCATGGTACTAATTAACTGGTTGAATGTTCCAAGAACATTCTAGTAGTTCAGGTATCTAATTTTACTAAATTAATATGCAGACCAAAAATTATAAATTGTCTTTTTGGTTTAGCATAAATTTAGAACATAGAGCACAGGCGTTGTATAGTGCGATGGATTTTCCAATTTTTCTCTTGAACGCCATAATGCAAAGGTTGTGCCTTAAGAACTCATAGTCGGTCCTGGTGGTGTAGTGGAACCCAAGATCGCGGGTTCGAACCCGGCCAGGACCGATGGATTTTTTCGGGCGTAAAAATCGTAAGTATGGCTTCCTTCGGAAGGGAAGTAAAGTCATGGGTCCCGTGTCGTACATTTGCGGCACGAAAAAGAACCTCAAGCATGAAAGAGAGGCCTCTGAGCAAAAATTGTCGGCCGTTTCACGTCCTGAGTTGAATGGGACGCTTTCTTTCTTTCTTTCTTTCTTTCTTTCTTTTTTTTTTGATTGACTTATTTAAGGACGCTCTTTAACAGCTCAGGTCATCAGCGTCCCATTCAACTCAGGGCGTGAAACGGCCGACAAATTTTGCTCAGAGGCCTCTCTTTCAGGCTTGAGGTTCTTTTTCGTGCCGTAAATGTACCACACGGGACCCATGGCTTTACTTCCCTTCCGAAGGAAGCCATACTTAGGATTTTTACGCCCGAAAAAATCCATCGGTCCTGGCCGGGTTTGAACCCGCGTTTTGGGTATAGGAGGCAAGTATGGTAACCACTACACCACCAGGACCGACAATGGGACGCTGATGACCTGAGATGTTAAAGAGCGTCCATAAATAAATCAATCAATCAAAAAAATAAAAAAAGGCGTGAAACGGCCGCCAAATTTTGCTCAGAGGCCTCTTCTTTCAGGCTTGAGGTTCTTTATCGCGCCGTAAATGTACGGGATCCACAGCTTTACTTCCCTTCCGAAGGAAGCCATACTTAGGATTTTTACACCTGAAAAAAATCCATTGATCCTGCCGGGTTTGAACCCGCTATCTTGGGTTGAGCAGGCAAGTATGGTTACCACTACACCACCAGGACCGACTATCTGTATTGATAAGCGTACTAATTACATTTTTGAAAATTAATATTTTCATATAATATTCCAATGTTATGTTTTGTTGACTTTACGTAATACTTGGGTACTGGATCGTTTAAATCAATATATCTTTCGTGTTGGAAATGAGAAAGTTTATTACTTTAATTTAAATTTAATATAGCATGACTGTAGTATAAATTAGAACCACACATACCATAAATATCTAAAACCGATATCGTTGAGTATCTCACTCATTTTTAAAGTCTTATGAATTCTACATGAATTCAGACGTGCAATTAAACTTGCCCACTCTTTCCTCTAAAGAATTTAAGGAAAAATGATCAAGGCATTAAAATAAATATATAGTAAGGTACAGTTCTGTGTAAAATATGATCCCAATAAAATTTCTATTTATTAATGGTGTTTAACGCGTGTTTTTACTACTGAAGCACCACAGGCGATGGACACTGTTGATCTATAAGATGAAATGATATATTGGGGAAGGCTGTTAAGGAAGGAAACGCTCCAGGCCTAAGTTTAGGGTACCTCCCCGGCATTTGCCACTAAAGAGGACTGAGGAAAAGCTAGAAAAAACTCAACCAGGAAGTAGATCCTGGAGGGATTCGAACCCAGATCTGCCACTCACGAGTCCACGTCTTAACGACCTCAGCCACCCGTAGTGGTATTTCCAAATGTGTAATAATATTGAGAGGATTGATGAAGGCTGTATCTTTTCACCGTTTCTTTTCAATTTGTTTTTGAACGAAATACTGGAGAAATAATGTATTGCCAAAACTGATACCCCGAATATAGTAAGCATCTCTATACCAATTCTCCTGTATGCGGATGATCTGATATTGATATCCACAACAAATGACAGTCTGCAAATGGAACTAAAATGCTCAGAGGCATATTCTCAGGAATGGCGGTCAATGAGGAGGAGTCTAAAACAATGATACTCAAGAACAGTGTGATGTACAGCAAGAAAGAAGGGTGGGAGAGTGCAGGTCAGGCATTAGAAATTGTGAAGAAATTCACATACTTGGCGGTCCCTTTAGCTATGTACGGAAGCTGAGTGAAACATACGGGCATTATTAAACGCAAGTATATATATATATATATATATATATATATATATATATATATATATATATATATTAAAAACAGCAGCATTAATGATATTGGGAAAAATACCGGAAACACCGCTGAGAACAAAGCAAAGAGATTATTAGGTCACCTATGACATACAGAGTCGAAATTAGGGAGTGAGAAAACACAGACGGACTTAATTAGACACAACCGCAGATTCTAAAATAGATGCTACAAGTGGAGGGGATAACGAATTGAGGGATTCTGAAAGAATTTTACGAAATTATAAATTTGAATGAAGAACAATAAAATACTAGTTAATAATAATAATAATAATAATAATAATAATAATAATAATAATACGGGGGAATCAAATGCTTCTTTGAGCAGTTTGTCTGAGGTAGCAATTATGGGCGGAGTTGGGTATGGGTTGGGAATCAAAAATATGGAATAAAGAATAGACAAAACTGGACTAGGGTAAATTTGGTAAAGGGTACAAAACATTTCGTGCAATAGCTGGAAGGTAGTCAGTAGATGTATTTGGAAAATAAATAAGGAAAATATTGAGACTAAATGCTCAGATGAAGGTATCGATTAACCAGCGTGATTTAATAGATCAGGTGTGGGGGAGGGGGGATTACCTAGATGTCTTTGGAAGAGAAGAAAGAAGTAATCTCATATAGCTCAGATTAGGGAAATGAAAAGAAAAACAGATTTTGTGGAAAGAATTTGATATTGTGCGGAGAAAGTGATAATTGGAGGCATATTCTTGCGGAATGCAACGCAACAGAGTTTTTTTTTTTTTAAATTGAGCTTTTACTAACACAATTTCTGAATTCCAACAGAAGTGTGAACGTTTTCCTGAATAGTTGGTGCATGACAGTTCCACGCATTCAAATTTGGAATATTTCTACGAAGATCCTACCTACTAAGAAGACAACTGACTACAGAGAAGAGAGAGAAATTGGGGGGAGAGAGAGTGAATAAAGGGAAAGGGGGATCAGAGTTAAGGGTTCTAAGCACGTTTATGTATATGACATTATTCATAGAAAATGTGTAATGTAAATACAGAGGGTATCAAAAAATGTATACACACTTCAAGCATAGAAATCACTGTGTTAACATAACAAAACTGAATTCACACAAACAGAAAATGATGAACACTAATCATCTTAGACTTTTACAGTTACAACAGTTGCTCAAAATGCCCACCATCGACGTCGATACACTTTTGAGTACATTGAACTACTGATTGAACAATTTTTTCCCGAAGTGCTGCCAGTGTAGTTGATTTTCTACGGTATACCGTACCATGAGTCTCAAATTTGTCTCGAATGCATGCAGTTGTTACTCGCTTTGGCGGCTCTGTTCTGTACACACGTCTTCATTGCCTTTGAACTTCAACAATATTCTCGGTTTTCCAATATCACTTCAAAATTTGCTCCGGTGTTCAAACGACAATCTTGGTTCCATTTTGTTGTAGCAACGGTATCATAACGTAATGTGAGTCACATCTGTTTATAGAACATCATACGATAATCTAGGATTCATTTGTTCATTGTTGATTTACTTGTCACGTAGCAACGCTATCATAATGTATGTGAGACACATCTGTTTACAGAACATCATACTATTTTTCGGTCCATCTTTGAAATATATTAAATAGATATCTACCAAGAAAGTGTGTATACATTTTTTGGCACCTAGTGTATATTGATGTGTTTTATATATGCATGCATGTCGTTTGTATGTATGTATATATCATAATAATTAATGATATCTTTTTGGGGGGTGTAGTGTTTTATATTTTAATTGTCACAAGGACGACATTAGTATGCACGGTCGTAAGGCCCATGCGACAGTTATATTTATATACTTGTAAACCTGTAACAATATGGTTCGTTACACCTGCTTTACAGCTTTCAAAGAGCTTACTAAAAATCTGCTGAAGTAGCGACCTGCAAGGATATCTGTCCTGAGGTCCATCCATCATTCTGACACATTCCGGAGACCCAGCGACCGAGACTCCGCATTATAACCACGTCACTGAGAAGCATCCTTCCTCGCCGCAACCGAGTTGAGATGTCCGGCTGCAGCACCATGCTGTCAGTACTCGACTGCTTCTCACTCTGTTTTTAGTGATTAATGTTTGGGTGCATTATATCCGTCTCCCAGGTACACAATGTAGCTTGCTCTCCCGCTGGTAGTTCACTTTAATGCACAAGCATGGGGCTCGTCTGGATTAATTACTCTCTTTTTAAGTGGATCGTGATGCTGGTAATCGTGGGTAATTATTCTACTCACACTGGCTATTGCTATATATTATTCTTGTACCTTATATGTGCTAATGGCTATTAACTTACGTGAATGCTCTTACTGAATATTCCTCGTTTCCCGAAATACCTATATATACGGCATTTATAAGGTTTCGAAGTTACTATAGTTACTACAGTTAGTCGCAGTTTTGCAAATATTCGAAATCTGAGACCAGATTTGAATTTGAAATGATTTCAGCTTTCTAATGACACCCCAAGTGCTTCGTTTCGAAATAAAAAATTCGATTTTTAGAGCTGATAGGATTTAGACTTGGTATTTTGAAACCTAATAGCCCCTTCCATTGCAGTCATGCACAGAAAACTGACGATGAAAAAGTAACGGTATTTACTTTCATACCAGGCAGGCACTGTTGTTCTCCACTGTAGTGCTGGATTTGAAACTCTTTGTTGAACATTTCTTGTGCTCGTCCATCTGGATCGGCGGAGTTGAACACGGCAACAAACCCGTTCATGGTGTACCCTCTGGCGCATTCATACAAGGCGTAGAGGCGTACGTATTGTCCGCACAGGTCGGAGAACAGGTTTTGAAGTTGGCGATGGTTATATTTGTAATGGGGAGTATTTGCAGAAATAAAGTTTTTCAGGGGTTTTATAAAGGGAGAGAGGCCGTAGAAATCAAAACACCACGAAGAAAAACTGTTTTTAATGTAACAGCTACCCAATATGAACCAGGCAAACCGTGTGGATCTAAACTAACAATAAATGTCACTGGTTTGAAAAATTCCGTTGGAAGCATATCTGATGGATAAACTCCCTTAAAATAAGGCATTCCTTTCAAAGCATTTTCTATATACAAGGTGTTCATGATTAGAAATCTGTGTGAACCCTCTTGTCTTTGTCTATCTGAATAGAATTGTCGTATTCGCAGTACATGACACAGGGGATGACGTGTTTAAGCTTCACTTTCAATCTTAGCTCTATTCGAATGTTTCCATTGTTTAATAGAGAAGTGTGACCTTCGGAAGCGGCACTGTCTGAAGTTAAAACAAAGAGGAGCATGAAATGTCCCATTATATACATATCGTGGGTGTTCTGTCTTACGCTGTTAGTGTGATGTATGCCAGAACCAGAAAAGAGCGTTTGATAGGCTCACTTTTCGTGAGTGGTATCGATGGTGAGACTTTCTGATGGAACCTGTTTAAGTAAACGGCAAAATGTTCCGAACCGTAATGCTTAAATTCGTATGGATTGGTGTCGAAAGTTACCAAAAAAACTGTATTTCCAGTTATGCCAAAAAGAAGTCTTTTGGGTAGGTGACCCAGGACAGCATTATCTATAGATATGATGCTTTTTCCGGCTCCAAAAGTGAAGGATCGAACATCAAAGCGTGTTATATCGTATCTTGCACTGATTTTCTCCATAGCCTTGGAGTGTGCCAGCAAAATGCTGGGAGATGGCTTGATTTTTTTTTTCACAAAGAAAGTGGCATCGAGAAACGGAAACCTGCCTTTGGGATATGCGCTTTCGCTCAGCAGGTAAAAATATTCTTTTGCCTTTGTTAGTTTGATTTGAACGTTAACACCGAGGAGCAGTAAATTTTGCGCATTGAAAATATCCCCACGTAACTTATCATACATGACATTTCCTTAGATGCTTTGCTCTTTTCATACCGTTCCTGTTAACCGAGGTTTGAGTTTCCAGCTGCCAATGTAATACTTTTTGAGGCATCATCTCCGGTTAGTCCATTGAGAGCAGTGTCGATGAAAGAAAGCCTCGGTGAGATGGCTTTTGGCTGCATCTTGACGTATGACGTTAATAGCGTTTCTAGGTAGCTGCGATAATGGTAAAGATCTTCGGAAGGGGCGATGGATACTCGATTTAAATTCACGCTCAACTGACTAAATAACGAATGAAGAAAATTGTTAATTCCGGTCGTTTTATCTGTATCTCCCAGAGTTGTGCCATCTAATTTTACAAACTTGCCCTTTACCAACAAATGAATATTTAAACGATGTTCATTATCTCCGGGAATAATCAATTCTAGCACCGATTGATCTACATGGGCGATGGGTTTGTATAAAGTAGTGAAGTTCCCCAGTACTGCCGATTGAAGGGGTTTCCTTGCAAATATATGGAATTCGGATTTTGTACAGGCGATCATGATGCTCACCTACGTTTACCCAATCCACATGTGCCGGAAGAACTGTAATGCGCGCCGTATTTATGCAAACACATCTCTTTTCTTTTTCACAATTTTGTTTTTGGTTTTAGAAGCTGGTCTCTTTTTTCTCACCTTTACCTTTTACTAATTAAGCTTCCCCACTATATTCTGACTGGACTGGCCACTATGTCTTTGACTTTTGTGTCCGGCTGTTTAGTAGCAATGTCGGACATTATGTTTGCACCCGTGGTAACGGCTTCTCTGCCCAAAAACTTTGCCCGCGATAGGAGGATGGGTTTGACAATTCTGAACAGACTTCCTAGGCAACTACCTAATCCTCTTCCTTGCTGAACGTAGGGATTGCCAACGTACAAGGGCCCTAAATATTGCCCTAGACATCCGCCGCTCTAGTTCACATAGTACGCTGTTGGTGGTTCCATTGTTAACTGTCAAAGGAAATTTTGTGCATTGCAATATATATGAGCCCTACTTGATTGACCCCCTTGGAGGGACTTGAGTTCTTTCAGTGGAACTGGATTGACCCTCTTGGCGGGACTAGTGAGCGGGACTTGAACGATTTCGGCGGAATTACAGAGAGGAATTAGTGAGGGATTCTAACACTCACTCATATTCCCATAGATTGTTGTTTATCCATCGCGCTATTGCCAGCGCTTGTGCCTTGGAACACTTCGTCGTATTATACAAGAGCCAACGGTAGGCATGGTGAACCACAAGATTATCTATCTTGTCCCGGCATCCACATTCTTCCATATTTTTGACTATACATCTATCGTGAATGCCGGGTTTCAGTAAATTTTTCATCATGGCTCCTTTTACATATATTTTTCCATTGGCAATTCCGTGGAATTCCCTGGTGAGCCATGCATTGTGTTTCTCAACCCAGGCACATCTGGGCACCTGCGGTTTCTTAAAAAGGTAGTGTAACACTATCTTTTCTAATTCTACCTCCATCAAAGAAAACTCTTTAACAATAATTTCCCCCTTAGGGTTATAAAAACCCTGAAATGCTGCAGAGTATCCGGCCATCTGTAAAAAAAAAAAAAAAAAAAAAACAAACAAACAAACAAACAAACAAAAAACCGCTTTAACTCATAGCAATTGTTTGGAAATGATTACGTTCTGCAGGAAGATAATATATGTGATCAAATAAGTGGTGACTGGCTATGGAGGGAAATTGAATTGTCCTTAAACAGCGAACGTCTGAGTTATCGATTAGCTGCGGCTTTATGACATTGCAGTATACAAACACCGGCTCCGTATCGTAAACGAACTGGAATTCTGTTTTCATGTGCGATCTGAGAAAAAGCATTTTCAGGTCCTGGCTCACCTCAAACAGGAGGTTTATGTTTACATTTTTATAAAAATCGAAATTTGGCAGAGAACTCTTTATGGTGTTCAAGAGATCTCCTAGACCGTAGTATACCCTGGTCGGAAAGTAAATATTTCCTTAAAAATAGTCTCTAATTTATTTCCCTTCATTCGTAAGTATCAAATGCATGCTATTAGCGTTTGCAGTTGGCTCTTCTGGTACGGCTAATGTTGAAACCCACATCCTCTTACTATTTGCTATGCCTTTTATCTCTCTTTGGTGAGCAACGAGATAGCCTTGCAGTTCGGTTAAGAGCAGTTCTTGCAAGTCTTTGTCTTTTACCTGACCCTTTATGGTCGTGTATGCGTCTTTTATACTTGAAAAATATTTTCTCTTGAGCGCGATCCTAACGGCTCTGGTTATTATGACATTTTTATTCAGTTCACCGGCTTCGTTCAGCACGTCCTCTCCTATGGACTCATAGCCGGAAGAGTAGGGCCGTTCTGCAAGACCCACCATCCATTTGTCTCTCCGAAGGTTAACAGGACATGCCAAATCGTTTCGGAAACTGGAAAGAGTATTTTCTGGATACAGATCAGTGCTGGAATCGCTTGACACAGTTATGTAAAATTCGTCCATTTTATCGAATCAATCCAACTGTCAAAGTATCCTTTCCAACGGACGTGGTTTTGCTTTCTACCCCCTTTAATCCTCCTCTTTAATATTTTATCTATTTTATCTGTATTTGGTAATGGGATAATGGGGGTAAGTTCACAGCTGTAAAATTGGTGTTCCGTTCAGATCTCCAATTCGAATACGGGTTGCGGAGAATATATCGCCAACTGTCACAGTTATGGTTGTAGGCTTAGACAAATTTCTGCAGTTCATCTACATATCTGTAAGAGGTCTTATCGGTGAAACATTTATACAGTTTGGTTTTGAGCGTCCGATTAAATCTTTCCACTATAGAGCACATAACGCCGGGGTTTCTACAAACCTGATGCTCCATACCCGTCTCTTTTAGACATTTTTGAAAAGCCGATCCCATAAACTCTTTGCCCTTGTCACTTCTTATGGCGAGGGGAGGCTGTTCCTCATTTAGTATAGATTTTAAAACTTCTGCTGCTTCGACGCTATTTTGTTTTTTTTTTATCGGTTTCACGTACGCATATTTGCAAAAACAATCCACGCAAGTGAACGAATATTTTATTCCGTAGTTATATTTGTACCGACTTTGAAAATCGGCCAGATCCATTTCCCATACATCCTTAATATTATTCACCGTGTAGAAGTTTCTTTGAATTTTTTTCCTTGCAGGTTTGTGCAAAGTGTAAGCATTCTGCTGCAAGAACTAGTTTTCCGGTTTGTCCCTTTTTCCCACCACAGCTACGTACTGACCATGATTATTTGTCAACAAGTAATTTTTCACACATTGTTTCACTAACTTGGATGGTTGGTAATCAACGATATCAGGGTTGCGATATGGTGGGGCAGAAAGTTTGTATTACATCCTGGAAATATATTTTACATAATATAAAAGTTTACTGATGGCGTAAATTTAAAGTTATATGGCTTTAGGTGTGCATTAATTAAATGCTAGATATTTGGAATTTCATTATTGTTTTAATTAATTAAAAATAGAGGGGGAGGTAGGATAGGTTTGAATTGGTGGCGCACGGTTAAGATTATGTGTGGAAGTTTTGGTAATAAAACTGTGAAATTTATCTAGATTGTCGAAAAACTATGAAATTAACAAGTATGGCAAGTAGATGGTTGGCGAACTAAGTGGTTTTAGGAAAATGCCGTCGGGGAAAAAATTCTCTTTACGACATTTACAATAATTAACATGGAAATAATGTGTGCTCATAAAAATAGTAGTTACGCTGTAAGTAAAATGGGAAATTGTGTAAATATTATACCATATAATTCATCAATATTTAGGCAGAAATATTACCATCACACAAAACGTATAATTACCAAATAAAACAACAATAAATACTTTTTTATACCATTCCTGTACAACCATATTAGTTCATAAATACGTCACTAAAAGCATATCTACAAAACATATAAATCACCAAAATTAATAAATATTAGCATCAAAATTAACAATCAAACGATACCCCACCACTACATTACTTCATAGTTACGCCACCATTCTACAAAATAAACCAAATATCTACAACACGTAATTACACCATATATTTACCAAAATAATTACAACATGCATGTTCTAGTACAATTAGTTCACAGTTTTGCCACCAAGTATATTACCCACCAACCTTTTCGTTAAACCCTTCAGTTCATAGATTGCCAATACTATTGTAATTCAAATTCCCACAATTTTGTGATTCAATTTATGTTCGGTTCACGGCTTTGCCACCAAACGCTTACGCCCACCATCACCACCGAATTCAACAACCATAGTAACTGCATTTCCACATATCAGTCTCCCAATAATAATTAGTTTATATATACGCCATCCAAATTAATCCCCATAATTACAATTATATTTTCCCGTAACAACCACCCATGATGTCAAAAACTCCAAAGAAAAATAATTAAGCACTCGAGTGCCAACTACTTCCAAATTGTTTGCAATTGATATTTATCCTGTATAAAATGATATAACGTTACAAATAATCAAAGCTTGTGCGTTTTAGTAATCTTTAACGCCAGTGTTTACTACTGAGGCATCAAAGGCGGTGGACATTGATGATACATGAGATGAAATGATAAATTGGGAAAGGTAAGTTTAGAATTCCTCCATAGCGTTTGCCATTTAGGAGGATTGAGGAAAACCTGGAGAAACCTCAGTCAGGGAGGACGGTTTTGGTGGGATTCGAACCCCAGACCTCCCGCCTAGAAGTCCGCGCCTTTACGAACCCGGCCACATCATCATCATCATCATTATTTTCGTTCTTTTTATGTTATTATTATTATTATTATTATTATTATTATTATTATTATTATTATTATTATTATTATTATTATTATTATTATTTGCCTTTTATTTCAACTATGTGCATATTTAAAACTCTCCATACTTTGTGTAATTACTGTCAACATATTTTATAAGAAAAGGGAAAAGGTGTTTAAAATGTTATTCATTTCTTTCGTGGCCTACTCTAGTCCCCTGTGTTGCAGTGTCTCGCTTGTGTTGCTTAGATTTTTTTTTTGATTGATTTATTTATGGACGCTCTTTAACATCTTAGGTCATCAGCGTCCCATTCAACTCAGGTCGTGAAACGGCCGACAAATTTTGCTGAGGCCTCTCTTTCAGGCTTGAGGTTCTTTTTCGTGCCGTAAATGTACGACACGGGACCCCCGGCTTTACTTCCCTTCCGAAGGAAGCCATACTTACGATTTTTACGCCCGAAAAAAATCCATCGGTCCTGGCCGGGTTCGAACCCGCGATCTTAGGTTTAGAAGGCAAGTATGGTAACCACTACACCACCAGGACTGACTGTTGCTTAGAGATATTGTACAGAGTGGCCACTTCTATATTACATGTCAGAGTTATTGTGGAATGAACCGCCGCTGCGCTTTTGTTCCTGTTGCGGTGGAGAACAAAAAATTGGGATCGTTTGACCTTATCTTGTTCAAAACTTTGGATCACTCTGGTGGAAAGCTTCGTTTTGGGGGCTTCCCCTCATTTGAGGGGAGAGGCTGTGCCGTTTCATCACGTTAGCAGCCATCTAGCTCTCTTGTGCCGCTTTTTCCAAGCGGTCAACTCATCAACACAGACATATATATTAGCACCTGAGCATGACTTTTGCTTAAGTGATATCAGGTTTGTGTTATCAAGTTGATGGCTTAGAGCTGGGACTTAGGCGTCACCTTGGGGACCACAACACTTGGGCTCTTTTTCTCCGGGATAGATTTTTCCTTTTCCTCCTCCACCCTTTCTTCTTTTTCTTTCTTTCTTTCTTCTTTTTTTTTTTTATCACTTCGGTGTGATTTTTGGAAATTTCATCTCCGTTTAAGATTTGTGTAATGAACTATGTTTATTTAACTATAAATTAAACAAAAATATATTTCTAATTGTAAAGTATTAGTTTGTCATTTTTAAAATTGATGATCTTTCTCCATCATAGGGTTTTGAAAACTGTGTAATAATCACAATATTGTTCAAATAAAATAAGTTACCACTTACACGCCAGCACCATTTTAAACTATAATATTGGAAAGTTGCTTCAGCAAGTTTCTCATGCATTAATTTCATTGTGTTTGCTTAATGACTTATTAACAAGTGTCTTGCGTTACTTTACTACGTCAGAAGTTTAATTATACAGTTTTTCAGATAATAAATGAATTTTTATTGATTACAAGTTTACATAAGTGGAAAAGTTTTATGTCAAGGATACCATTGTAGCAGGCTTGGGTATGACAGAGATGTCGCTCACTAAAAGAAAAATTAGGAGTAACATAATGCAGTATCAATATAGGATGAAAAAGCATCTGTTTCAGAATTTATTTGCTCTGGAACTGGGCTCGTCCAGGAGTAAAACTCGAAAGAGGGAAATTACGTTATATTATACATTCTTTCATCATAAAATGTTTTTTAAAAAAACAATACAGTGAGCTAATTGCTCAAATTGCAAAACGGTAGGCAAAAATTACTTTCTGTTGAACCAGAACCATAGAAGAGAAAGTTGACATACGGGTATTTGCATTTAGGCACCACTTCATTACAAAAATTCAATGTTTAGACTAGTACCATTTGTATCTGGGCTGTTCTATTCCAGTGATATTTTAAATGGTCGTTTCTCTGCGTTGTCTGTAGTCTACTGCGTACTACTTTCATCAGCTAACCATAGTTTATGTGTAATATCTTTTGTCTTTTGAAAATAGGTAGCTGTTTTCTATATTTCAGTCCATATGTGAAATGAAATGAGAACCGTTTAATCATGAATTGCCTGTTCCTATTAAAGTTGTTAAACTTTTGAGAATAAAATTTCAAAACATTTTCACGGAAATAAAGTTGACGAAGTTAAAGTTTTGTCGCTTATCAATAAATTTTAAAGGCATTAAATAATAAATGTCAGCTTGGTGTTTGCATTACAACATGTGACACTTCGGACATTGAACCGTGTGTAAGTAATGAAAAAGTATTTGCGGAACAATAATCTGACTCAGGTCCTTCTATAAATAAAATCGGGGAAAAAATATTCCAACAACGTAAAAGGAAAAAGCAGTCAATAGATAAATGAAAGAATGGAATGTAATAAGGAACTAATGGGTAAATTATGAAAGACATATTCCATAGTCTCCACAGCAAGAGAGATTTATGTACCAAGATTAAAGTGTATCAGATACTACAATATGTTAAAAAAGTGGAGAAAAAATTCAAGAAAGAAAAACTACAGTAATTTAAAGCCACTTGAACACACGACTTTTAATTTATGGTTCAAAATATTATGTTAGCGTCTGAGTAAATAAAAGTTTAATCCCGTGAAACTATAGATTAGCTATAAAATCTCTTGCTAATACAATCTGGAATGTGTGTATGTGTATATATATATACACACATATATACACACACATATATATATATATATATATATCTCCATGAAAAGTTGTAGTATGCTTTGCCAATAGCAGAATATTACATTTGAATTATTTTAATATTACCTTATGCCTTCATTAACAAGATCAGAGGAATAATTATCAAATATTTTGATATCTCAGTAGACTAGGGTAAGTCCATAAGTTTCCGGCCTCGGCGATATGGATTATCGCCTTCACAAAAGTCCTCTCTGGTGTCATACCTTATCTGTTAAGCAAATAATTGCAGCCATAAAATCCGCTCCGTGTGTTCAGTTGTTCAGATACAGTTACATAAGGAAGGCTGTGTGTAAAAGATTGACATGTTCAAAATGGAGTATCTGTTATTTAGTTCTACACAAAAGAAGGACTTACTTCAATTAAATTAAATAGCGATTGAACGGTGTATATGGGAAATCATCCCCCTCCGCATGTACTACGGTAAAAGAATGGGTCAAACTTTTCCGAATGGGCCGAGAAAGCATTTAAGACGAAGAGCGTGCAGGTCGGCACTTGGAGGTGCTCACTCCTGAAAACATCGCTCTTGTGGAAGGAGAAATTATGGAAGACCGGCGGCTCATAGTTACCGAAACAGCAGCAAGGTTGAGCCTTTCTAAAAAGCAGTCCTTCGAATTATTCATGATCATTTAAACATGAATATGCTAGTGCAAGATTGCCTAGACTTCTTACCTCAGTCCAAAAGCAGCAACGAGTCATCAGCTGTCAGACATTTTTAGAACTCTGCCGTTGCAACGACATAGAAATTTTGTAAACTATTGTTACAGGAGATGAAACTATAGTCCTCTACCTTGACCAAAAGAAGAATCAATGGAGTAGCATAAACCTAGCGAAGCACCGCCTCTAAAGGCCAAGGTCACGGAGTCAACCAAGAAGATCTCGGCCACAGTCTTTTGGGACTGTGAAGGAATATTCTTCATTACTTCCAGGATGGAACACCACAGTAAATGGCGAGTACTATGCTGGCCTACTACACACACTACGTGCTTCCATCAAAGAGAAAAGGCGAGGAAAGCTGAATGGTGGTGAGCGCCTTCTGCACGACAACGCGCCTGTGCACACAGCTCTTGTTGCAAAGGAAGCTGCGAAGAAATGAAGCTTCAAGGAGATCGACCATCTACCCTACAATCCAGATCTAGCGCCCAGTGACTATGTGTTCTTCTCAAAACTCAAGAAGGACCTTCGAGGAAGAAAATTTAAGTGTGACGAAGAAGTGATGGATGCTGTTTACGCCTATTTTGTTGACAAGACTTCTATTTTGGGGGAGGGGGAATGAATTGTTAATTCAAGGATGTGGGAAGTGTATTGCAATAGAAGGTAACTATATTGAAAAGTGAAATATAGCTTTTGTCTTTATCATATCTAGAAAATGGTTAGGCCGGAAACTTATGGATCCGTATATATTGCCACTTCCAAAGAGTAATTTAAAAAATAAACTAAAATGCCTTCATTTTGTGCAACCTGGTTATTTCTCCTATAACAGAGCATATTTTTAAAATATTTTAAAAAATATTACTATAATATTTACAGTGTAGCGATCAATAATGATGATGATTGTGGTGAAGTTGAAAACAATAGCATTGTTCATTTATATAAATCATATCATTAGCAGCTTAAAGAACCATACTTCACGAAATTAAATATAGATTTTAAAGATATCTTGAATGGTCATTAATATTTTGTTTACAACAGTATATACTGATTTTCGGAATTTATAGTGATGTTAGCGGTGAGTGAAACGAGCGTTAGCGAACATTTTTTAATATTCTTCATATATTTTATAATAATTTGATTTCTCTTTGCAGCTTTCTTTCTGTTCTTAATTAAAGTATTAAATATATCTTATACTGAAAGCACAATTTATAATGGATATAATAAACATACATTTGTGATTCTACTTTGGTCTATATATTTATTGATGCCATGTTTAGAAATGAATTGTGTATGCCGTACATTACTTTTATGTGATATAAGGAACGTACTTTACGTACAGTCCTTGGAATATATTGCCTTAAAGAGGGGGCATCATTATTGCTATTGCGTAATTATGTCGGAATATTTACAGCATAGCTATGGCGCGAGTTATGTGCTTGAGTCACGTGACTTGAGAATGTAATGTGCATATTTAGAGAACTTGAATGACGCACTGCGCAGCATGGAGATATGGGTGGAATATTTAATGGAACGAAATGAACTCCGCCGCAAATAAACGACAGTTTTAAAATTCACTTACGTGAGAATATGTATATTTAGGGCCTATGCGATATTCCAGCCTTAAATTTCATGACGCGTAACGGAATTTTTACTCTTTTCAACGAAACAATAATTTAATAGACTAGTAACGTGCATACACTTTTATTTTTATAATTTCTTCCATTTTACCTAAAATTAATTTAAATGTTTACTTATTCCTACAATACACTTTGAATTATTTTGTTCTGTTTATTTTACTCACTCAGCTTTTAAATAAATGCTGTATTTATTTTATCTGTTAGTTCTGCAGTATATTCCTTATAATTAATTTTAACCATAATCCCGTCAGACTTTAAACAACAAAGCATTCTGGGCTAGTTATATCCATTGTGTATCTTTTCTTAAAGTCTTCAGTTTAATATTGTTTTTATTAATTATGCTAGCTTTGGCAAATTATATTTACATTTATACATTTACTAAATTTCATCACAACTTTATGCTTATATAACTATAATTATAATAATGACCCATAATTTTTATTATTTCATAGTTCACCATTGGAATATATTTTTCATAATTTTTTTAATATACTTCGTAAGGGAATCAAACGAATAATGGAAAGAACGCCATAATGCCTATTTCGTTCCAGCCTAATGTACATACTTTTTAATCCACCCTAGATTCTTGTTATAATATGTTTAAACATATGTTCTCTTGGGATTTAAGCATAATAATTTCTAAGTATGAATGTATTTGAATACTAAAAGGTTGTACTTCTATTCAAGTTATTGAGCAAAACTGGCGAATATGCAATGCAATAATTCCCTTTTCAATTACTAACACTGTTTGTATATATTATTAAAATAATATCTTATATTAATTAACTGTTATGTTTTTTCCACAGCATCTAAAACTTAAATAAACTGATAAAATGGATTATTTCCTTAATACATTTAAGTTGTATACTTTGTTTTAGAATTGAAGTATTATATATCTATATAAGACAATTTACTCTTTTGCTATTTTTATGTCATCTCATACAACAGAACTAGTCTTATACCACCAGCGTAATGTCAAGTGAACATTAAACATGGACGTTGCGATATTCACAAGATTAATTAAATCATTAATGTCAAATATCCTGAAAAAACGTATACGTATTAACAGCAATATAATTTTGATTTCATTAGTTTAATAAATTCTAACAATCAAAATGTTTAGCCCAATTTCCAAAAGGTCGCCAATTTATTTAGTAAACTTAAACCATTCGCAGGTCCTTTGTAACTCCAAGAGAACCTGGTTAAATATACAAATTGCATTCAACTATCTAGTTAAACTTTCATATCTTGGCAAATACTTAACAAGTGTTAAAGAAGTACCGCTGTCTCAACATATAATCACGATTTAAAAATAGTTAATTGCAATACGTTCTGTGCCATATTAAACAAATGCTTAGTTTTTTTGCTGGTTTGTAATAAAGAAATTAATAAATTAAATTTTTATTTTTGAATTATTTACAGCGCTATTTCGGGGAACTGCTCAATTTATATTTTAATCACTTGTCAATAAACCTGCAATTTATTTAAGGAGGCGAAAACTTTTATGTAGAATAAATCTTGGCATCAACGCATTTCTTAGAAATTGCAGGAACGTGCAGTGAACGTATCAAAATTTTATTGGTGTATTATAAGGAAAATTGGAACCAGGTTTAGCTACACTAAAGTTCTACACTTTCAGAATACCAAATGTAAAATGGCTGTGAGTTCAATAATTTTCAATTACAATATAAAACTGCATCAGATTGTTGTGTATTGAACAATGGGCAGGAATCTCACTTTTTGCATGAATACGCATAGCATTTTTATATGAATTTCAATTTTTTTACCACTCAATATCACCATGAAAATCGCCATCAATTGACAGGAACATACAATTAAAGAGTAGAAATGCCCATAAGAGAAGTAGGATTTGTTTGATAAGCAGTTATTAGTAATGTACGAGTTATTAGAGATTATTTGCATTTTAAATGCTCTTTTGTACCCACTTATCCATTGTAACATGAAATGCTAGTCATGTAAACATTTCTGAGCTACAGAACTGCATTAATAATAATCATTAGTTTTGGACAACGTAGAGTGACTTTTCCTGTAATACAGTTTTGTGCCTGTGTGGCTCAAAGGCGCTGTCGCTTCGCCGCATAATGTATGCAGCGAGGTGTTTGGAAGTCGCTACTAGACAGCGTCACTAATCGCATGGTTAAGAGTAATATATTTTTTTGACTTAAAGACAGTCTCAATAACAAGAATTGTTCTTTTTTCAGCAATAAACTAAGCAAAATGAAACTATTTATCTATAATATTATTAAAAAGCAAACATAAACGAGATTTATTTCGAATTCTTTAGCACAGAGTGCATTGATTTAGTGATAAACATACATTTATTTGCTGTGAAGTCATAATATGCTAATGGAAGAAATTAACGAGCCATAAGATGTAACTTGGCGTAGAAATGTTATTTTTATTTTCACATATTGTGAAAAATGACATACTTATCTTCACCACTTGCAAACACTTAAACACTTGTTTGAGTGCACGCTCATCACCTTCATTGGCTATCTAGTTGAATCGTTTAGTCACATTCTAGTATCTAAACACAGGTATATTTATTAATGGACACTGTTTAACATCTGTGGTCATTAGCGTCCCATTCTATACAGGGCGTGCGTGAAAAGACTAATACATTTTGCTCAGAGTCACTTCTGTCAGACTTGAGGTTCTTTTAAGTGTTATATTTTTGGGCCCTTAAGTTTATATTGTTAGATCAAACACTAACTAAGAAATCAGATTCCAGACGCTCGAAACCTGTGTATACTCTGGGTGCCAGATATGGTCACTAACAGAAAAACAAAAAACAAAATTCAAATATGCTAAAGAAAAATGCAACGCAAGATCCTGGGAATAACTTTGAAGGACCAATTACCTATAGCATTAATACATCAGTTATCTCAAACAACAAACAGTGCACAAACAGCTACCAGAAGCAAATGATAATGGGCGGTCACGTCGCAAGAATGCAGGACAATAGGTGGACCTACAAGATCTCCATGTGGGACACAAGGCAGACCTAGAAGAAGATGGACAGACCTCTTCAAGGAACATTGGTCAAGAGTAACAAGAGGAAGAGAAAAATGGAAATCTCTCGAGAAACAACTAGTGCAGTGAGAAATGGAGAAACCAAAGAACAAAACAGTCAGTGTCTTAAACAGCATACGAACAACTAGCGTGGAATAGCTCACCACGTTAGGAAAAAGCGAGTTTTCCCTACTTGTTAGATTGTCTTTGCCCTTGCGGTACACAATAGGCGATCTTTAAATTTATATCTACGACAGGAATAAATGGCTGTATTTCCCTTCCGAAGGAAGCCACACTTAGGCTTTTATACCCGAAAATTTCCACCAACCCAGTGCGGGTTTAAACCCGCAATCTTGGGTCTACGAGTGAATCTAAACTCACTTTTCTATACGTTCGCTCAGGGACGTCACAAAAGTATTGTTGCTGCTGAACCTAGAGTTTCTTCATACATAAACAATATCTCCATACCAAAGACCTGTCCTAAAGAGAATTTTGTCTCACAACGTCCTTTTAATGATGTATGCAGTAGTATAACTTCGTTTAAGAGCTTGGTAAAAACATGTTTTAAAAAAGAGAAGTAGAAGAAGAAAAAAGAAAAAAATTAATTTGGAGTATCATTTTAAGAAATTTATTTCTCATTACAGTCTCGTACAATAATTGAAAACAAAATTAATAATAATAATAATAATAATAATAATAATAATAATAATAATAATAATAATAATAATAATAATAATAATAATAAAGAAACAAATTAGAAATATCTCATTAGTATATAAGTTTTTTCTCACCATGGCCTCGCACAATTATGTATTTCAAAAAATCAACAATCCAGGGCTGTACACTCGATTTAGCAAGCTCAAAATATTTTTAGCCTATCTGAAATTTTTATTTCATAGAACTATTTAGATACTGAATGACACCGCCATGGGTGGCTGAGGTCGTTAAGGCGCGGACTCGTGCTGATGTTCGAATCCCGCCAGGACCGCCCTCCCTGATTGAGTTTTTTTTTCAGGTTTTCCTTAGTCCTCATAAAGGGCAAATGCCGGGGAGGTACCCTAAACAGGCCTGAAACGCTTCCTTCCTTAAATAAATCCTTTCCCAATTTATCATTTCATCTCATGTATCATCAGTGTCCATCAGGTGTGATGCCTCCGTAGTAAAAACGGGCGTTAAACACTACTAAAAAAAATAGTCATTGGCGGGACTCTTCATTCCATGAAAACTTATTCCCAGGAAATAAAATTCTTTGGTGTAGGAGTAGGAAAAGAGGATCTGTCTCTGATGGATAAATTCGAAGACCAATTCGTGCACTTTTACCATAGCGACTGATAAAGTACGACGGCATATTGCCCTTATGAAATACGTAGTTCTTATATGTGTTACTATATTGCCTTTTTTGTTCATAAAATCCAAACATGATTATTAATACTTATGCATTTTTACCCCTTTTTAAGTATTTTACCAGGATTGTTTCTTGAGAAAGCCAAGAAAACAGCATTCAATACCTTCCTAGCCAAAATGACAGTCTTTGATTTCTTCGACGCATTATCATCAATCGTTTGCCATTTTGGCTTTTAGCAGGGGTGTAAAGCTGGAAGTATCGTCACAAAAGTCGTGTAGATAGCGATTATCTTATGCGATTTTGGTTCGAATCCCGCCAGGACCGTCCTCCCTGACTGAGGTTTTTCCAGGTTTTCCTTAGTCTTCATAACTGGCAAATGCGGGGAGGTACCCTAAACTTAGGCCTGGAACGTTTCCTTCCTTAAAAATATCCTTAAAAATATCCTTTCCCAATATTCAATTTCCCAATTTTCATTTCTTGTATCACCAGTGTCCACCGCCTTATGGTAATAAACACGGGCGTTTAACATCGTTTAAAAAAAAGTTGATAGTTTTGTTATTTTTAATTGGTGGTGTCGGAGCATGTGCGTAATCAGTCTCTTGTGCAAGCAATCCCATGGTTTCCAACTCCTTTCTTCCCTTTCACAATCTTTCTACCAGGCCACGTCAAGAGGGCTCGGTGCCTAGCTCGGGCTGTTACGTTTATCGAAAGTTCTGGAAGTCGATAACATAAATATGGAGTTGGTTGCGGGGTGTCGGGCTTTTGTTCCAAATTGATTGTCTCGGAGTCTTCTGCAGTGGGTAAACCCAGGTAAAATGTGGTTTTAGAATATTCTGGTGCAGCATTAATTATTGGCTTGAACTCTACTTTTAAAATTTATTAATTGAAGGGGTAAACTTGTATTTTAAAAGTGAATGTGTTGAATTAACTGTAATTTATTAGCTGCATTAAAAGTATTTTATTTATTGCCTTAGTGGGAGATGTTATGATAACTTTTAAACGATTTGATTTTTGCTCTGTTTTTCTGTCAAGGTTTTAAGGCTTCATATTTATTCAAATTATATATTCATTTGTCACGTTTTACACCGGTTGATTTTTCGCAGATGAAATTTATTTAACGAATGCACTATATATTAATAGTTTTATTCAATAAAATAATTTACAGTGGTATACTACTCTTGTCCAAGTTAATTTTCTCTGGCCGTACCATATCGATTCATGCTTCCCGTATACTTCCAATGTTAAATTTTGTCTGATCATCAACGGGAGATTGGCGAATTCATGTTATCCTATTACAGAACAGTGACAATCAACAGATAAGGAAAGGACTAACGGTATATATACTTGTTCGGTTAGACCAGTTGCCTGTGGGTAAGGTAATAAAATTTTATACCTCGTTGCACTTGATTATTACGAATAACGTTACGAAAAATATGTAAATATGTAAAATTCAATTTGGTGCTTCAGATGCAATACAAGTTGTTTCATAATGATTAGCGAAAATGCATTAATGGAAGCAGTGAACATCATGAATGCATTTAAAACAAATAATAAACATGCCATTTTAATAGGAGCAAGTGGAATGTAGAGCAGTTCAAAGAGAAAAAGACAGAAAGGAAACCCCTGATGAACGGTTTGCTATGTTAACGATTCAGATAAGTAGATAAAAGTATGTAAGCCTTTATCAATATTTATGTGCTACCGAGAATACAATGAAACTTGCTGCTTCTTGGTAGATTTTCTATAGATCTATGAGGGAAACATAAACCAGCGAATGCAAAGTATGCTGACACAGTGCTGGCATTTCTTAGTTTCCAATTATGCGGTTTCACTATGGAAAAACCAATATTTACTATCTGTACAATGAACTGAATGTAAAACAAATTCTGAAGGGTTTCAAGCAAAATATCCTAACAGCAATGTTTATTTAATACAAGAGTCATACTGAAAGAAGTGGACAACAATTTTAAACATTTTAATATTTATGTTTTAGATAAACCAAGTACGTCATCGTAATCTATTGTCTTTTCTCTCACTTTTCAACATAGTGTCCAATTCTTTACACATATTTTTCCCATCGTTCTGCAAGTTTGAAAATATCCTTTCGATAGAACTCCGTTCCATTTGCACGAAGACACTGACGCGCTGCTTTCCGAATATCTCCCACCATCTCGTAGTGTTGGCCTTGCATTTGTTCCTTAACAGAACCAAAAAGATGATAGTCGAAGGGTGCCAAGTCAGGACTATAGGGAGGATGTGGAAGAGTTTCCCAACCAAATGATCTGATATTCTCTATTGTGACACGGGCAGTGTGAGGACGCGCATTAGCTTGTTGTATGATGATCCTCTTTCCAGAGCGCTTATCGCGCAATGCACGACGGAGCTTCCAAAGTGTCTGGATATAGCAGGGTAGCATTTATGGTTTGTTCAGGTTCAAGAAAATCAACCAGAAGACGCTGTCCATAACCTTCCCAGCAGATCGCACTGTCTTCGCTTTCTTCTTCGATGGTGAATCAAAATGGTGCCTTTCCACACGTTTTGTTTCAGGCTCGTAATGATGGAAGCTTTCATTGCCTGTCACTATACTCGTAAAAAATCATCACCTTCATTTTGAAATCTCTGAAGATAGTTATTCTCTGAAATTTGTGGTCTTCGGTCAATAAACGTTGGACCCAACGGGCACAAACTTTTCGATAACCTAAGCTTTTTATCATTTCTTGCACTGCACTATGCCCTACTGCAACTTTTGCAGCGATATCATCCACAGCGATACGCCTATCTTCTCTAATGGATCTTCAACTCTTTCCTTGTTGCATTCCGTGGAGACAGTTCGCTCATCTTGAATGCTCATTTTTCCCATTTTTGAAATGTTTCATCGATCTCCTAACACTACTAGCAGCCATGCGGACATCTCCATAGGCACTTTGCGTCTTAAGTGAATTTATCAGCAGATTTTCTCTCTTTAACAAGGAATTCAATGACAATACGCTGTTGAAACGAAACATTAATTCTGCCTCATCCAAACTTTTGATGAGCAGAATTAGTGTCGCTTCGCTATATAAATGAATGTGTCAAGTAAGATCGTTAACAAGTAACCAAACAATTATAGTAATTACAATTATAATCCATAAAAATGGACCCTTCCTTTTAAGCATATTAATTAGTACTGCTTAATAATTCTGTCAAATAATTCCATTATTTATCAAGGCAAAATATAGTTATCTGTTTACTACAATTGGTGAAAAAATACACAGAGAGAGAGAGAGAGGGGGGAGCAAAAATACATACCCACTTCAAGCAACGAAAAAACTGTGTTAACATAACAAAAACTGAATTCACACAAACAGAAAATGATGAGCACTAATCATCTCAGACTTTTACAGTTATAACAGTTGCTCAAAATGCCCACCATCGGCGTCGATACACTTCTGAGTATGTTGAACTACTGATTAAGCAACGTTTGCGAAAGTGTCCTAAATGATTGCAGCACATGCCGTTTCAATTTCTTCCCGAAGTGCTGCCAGTGTAGCTGTTTTCTACGGTATACATCATCCTTAAGAGTTCCCAATAGGTAGAAGTCAAACGCAGTTAGATCCGGAGAACGCGGTGGAAATCTCTTGTCCTATTTATTGCCTTTGTACTTCAACTTCCAATACCACTTCAAAATTACTTTCCGCTGTTCAAACGATAATCTTAACTTCGTTTTGTTGTAGTAACGTTAGCTTAACGTAATGTGAGTCACGTCTGTTTACAGAACACCATACGATAATCTTGACTTCATTTGTTCATTGTTGATTTACCTGTCAAGTAGCAATGCACCCCGTCAGGACCAATGGATTTTTTTCGGGCGTAAAAATCCTAGCTATAGCTTCCTTCGGAAGGTAAGTAAAGCCGTGGGTGCCGTGTCGTACATTTACGGCACGAAAAAGAACCTCAAGCCTGAAAGAGAGGTCTCTGAGCAAAATTTGTCGGCCGTTTCAAGCCCTGAGTTGAATGGGACGCTGTTGACCTGATCTGTTAAAGAGCGTCCATAAATAAATAAATAAATAAAAAATACGTAGCAATGCTATCATAATGTATGTGAGTCACATCTGTTTACAGAACATTATACTAAACATTACTGTTGTTTTTCGGTCCAACTTTGAAATATATTAATAGACACCTATTGTGTGTGTGTGTGTGTGTGTGTGTGTGTGTGTGTGTATACTGACTTTAATAAGTAATCTAACTGTAGTGGCGACAGGCACGATTTGTTTGTGTTTCATATATTATCAAAGCTGAAATCAAGATTTTAAATGTACAAGTAGGTGTAACGTAAATATCAATAGAGAATGTTAAAAAAAATATGCGTATTTTACTCGCCTATCAGCGTACATGAATATCAAGACAATGAAATTAATCATTGGCAAATATTACCAGTGTTTCTAAGGGATAAAAGCTGATTAAATGTTGTCTCAAATTGAGTCAAAAGGGCTTTTAGATATTGAAAATTTTGAATGAAGCTCATAAAATGTAACGAATAGTTTGCACAATAAAACTTGAAATTTGGGATATGTGCAAAGAGTTGCTCTTAAAGTGTACATCCCATAGTTAATTATCCTTTGGAAATCATTTATTACGCCTAAAACCTTGGGATAGATTATCAATTTACCCTTTAAAGAAAAGCAGCATTTAGTAGTTAGGTAGTCATCCCTTTATCATATCCGCTCTTTCGGTCTATAGGAGTCAATTGTCTACCTAGCCACTGTGAAGTATTTATTAAAATTAAAACAAAGACCACGTCACAACAGCCCGGAAGCTTTAATTTTAACATTATGGACTACGGCCCTGAAATCGTAAGATAAGAGTATGTTATGTAAAAATTCTGTTATTAAATAATTCCTCGAACGAACATCAAAACGGAAAGAGAGCAGCTGTATTGACATTCGTTTGCAGAAACCTTTACTTTGTACCTTACATTTTCTCTAGACACGAGAGATTCAGCCCGTTTCACGGAGAACATGCTAGCAGATTTACCAAGCCCCTTTTTCCCTGTAGATACCAAACGCTAAGTAGATAACTGGAAAGTGTGGGGTTTCGGTACCGTCACTTGAAGTTAAGATGCAACCTGCGCCGTCAGCACTTCCACTCCCCTCGCCGCCCCCCCCCTCTCTCTCTCTCTCTCTCTCTCTCTCTCTCCCTCTCAGTCTCTAGTTCTGGTTTCGACTTTCCGTGAATAAACACATTCAAATAGATTCTAGTCCAGCTATCTTCTCTTCTCTTATTTCTGGTTCTTCACTCTGCTGAATATGTCTGTCTCTTTCTCTGTCTTGAATATGCAAGCCTAGTTACCAGATCTTCATAAATATTCAGTTCATTTGGAAGAACATTTCTCCCATGAAGCGAAAAAGAGCAGGTTGGAAGAAGCTGCAGGTTGCAGTCGCCTGGAAGTGACAATCTCTCTGAAGGTAATTGGTTTCTAAATCACCCGCTCTTTACATACAAGCATTTTAGTCCAAAATTTAATATAATGATAGCAAAAATGTCAAGAGGTCTGCGTAATGAATTATCTTGTACAGCAACTTAAGTAAAAGGCTGGTTTGCCTATTCCGTAAGGAATGGATACACATAATATAATTATTATCAAATAGAAGAGTATGTAACATCTTTAAATAACGGGCCTTATTGTGGTGCTTTAAAGCCAAGGAAGATAAATGTACAAATAGCGTATTTGAAACCTGTTGTAACATTATTTAATTACGAGGTGATATCCACAATATTCGGTACTGGTGCTGCCATCTCTAGTTGCAGTAAAGTATTGTACCACTAGGTGGAAACACTAGCACATCTGATGAGTGAGTGTTTAAAATTTCATGCAGCTGGGTAGATGTGTTGAGATTCTATAGTACTTTTCGTGATGCTATGTGTGCAATTTGTGGCGATTTTACGATGGATCCAAGATCAGAACAGAGAGTGTGTGAAAATTTCGGGAAAAAATGCCACAGAAACCCTCGCAATTATTCAACAAGTATCTGGGGGACAAAGCATGAGCGTACACGTGTGTTTGAGTGGCATGCTCGGTTCAAGGCCGGTTGTACAGCTATTGAAGACGATGCACACACCGGTAGGCCCGTCAGCTGCACATTGTTGTCAAAGTTCAACACCTGTTCGTGAGGATCGACGTCGAAGCATTGAAGACCTTACTCATGAAGTGGGAATTGTTTATAGGACATGCCAACGAATTTTAACTGATGAATTGGGCATGCATCATGTTTCCGCAAAATTTGTACCAAGGATCCTGACTGCTGATCAAAAGGCTCAGTGTGTTGAAGCTTGCACGGAGCTTCGTCAGGCCATATCCGATGACCAAACCTTCTTGTCCAGGGTCATCACCGGCGACGAGAGCTGCATGTATGCTTATGACCCGGAGACAAAAACAATCCTCCCAGTGGAAGAGCCCGAACTCGCCAAGACAAAAAAGTGAAACAAGTGAAGAGCAAAGTCAACGGCATGCTTGGGTTTTTATATTTTATATTTTAGGAGCTATAAAACTGACAGTTGCCAAAAGTTATTTTTATTTTCCTTTCCAATGTTTCTTTTTTCTTTTCTTCTTCATTATTTTTACTGATTCACAAAGTGAAATTAGGTATATGATTCATTTACAACCTCCTAAAACTTCGCAAGATATCATTTTATAATTGTTACTTAATTTGTTCGGGGCAACCAGAATTTCTAAAAAGTAATGCTATAGTTTCAATTACTTTTTGAAGTTACCTCCTCCTAAACTCCATCATGGAGCCCGCTTAAGTGTTTTCCAAAAAAACTATCATAAAAGTATCTCCCTACACAAAGTTTGGAGAAAGCAGTTTCGGTTGTATTGATCCATTAAAGAGATACAAGTCGTAACGCTTTGTATGGTCACGCTTGCATAATACGAGGTGGTATCCAGAATATTCGGTACCGCTGCTGCCATCTGGACAAAAACTTACTTTGAGACTAATGACCGCCGTCACCCTCGAAGTAGTTCCCTTCCACGCCGGTCCCAGTGATTCTACCATTTTCCAGGTGCATCTTGGAAGTCATGTTCTTTGAGGGTGTTTAGCACAGAGAGCGTTTCTTCTTGAATTCTCTCAATTGTGTCGAACCGACGTCCTTTCAATTTGAAGTTCAGTTTGGGGAATAGAGCGAAGTAAGACGAGTACGGTGGGTAGGGAACAACTGTCATGTTGTTTCTCGTCAAAAAGCTCCTGGTGAACAAGCAATTGTGACAGGGCGCATTTTCGTGATGGAACAGCCAGTTCCCTTGTCGCCAAAGCTCGGGCCGTCGTCTCCGCACATTTTCACGGAGCCGTCGCAAAACGTCACAGTAGTACGCGGAATTCACTGTTTGATTTGGTGGAACGAACTGTTTGTGCACAATTCCCTTGGTATCAAAGAAGAAAGAAAGAAGACGGAAAAAAAAAAAAAACGAGCATGCTCTTGACTTTGCTCTTCACTTGTCAGACTTTTTTTTTTGGTCTTGGTGAGTTCGGGCTCTTCCACTGGGAGGATTGTTGTTTTGTCTCAGGGTCATAAGCATACATCCAGCTCTCGTCGCCGGTGATGACCCTGGACCAGAAGGTTGGGTCATCGGATATGACCTCTTTTTTATATTTTAGGACCTCTATTTATAAAAAATATAAAAAGAGTTTAGCATTTTTGACTGTTCAACTCTCAAAGACTCAGAAACATAGCACCGTTTGAAGTAGAGGTAAACATGCTTTAATACTAGGGAATTCAGGACAAATCATTGACTTGTAGGAGAAGCGTTCAGTAAGTGACGAGGGATGAAAATTCAAGTGGCAACAAATAAACTTACTTATGTAGAGAAATTCCTTTCGTTTCTCTAGAGATTATATGTGTAATATTGACTTTATAAATTTACATTAGTCGCGATAAGTTCATTGCACTCAAAGCGACAATGAATAAACAGAAAATGTTCGTCACGCTCGAGCTAGTAAATTAAGAGATTCTTCAGCAAGTCGAATTTGTGAAGGGAATTACAGAGCTCTAGGGCAGAGAAATTGACACTGATAGATCGTTTTTTTAAATTTAGATTTCCAGGTATATTTCCAATCCTAACGGTTCGATTTGCTTGATTTTCAGAAATTATTATTATTATTTTTTATTATTATTTTAATGCTATACACCGAATTTTGTTGCCAAAAATGTTGGTGCTGTTGAAGCGATTTTTAAATTTTTGGTTCTCTGGTAAACCCCTCACTTTTAATAGTCTGATTTCGCTGATTTTAAGAAAGTTGTTTTATTATTTCATTTAAATTATATATACGGAGTTTCATAGCGAAAAATACTGCTGGAGCTAGATCGATTATAAAATTTGGGTTGCAGAAACCCCGCTCCCCCCGTTTTCAATAATTTGCATTCTCTAATTTTAAGGAAATGTTGCTTTAATTATATTTCAATGGCAATTAAGTGCTCTAGAGAGATTTTTACATTTTCGCTTTAGATTGGTTAATCCCCACGCCTTATGGTCCAAATTTGCTGGTTTTCGAACTCAACGAAATGCCGTTTAATTTATTGTTGTATGCCAAATTTCGTTGAGAAAAAGCAAAAATAACATAATTAGCTTCAGCTATTGGTAAGTAGTGTAGGATTCAACGACAAACTCCACGTGGAGTGATGCTGAATGGCAGCCTATAATCGCCACTTTTTTTTTTTTTTTATCAAAACTTTGGGATGAAATGATAGGGTTTCTCTGTCTTACTGCACCAATAATATTTTATCTTCAGCCAATAACAAGCAAAGACACAGCTGCGGGAGAGTTTATTAGTGTTCTGTTGGGTTATCAAGTAACGGTCATATCTAAAGTTGACCACCTGTTTTCATATCGGATAGATATAGGAAGAACGTGGCAATGATAGATTAATATTTCACAGTTGCTCTCTGCGCGATAATACTTGTGCCAAAAATAAAACATATGAATTGTTATAAAGTTTGAATTAATTTGTTACTTTTAAAGCAAATGAGAGAAAAATTAAAAGATAGAGAGTTTTTTAAATTTCGGTTTTCAGATATTTTCCTTACTCCTAATGGTCCAATTTCCCTAATTTTAAGAACCTATTTTTTTTCTTTATTTTAATAGCATATACCCAATTACGCTTGCATAACGTAATGTGAGTCCTATCTGTTTACAGAACATCATACGATAACCTTGGCTTCATTTGTTCATTGTTGATTCACCTGTCACATAGCAACCCTATCATAATGTATGTGAGTCACATCTGCTTACAAAACATCATACTACACATTACTGTTGTTTTTCGGTTCAACTTTGAAATATATTAAGTAGATATCTACTGTGAAAGTGTGTATACATTTTTGGGCACCCTCGGTATTCACGCTGAATGAAAGAAAGATTTTTTCTACCCAAGAAGACGACAATGATTAAGTGCCCTATTTGCAACAAACATTTACCATGTCTCCCGTTGCAGGATTGAAAAACATACCGCCATAATGACTATGATAAACATATGTTATATAATATTAATTTAACCCATAAAGTATGTAATTACTTATGAACATTTATCTTTCCATTTGAAGGTAGATCAAAAAACATATAAGTTAAATACACCGACTTCTTATGCTATAAGAATGAAAATGTTGCAATAGTTTTTACAGAATTGCGAAATTTATTAGCAAAAAGAAGGGTGAGTTTATGAGAAGAATGCCCCAAAATAGCGACTGAAATGTGTCCCACTGTAGTAGATATGTTTAAATCTGTAAGTCTTTCGTTATATGGTATAATAAGGGGAATCACAGACCAGGGTTGTTATCTGGGAAAAACAATCATAATAATTAATTAATGCGAACCTATTTTACTATTGTTTTAAATGCAACATCAGACAAACTGAACTATTAAATCAACTGGCGATAAAACTGATTGAAGGTGAATTAAAATTCACTAAAGAACTGATAGTATAGCCTTCCATTAAACTAAAATCCTTTAAAAGCATTTTCATTGCTGCTCATAATTTTACTAACAAATTTGATTTTTTCTTTGCTCTGTGGAAAATGTCCTATGATAATATGTATATCTGCATCAGGGTTAACAACAACAAATATTTGCGGGCAAACTTGTAAAAAATTAACTACATTAATCATAAGTATCGCAATATCATAAATGTACTTTACCTAATGAGATTCTGCCCTATTTCTTTGCAAACAATTATTAATTATCTAATTAAAAGTGTGCACATCATAGAAGACATCCTCAGAAACACACACTGAATGAAGAAAACATAATCTGTAAATAAGAGTCTATGAGTGATGAGGTTTCTCTTTTTATACGTTAAGAATGACATTGCAACCTCCTTAGCAGCAATAGCCACGGTTGACTTTTGAAAGCATTAAGGGTGCACTTCGTTCTTTCGCTGTGAGGGGAAGGAGGTGATTTCACCCTCCCCTCTCCTGTTTGACCACCCTTGGCTTAGAGTATCTGAACGGTAAGTCTGTCTCGGCGATCGGTATTGCGCCCAACTCAATCTCTCCCAGAAAAAGAAATGCGAGGACATTTCAAGGAAATTCCCGAGGTTCTTTTGAGTCTAGACAAGTTCCATCACAGAGTTATAACAGAGGAGTATAATGCTGTAGATGAATGATTAGACTACACGTCTAGCATCGGGGACCCCAAAAACCGCAGATGGGATTTGTGGTTGACGGAGCTGCTCCTGTGCAGGTTTTCTCAAAGCACTTAAAATTGACCATAAAGATCATAAAATGTCAGTGTATATAGCACAAAAACGAGTAATGAAGCACGCGCTCAATTTCAAGCGCAGTCAGCCAAAATATCGCCAAGAGTAGATAGCAAGTATTGTGAAAGAGGAAGAGCTGCCAATATTTTATTAAAATATGGCGCACTCTAAATATGTGTCCATAATGCGGGCAAGATGGTGCAGGTTTATTCTTAAAATTGTGGCAGTCTCAATTCTAAAACACGCTAAAGTAGCTCTTCCTGATGACCAACACGAGAAGGGGAAACCAAAGTTAAAGCAGCAGATTTACTTTATCTAAATTATCGGAGCAAATACCATATCATGCCCCAGCTGTACGCCAAACTCCCCTAGTCTCCAAAGTAAAAAATATTTTTTTTTTTTGAGTAGTGTTTAACGCCCGTTTTTACTACTGAGGCACCACAGGCGGTGGACACTGATGATACATGAGATGAAATGATAAATTGGGAAAGGATATTTTTTTTTTAAGGAAGGAAGCGTTCCAGGCCTAAGTTTAGGTACCTCCCCGGCATTTGCCAGTTATGAAGACTGAGGAAAACCTGGAAAAAACCCCAGTCAGGGAGGACGGTCCTGGCGAGATTCGAACCGCAGACCTCCCGCTCACGAGTCCGTGCCTTAACGACGTCGGCCACCCGTGGCGGTCGTAAAAAATAATGTCGGATTGTGGCAAGAACTAAATAAAACCATTTAACTGTGGTGGTCGAAGTCGTTAAGGCTGAAAAAAGAAGCCTCTGAGCAAAATTTGTCGGCCGTTTCACGCCCTGATTTGAATGGGACGCTGATGACCTGAGATGTTAAATAGGGTTCGTAAATAAACAAATTAAAAAAAAAAAAAAAAAGTGTCCACCGTCTGTGATGCCTCAACAATAAAAACGGGCGTTATTTAAAAAAAAAAAAAAAAAACCGTAAAACTATACATGTCAGGCGATGTGCAACGAATATTGGCACAGGTGTGCTTGCAATGGATAAACCGAGTTTGTCATAATTGCATTTCCTAATTGTTACGCCCGGAAATAAGTGTATGCTAAATCTAACAGAATAAATGAGTAATTATTATTAAACTATTTTTTAATTATGTTTAATGCCCGTTTTTACTACTGAGGCTCACAGGCGGTAGACACTGATGAGATACATGAGATGAAATGATAAATTGTGAAAGGATGTTTTAAGGAAGGAAGTGTTCCAGGGTACCTCTCCGGCATTTGCCATCTATGAGGACTGAGGAAAACCTGGAAAAACCCTCAGTCAGGGAGAACGGTCCTGGCGGGATCTCCCAGATCTCCCGCTCACGAGTCCGCGCCTTAACGACCTCGAACATCCGTGGCGGTGTTAAAATAATGCAAATCTAAATGACGTAAGAACGTATATGAATTTTGCTAATATTTCAGAATTTAATTTTATGATTCTCTTCTAGTTGAATTTGTTCCTGAGTATGTATGTGATTTGTTTCAATGGCTGCTTGAAACATAATATTAAATAAATACTGACCATTAATTTAGAAAACTCATCAAATTATAAAAAACAAAGCATGGGGTACCCAAGAATCCAATGTGACTTTGTGTTTCTGAAGCTGAAATAATTGGTTCAGGCTATAAATGATAAGACATTAATACTTATCAAGTAATCTGTATTTACATTTATAGCTGTAAGGTTATTATTATTTTAGAAATTAATATTTGCTGGTTTATATGTGTTTCCCGTGGTCAGAGGGCAGTACGAAATTGTTTTAGGAAACCGTGTTGTCCTCTGGAATGTCTGCAACCAGAGCCCAGGACCAAGGGGAAAGTAGGCTGGCTGAATTGAGGACGGGAAAACATGTTCTTTTGTTTTGTTAACAAATACACCCTCGGACGCTGCCTTGAGGGGTGAAGGCTGTATGCCTGACCAGCGAAACCAGTCTTGAGTTAAATTCTTAAGGAGAGGCTCCAGTGTGCAGCTCTGCTAGATTTTCCCGCGAAAGTGTAGCGCAAGTATAATCAGCGTAATATCCCTTTTCCTGTTATCTACGTATAACAAAAATTCCAGCTAGAGTCGGGGCAGTAAGTCAGCGGAAATCATTGTCGGAGAGGAAAAGTTATTATTTTACCCCTGAGATTTGATACACCCATACAAATTAATGTACTTTATTTTTAATCTTTCTCTCCACATATTTTACGTGTTTTAATTAAACACCCCCATTATATGTAAATGATAAAAAAATACCGCTGCATTTCTTAAAAGTAAGTATAACTGTGGAGGGTTAATGATTTCATTTTAAGAGGCTGCTATTGTTACAAGAACAAACAACATTTAAATTTAGATTTACATTTTAATAGACAAAATATGGTTTCAAAGTAAAAACTATAAAGTTAAGAATTTAAATTTAACTATTAGTGCTATGAAGTAATAACCATGTTTGATTCCTTATGCAAAACAGGCAATTTTCATGGCGAGTGAATAAAGGTTTAGAAGATATTGTATAATGTTCCTATAGCTGAACAAACTTGGTTTTTATTCATAACTTTGTTGCATTATTTTAAGACAATTTATTTTTCATAGTTATATATATCGTATATCTGTTCCCAGACCTTAAAGAAGAAATTATTATAATTTATTCTAATAGGTATGTTATACACAACATTATATAATTAAAAGAATAAAACCTAAATTTGTATGTGTCATAATGATGATAATAGTAATGATGCTGGAGGTCTGGACTATTTGCTGTGAATATGAGGTGAGAAATAAAACGAAGAGATTAAACACATTCAGATGTTACAGTGATGAGCGATATATGGTATGAATTAACACTATTTCTAAAACACGTTTCTCTCTCTGATTAAAGCGGTTTAGTAACAACTTAGTGATATATTATAATCTTTATCAGTTTATTCTGGCAGTGCCTTAATGTTTACTTATAAAGGTTCTGGATGTTCCTAGAAGCCTAGCTAAAGGGGAGAAATAGAGAAAATAATGTCTCCTATGTTAAAAGATATTAAGGTTCTCCTTTTTTCTGCGATCTGCCATATCCCCCCATTTCCAGGCAAAAAGTTTGATGTACTGCTAAGTATATAACTGGTCACTTGGACTTTTATTATTTTTATGTTCCTACCCTCCCACTCTGTTATCTATTCTGCTGCAAGATAACTTAGTGCAGAGGTCGTTTCTTCCGCCTTCGCTATTATGTGTACTACCCTCTCAGCTTCCCCTTTGGGGGGATGTGTTCTTATGTTATCATTAGCCTTCAGCAGTTCTGCATGAATAGAGAACCAGGGGAGTAAAAAGCAGTTTGTCCATTATTCACAACCTCTATGGATTATTTAATGCAATTTCATAATTGTATGACCTTTATCTTAGCTAAGAGCATGTTATTTTTATTTTACATTCTAGTGTGCTATTCTTTTACGTGAGGTAGCGTAAACGAGAGTATTAATTACTAATTTTACGGATGTTCTGAAATACCTCAAAATTTCTGAGTATCCAATTATGTCTTATATATGGTGAGTTTAAAAATTGTGTCAATCAACAATAATGTTATGGAGGTTCCCCATTGACCATGCATTTTGAAGCTGTCCCTGGCTCCCCTTCAATTACAGAGTATTTGAAATAATTAATATTTGTAATTTTAGAATCAGAAACTCTGTAATCTTATGCAGGTATATTATGCATTTTATTTTAGTGGAGGAAGTTTAATTACATAACTCGTCATGTAGAATTAATATTGTATAGTGTGTAAATGCATTCATAAAGTGTACTTTTTGTAATATTTAAGAAATAACGTGTAAAAATGTAACCATAAAGACTTGGCTAAAGTCAGACAATGCAAGTTATGCATCTAGGATTGAAAATGCTTCCTGCCTCAGGGCAGAATCCGGCCTGTTTGGCGGCATAGTTGATGTCCGAGTAAAAAGTCGTTGACAGTAACAACGAATGTATGAAATCTGTTTAAATTCATCTTACTGACGAATAGCATTTGGCTTGAACAAAATTTTGCAACAAATAGAAATGAAATTAAGCGCTTACCTTATGTGAGACGTTAACACAAAATTGGCGGGAGTATTTCTCGCCCTTGCTCATGGATAGCGTAATTTTGTGTTGTGTATAAAAGGAATACATTTTGCCGAAAAGTCGAGCAGTCTCAGAATTTTCCAGGCCCAGATACTTGCGGCTGTCCTCCCCTGGAGATCAGCGGAAGAGCGACCTAAGTACCAAGCACCAGTTCCGGCAACGAAGCTTGAGTGCCAATCACCACGCTAATTGCCGTTACAAAATCATTGAGCTGCATTAAGAATTCTGTTGATTAACAATTTCTTCGCACTCCGCAATATTTGGTTAACGCAATAAATTTACGTTTTTGCCAACATTACCTTGCCTTTGATCCAGCGTGAAAAGTTTATTTCCGTCGCCTCCCATGCTAGGCTTCAAGTTCTAACAAAGTGCTCTGGAAAACAAAACAGATAAGAATATTATTTAGTCTGAGAGAACTTTCATAACAATTCCTTCCTACAAAGAATACTGTGTAACAGTTTGAATACACTTTCCTTGGATTTCATCTACAGACTTATAAGCAACGTTAAAGAAATTAATTTCAATGTAAGTGTTTTCATATGCTTAGCACCTGAAATATATAGCATATGTTCATTATAATTATATGTTTCATGTCAGTTTTCATTCAGTGTGTTATTTTTTTTTTTTTTTTTTCGTGATATGTGTTTGATATAGTTTGAGTTAATTATAATTATACTTTTCATTTTTCCTATGATTCGTACATTCGGTAATACATCATGATGCAATATATTGTCAACACAGGCGGTAGAACAATGGAAAAATATTGCACAATAGGTAATCCCAGAAAAAATGTATTTAATTAACAATACAATTGATTAACAGATGGACGGGCGGTAATCAAACTCTAATAGAAGCTAAGGATGGACAGATGACTCATGACATCGCAAGTGATGTTTTTTTATTTTTATTATGGAACAAATAATAAACATAACCGCAATTTTAGTTCCCATAATCCTTTCGAATCATATATGCCAAATGTGTAACATGTTTGTTGATTTAATTGCGAATGACAAATTATATTATAAATTTCATTCAGACAGATATTCGTTTGTTTTCTTTCATCATACCTGTGATATTAAAGCTACCTTCATCTAATATTATTCTGTGTCGTTATTGATATTGTACTATAATTATTTGTTTGGTTCCCACATAACCGTAAAATATTGCAAATTCCAGGGTCAACTCTTGCTATCGCTAACTGCAAATAAAGCAATGACCCTTTTTGTTGCTAGAGGCATTCATTTTGATTACTGCTCAACCCGTTTTCATCTCCCAGTTTATTTGAAACAAGCACAGGATTTTTTTTTTCTGCTTACAGAGCATATACGCGGTCTAATCGCTGAAACAAACATCGACCTTTCATTTGGTGTGCGTGGGATAAAATTTCACCAGAAAATGCATATTTATAGCTTACCACAAAATTCATTTATCTGTCCCTACATATTTTGGCTGAGGACCTGACCAATAGTTTAGCCCAGTTAAGGAAATAGGATGCCCATAAATGGCTAATTCTTTTAAGCTTTTTGGATTATGCCGATGGTCACCTAAAAGGTACACTGGGAATGAATTTTCAAAGTTCAACATTTTTGTATGACTTTTTCTATAAAGTTTTACTGTGATTGAATTGCTGTTAAATTAATATGACCAAACTTCATTCAAATTGAACAAATACTTCTAGAGCTATACATTATTTCATACATTTTATTACGTAAATATGTCGCAAAATCAAAATGTTCCAAGCTTGTTAAAAAAATTTAACATTCGAGCTTTGAACCACATAAAAAGTGTACAAAGAGATATATTTAAACAACAAATTAATAATTTTTGAATTATAAAAACGTTTTTAATTAACAATTTTTCTTAGAAAAGTATTAAATTATTATTGCTGTTAGCATGTATTTCGTCCGGTAGAATATTATCATGAATACTTCTGGACATTATGAAATTTTAATTGAATTTAAACAATAATTGGTACGCGTTGACATTTTGAAAGTGTAAAAAAGAAGTTTTATAAAAATCTATGTTGATAAACAGTGAATTATGCGCTTTGCATACCAGAACCCTGCTGATTTATTGTTCAGTGTCCCTTTGTGTCCCTCTGTGCTGTTGTACTACTTTTGCCACCTGCAGATCCTTCCCTGGTTGTGGCAGCTGATCTCGTTCTATTGTAGAGTCGAGTCTGTCTTAGTGATCTTTGAAGCAACTGCCGAACATTCCTCCCCCTTTACCATAGATCTCATCTCCTGAGAAGCCGAATAGCTCCTATTAAAAGCAGAAATATAATTTATATCCCAATTTCTAGCAGCTTCTTAGAAATAAAATATTCTTTGGCCCAACTATCTCAAATAAGTGACTGAACACTTTCATTTGAATTTTGTGTCCCTCCATGAGCACAGTATGCCAGTAGTTCAATGCTGGTCTTTGGTAGATGGGGAAATTTTCCTAACCGTACTGTTATCAAACTGAACAGACATCTTGCAATGGCTCTGCGGAGTCTCGCCGAGACTCATAGAAACACCAAGAGTCTGTCCCTATGGGATACTTCTGATGTTCTGTTGATCTGTAATGGTAAAGAGTCGCATTTTTCATGGCATATGCTTCTGGATGGCCAGTCTATAGTAGCTGGTTAGTCTTTTTATAGTTTCTAACTTCAGCTTACCATGCCCATGACTACTCACCTCTAAGCACAAATTCAGTCTTACCAATATTGAAACTTCAATACGTATTATTAAAGGAAAATTTATTCCACAACGTGCGTGCGTGTGTGTACTAATATAAATTCCGAAGGAGGTTAAAGATGACAGTAAATTATTTATATCCCCGTTTAGATCTACAGCAAAAAAACCTAAGAATATCAAAAGAAAAGAAGATAACCTCGAAAAAGTTGTGTTACATGATTTCTTTTGAGTTTTGCAATTAAAAAAGACAATGATGGTCCTGATGCTGGTAATGGACATTCTATCATGCCTTAACACTATTTTGAGAAGCCTGGAAACATACTGCCGCAACGACAGGTAGAATCTAGTCGCTAATATCCTAACTTCCAGTTATCTCGTGGTTATGACGCTAAAACTATTTCTTATTTAATATAACATTATCACCGGAATCTTTATGTGAAAGAAAATAAGGGAGCAGACCTCAAACCAAATACACATTCATGCTTAAGATATGCTGATAATCATTTATTACTACAAAGTATTTCACATTAAATTGTAACTTAAATTTTGTTTTATTGTGGTTTCCGAAATTGTTTTGTCGTTCACATTCTCTCTCTCTCAAGTCTCTCGCTATGCTATCAAAAGTCATCCTGAGCTACCTCCCTCCTATTCTCCCCTCTCTCCTCTTTGCCCTTACCCAGTTTATCAAACTGAATCTGTATTCCCTGCCCAGATATCTATAGGTAACAATACATCGCAATAATGCATTGGCAATGCTACAATAGTACACACACAATGTTCCGTAACATTGCCGATGCATTATTACTGCCTATAATCGCCACAGTATAAAACAAACATTAATGGCTATACGTTTTCATAGAAATCTGGATATATTAGCAGTCTAAAAACAAGAGAATATAACAATCGTGATATCGACGTTTGATGATATCGTGCTTTATGGTTAAAAAGGAGCGACTAATAATAATTTGGCAAGCTTTATATAGCTGGGTGGTTCCCATTGAATAGTATGTTAAGGCTGATTGCGTGTAATATAGAATCAGGGACAATAGAGTGTGTTCTAAGTACAGTGTACCCCTGTATATGGTACCGACTTTGTAATAGATTCAGCGATTGGGTATTGTTGAAATGTTTTATTAGAATTTGCAGGAAAGATTGATAATTGGTGAACGTTTCCTTTCCAAAGATGGGCCCTATCTAATATATAAATGAAATTTTGGAATGTCTAAAACAATATATATCATTAAATATGGTCAAAACAAAGACATAAATATAAGTTCTTATTACTTTTTTGGATATTGGATAAAGTTAGAAACTGATTCAGCTGGCGCTAAAATAAGATTGTTATAGCGTTATTACATTTGCAACTATTTTGTAACAACAGCTTTACTTTAATGAATGGTATGATACATTTTTAAGTTGGATATGGATTTGCTTCATTGAAGTTGTAATTCACAAGTGTTGTGCAACGCTTTGTTTAGCTGTTAAGTCAATGCACTGTTTATTGTGAAATATTTTGCTAAAATTTTCTTTGAGTTTTTTTCAACATCTCCCGTGGAATACATGTCAAATGGATGACAACCTTTTTTGTCACAGTTTTACGTCGTCCATGACAACTAAAGCCTAAATAAACAACTAAGGGACGTTTAATTAATACAATGCGTAAATAAGCACATACCGCTTAAAATTTCCTGGCATTCACCTTTACGGACTAAGGAAAAACCTTACTCAGGCAAGTGAACCTATGGGTTTTGAACCCGGCACCTACGGATTTGCAGGCAGATACGCTGACGATAACATTTCGGAGGCGGCCAAGAAGGCCTATGAGAATTACTTGACTACTTTATTTTGGGGAGAGAAAAAGAAAACAATGTGGACCATAAACTAAGCTGCGGAATCCCCTTTTTGGGAAGGATATTTTAAATTAAATAAAAAAAATTAACATTGGAGGTGCAACTTTTTTGATAGAGAGTAGAACAATGCAATTTATTCAAATGAACACTTCTATTACAAATGGTAATCATCAGCGCTAATGACCTAAGCAGTTTTGCGGCCTAAAACAACAGCAGCAGCAACAACAACAACAACAACAACAATAATAATAATAATAATAAATGAAAAGATGTTGCTGAATTTTCATGAAAATATGGTTCATAATAAAATTATTTCATCTACTTATTTTAGATATAAATATTTCTAGGACATTACAATTAATTAGAATTATTAAAAGTAACTTTAGAGAATGTAAAACCTACAGAGCTTTCCTATATTGCCGGGCCGCGGAACGCGCATGTGCGTGCTCAGCGCACTGTCTGATTTACTGAGAGTAAATTAGTGTTTTCTGCTCTCCAGTACTATTATACTGAGAGGCATCATGACCATTTAAGTGAAACCATGCTCATTTGAGAAAAGTATTATATGTGTACCATCAACTATATTTTGTAAAATCCAGTTACAGAAATTCACTAGATTTTTGGTCATCACGAGATTGTAATTCATACACTATAATCACTCCGTTGGGTATCGCCACGGATGACCGAGATCGTTAAGGTGCGGACTCGTGAGCGGGAGGTCTGAAGTTCGAATCTCGCCAGGACCGTCCTCCCTGACAGAGGTTTTTTCCAGGTTTTCCTCAGTCCTCATAAATGGTAAATGCCGGGGAGGTACCCTAAACTTAGGCCTGGAACGTTTCCTTCCTTAAAAACTATAAATTCTTTCCCAATGTGTCATTTCATCTCATGTATCATCAGTGTGCACCGCCTGTGGTGCCTCTGTAGCAAAAACGGGCATTAAACAACATACACTCATTTATCATCAACTCCGTAGATTTCCAATTTTAAAAGTTTAGCAGATCTACAAATGGAGGTTTTTGAAACACATACTTAGTGCGCAAAACGTCTTAGAGACTTCTGAGAGCGTTCAAATGATGCATCAATTTTTACCTCTATTAGAACATTTTTTTCCGCTTCATTCGTTTAGTGTTTAGCAATTCCGGTGACTTAAACTTATTAACTAGAAAGCTAACAGTTTCTTTACCAGGAAATTTCTCCTATAGTTGCCTATACACCTATCTAAGATTCGGTTTTTACATATACATCGTAAATAAAAATTCTTTGTTCAAGCGTGAATATTTCGGTACGCATTTCAGTAGATTAATAAGAATAATCTAATGTAATTCATACACGACGTAGATGTCTTGAATAAACTTTCACTTTTAAGACGCACAATGAACAAACTCCGGTCTTTATTGCTCGAGCAGAAGGCAGGAGCTGTCACAGTATAAAACAGCTGATAAACACAGCGTTGAGAGGGTCATTCACCTCTAGTGCGCTACTGGAATAATACAGAGGTCGCATATATGCCATCTATAAATAACCCATGGTCTTTAAGGGGAGATTCTGTTATTCTTTCTTTTTGTTGTATTGGATTTACTTGAATAAGAATATGTTCAATCATATCGAAAACTCTCTCTCTCTCTTTACCGAGATAGTGTTTCCCCCCCTCTACTCACCTCTTTCTGTCTCTGTTTTACTCGACACCTAAATAGAAAAAGAAAGTAATTAATAATATCTATGTAACCAACTCTACTGTGTCAATCTATTAGAATTGTCCTCTCGGAATCTCACTTGACATTGACAGATTAAAAGTGATTGATTGGTAGAAAGTTGCAAAAGTTTATAAATATTTACCTGCTGCCTACGTAGAGTATTAATATATTTAACAACAATGTTACCACCTTTCTATTATCACACTATGCACTGGCAATCTACACTTTGGATAAACACATTCTTATAATTATCGATCTTGAAGCCATTTCTTTGATCCCACCCTAAGTAAATGTAATTAATATATGTGGTATATAATTGTTTTGTATGTTTTTCTTTACAAATGTATAGTCGTATTTTATCAATATAATATTATCATGTATATATTTCTTTACAGTCATATAATAGGTCTTTATCAATGTAAATAAAAACATTATTAAGATGGGATTGTAGAGAATAGGTCTGCAACTTTGTCTACATTATTTGATTATAAGATTTTGCATTTTATATGTAAAAGAGGACTAAATTAAGGGATAAAATAACTTGCCAAATTTTAAGGTAGTACATCCTTTTTGCATTACTTGGGATGTACTTCTGTAAATTTCTTTCAAATTCATTTAGGATTCCGTAGAACAACAAAACGTACATGTATTACACACAAATACACAGACATGCTGTTTATTATAGATTCTCAATTAATACTATATTATTTGCTGGGAGCAATAATCGCTGCTGGTATAATTAAGACAGAAAGAGCAGGTTACTCAGGCCTATAGTTATAGTAGTTTTTTTTTAGCCTATTACAAAAAAGCAAGTGTTTGTACTGCAGAGAGATTCTCGTTCCATCCTGTGCTCATATCTAGTTGACTACGATGTAATGAAGGGGAAGAAGCAAATTGCCCAGATGCAAATCGTGAGGTCTCAGTTGGGCAGGAAGTGGTACGTGTCTTGGCCATTAGCAGCTGGTCTTGGGAAGGGAGTTTGAAGTTCCATTTTCTACCCGTATTGTTGGCTATCATGGAAAGAAAGGGGGGATACGGTAAGCTTTGCTGACCATTGAATTGGACGGAGGTGGGTTTACAGCGGCTTTCTTGCAATTATAGCTATGTGATACCTCAGCGATTTCATCCCATTGTGTGAGCTTGCGAAATATCTGTAGGGGTCATTATATGCTTTAAAATTTGTTGAATCAGCAGTCTAACAGTTGAATACAAGAAATGTTTTCCTCATAATTTGTAGTACTCCTATTTTATATAAAAACAAACAAATATAAAAACAAACTAACAAATATTGCTAATATTAAACCAATATATCTTCTATTGTTCTTGACAATGACCTTTTATTGCAATCAGAATCTGAAATATGTACCATTTTGTAGCATCAATTCTTTTCTTTTGCCCCTTTCATGGATATTCTCAAGAATAAAAAACTGAGCGATTCCTTTATAATTCCATACAGTAAAATAACACTTTTCTCAATTTCTACAATTATTTTTGTAAGTATTGTAGTTAACATAGGCAACATCTATAACAAAAAATCAGTAATGGCACATTTAGAAGGAAAAATTACGAAAAACATATTAATGCATTACAAATAGGCATTAATGCAGGTCAATACTAACATATTGAAAATATTATAAAAGACAGTAATAAATATGAATACACACTTTCACAGCAGATATCTATTTAATAAATTTCAAAGATGGACCGAAAAACCACAGTAATATGTAGTATGATATTCTGTATACAGATGCGACTAAGATACATTATGTCAGTCACATAATGTGATGGTCTAAATTGATTTCACGTCCAACAGGATGGCGCACCACCACATTACCACCGAGATGTACGTGCGTACCTTGACGACAATCTTCCAAGGCACTGGATAAGACAGAGAGATCCGATTGAGTTTCTACCGCGTTCTCCGGATCTAACTCCGTTGGACTTCTACCTATGGGAAACTCTTAAGGATGTTGTATAACGTAGAAAACAGTTAAACTGGCAGCACTTCGGGAAGAAATTGAAACGGCATGTGCTGCAATCGCTGAGAACACTTTCGAAACGTTGCTCAAACAGTAGCTCAACATATTCAAAAGTGTATCGACGTCGATGGTGGACATTTTGAGCAATTGCTGTAATTGTTGTAATTGTAAAAGTCTAAGATGATTGTGATGATTTTATGATTGTGCGAATTCAGTTTTGTTATGTTAACACAGTTATTCTTTGCTCGAAGTGTATATACATTTTTTGGCACCCTCGGTGTACATATGCTGTACCGAACATTTTGATGGGGAAATTTCTGTCTGCGAAACCTTGAAACATGTGGGTTAGAGAGTAAAGGCTAGGCAATTTGTGATGCATTGCTTTCTTTATCTATCGTCTACAAGTTGATTTTATCGCATTTACAATGTCACATGACAGAAGGTGCTATGAATTAACACAGATACTTTTCAGATTCAACGGTCGTGCAGTACAATGACGCAGTTTGGATAATGTTTCGCACAGCTGATCTTGTGTATGGTAAGATACGCTACAATGCTCTCGCCGGTGAAATGATTTATAGGGAACGATTTCCGAATAGGTATCACCTGTCACTATGAGTATTTATTTCTGTTGACAGGCGATATATGAATGCGTGCGGCAGAATCTCCTATACCAACGTGATACTTGCATTGAGGTTGGTAACTGTCATTTTGAGCAACTCTTGTGAGATGCTATTTAGGTTTTCCAATATTATGGTATTGTGTTCACGACACCAGGTCCTTTATCTTTACTTAGTTGCACTGATTCCTTTTTCATGCCGCCATTTAGGTTAAATTAAATACAATTAAATTTATTCCTTGGTCACATCTTTTAAAATCATTTCTTCCTTACCAATAGGTTTTAGATAGTCACTAGAAAATAAACAACGAATCAAAGTGTTTACATTCAAAACCTAGCAATCTAAGACTATTGAAATTTGCATTTTTTAAGCCTGCGGATGAATATAATAAACGAAATACACAAATATAAAAAAATTAGTGCTAGTAATAGCAAAGCTGCATGTAGAGAGGAATGAATAAATGAATGAAGGTGTTTTAACGCCCGTTTTTACTACAGAGGCACCACAGGCGATGGACATTAATGGAACGTGGGATGAAATGATTGAAATATTGGGAAAAGATTTATTTTTAAGGAAGGACACGTTTCCGGCCTAAGCTTAGGGTACCTCCCCGACATTTTGCCATTTATGACTGAGCAAAACCTGAAAAAACCTTAGTCACGGAGGATGATCCTGGCGAGATTCGAACCCCAGATCTCCCGCTCATGAGTCCGCGCCTTAACGACCTCTGCCACCTGTGGCGGTGTGTAGAGGGAAATAATAGAAATGTCAGTGCTGTTGGAATATTTTTGTAATTTGTTTAAATATACACACATTGGGTCTACATCGAATATTAAGCTTTTCTGGCTCCCGGCTTATTTAGAACAATCACAGTTTGTCCTTCATGATATGGCGTTTACCTCAGATCCTTAATTTAAAGGCATTAAAACACATGGAATATTTTATTTAAGGATTTTAGGGAAATCAATCGCTTTCTTTGAGAGGACATCTTCATGATTTATATCGAATTATTTGTAAAAGAAATCTATAAAACACAATCTTTCACTAAATTACTAAAAATTCAGCATATTTAATCAAAAGGAAAATTAATACATTAAACTTTAGTTAAATGGATATAATGCATTTTAAAAGAAAATTCCAAAAAAATTTGCCTTGATGCCGAAAAGTAATCTGGTCTTTAAATATGAGAGGATTTCTTAATTTAACAGGACAGAGAGAGACGCTATGTTTTATATGAAGGCAGTCTTTCCCAAGGTGTAAAGATTGGAAATGTGATTTTAACGCTAGACATGGGACTTTTATTGGTTTATATTAGCGTAAAGACTGCGTAAGCCGGCTACTTGATAAACGCGTATTTTCCTTAGCTTACAGAATAGATATTATACTCTATTCATATTCTGATCACACATGCTTATATATGATTTGGTTTATTTACGGACGCTCTTTAACATCACAGGTCATCAGCGTCCCATTCAATTCACGGCGTGAAACGGCCGATAAATTATTTTGCTTCAGAAACCTCTTCTTTCACGCTTCAGGTGTTCGTGCCGTAAATGTACGACACGGGACCCACGGCTTTGTTACCCTTCCGAAGGAAACCATACTTACGATTTTTACGCCCGAAAAAATCCATCGATTCTGGCTGGGTTTGAATCCTCGATCTTGGGTTTAGAAGGCAAGTATGGTTACCACTACACCACCATGACCAATATACACACATGTTTAACATGTGTTTACCAGTGATAGCGTAGGGATTTGTTTACACACGATTATTATTATTATTATTATTATTATTATTATTATTATTATTATTATTATTATTATTATTATATTTTAGGGTCATGTTCACTGACAAAGGCAGAAGGAACTAGAATGTATGTTTAAAATTTTAATTAAAATTCAGCTTGGTGTATAAATGTACAGAATTTAAGGATTTTCTTGCATTTACAAATGTTAGGTTAGCATCTTGTAATATTATTTATTTTACTTTCAATTTCGTTAATATACTTAGCCTTTAAACGTTCACATTTAAAATTTCAGGCAAGCACAAGTTAATATTAAAAGTTTATTTGGGCAATTGTGTCTTTAAACTCTTATTTGTGTAAATTACGGACCAGTGTATTTGATATATAAACTTTTCTTAATGGATTTTGAAGTACTTGCCGGTTACTGGATTTTTATGTGAATGTTAAAACAGTTTGCATAGATTACGTGTTAATTTTTCTGTTATGAGAGTACCATTAATGTATTGGCTTATGATAAAATGTATAATAAATATAAATGTGATGTAATTGTATTATTCCATGCAAGGAAACTACTTTATCCGGCCATATCCTGTTGTTTTCTTTTCAGCCTTTTCTTAAATGAAATGCTCATGCAGGCATCACGGGAGAATGCGGTGTAAGAAGTCACAATTCTTGTAATAAATCCTTAAGTCGTGTAAAAGTATCGAAAGCGATTTTCTCCAGAAGTTTTATGTTCAAAATCCAATGAATGTCAAATTCCACCAACTAACTCAAACACAGCATATTTATTCAAAACAAGCATAAACAATTCCTTTCTATAAAATGTTAGTATGCAACTGTTCTGAATATCCAATGTGCTTTAAATATGTCAACAACAAAACATACTCAAAATCTACACTGGCCTGGGGTAGAGGGGGAGGGGAGGCGTAGTGCGACATTAATTCCACTGGAACTAAGTCAGATATAACTTAATCAAGGAAAAGGAATTCTTTAGACTATATTGTACAATAAACACTAATGGTGTTGAATTTCCTGTATATCAATTTATTATACTTGAAGCTAATACATGACAAAAGATATTAATTACTTACAAATCTACGTCGGCGAGCAGGCATCTCGAGGAGGGCAGGTCTTGTCACGCTGAAGGACTTTCCTCGACTGCTCTTACAAAACTCAAGGCAACCGTTAAACATCATGTATCGACCAATCATTATCCTCGCCTTCTATTCTTATTTTAACTGACTTGGTAGCCATTTAAACAAAATGTCTTACACTCTATAATACGTTAATCATTGCTAATGCATTGTCAATGCCTTATTATTACTACCATTTCATAATTGCCACCTCTGCCCCCGTTCCGCCTATTCCCGACTCAGCGAATTAAAAGGAATCAAAACAAACAAGTATAATAACCTAAACTGACAATTTTAATATAAATTCCTAAAATGAAATGAAACGTAAGGACCTAGGAAAAGAACAAACAAACACACACAAATAAAAGTAATTTTGAAACGAGGGAGTTTATTGTCAGTTGAACAAGTAACTAAACCCAGCCCATTCTAATATCGTCATTGCATCTTGCTGAGCTGTATAGTGTATTTGAACAAATATGTGTACCCCTGTAATACACTGTTTTGCACTCCTTTTTTTTTTTTTTAAAAAAAAAAGTAATGTAAAAGTACTTTGTTAGTAGTACATAATTAAAGCACAAAATTTGGCTGAATACTAAATATTTTATTCGTCTGGTCTAATGACCTGATACAGTAGCGTGGCCCTATCCCCACAGCTGTCGAACTTGATGCTGCTGTTTGTGCAAATGTGGAGACAATTGCTGGCTGGATTGTCTGACCATCTGTGGCAACCTAGCTACTGCAGAAGTGCAAACAGATACAGGTACACCTATTCTTGGTTCGTTGTCATAGAGTGGACGGTCAACTTCCCCGTTTCCAACCAAAATAAAATGTCTACAAAATAAAAATGAAACAAAATAAACCCTCTGGGTCTATAAGGAGGAAAAAAATTTAACCTAAATACCCTAACACAATAAGATATTACAAAAAATTTGAAAATAGGATGTCCTAACAAAATAAAAATGCTACAGAGCCTACAATAATTATCCCTAAATTATATGGTTGTGTCATGGAGGTTTATTTTAAAACACACATTGGATAAAAGGATTAATAATGGTTAGGCATTGAAGGTGTCCTATATCTGACATATATAATCTGACTAATAAAACATAAAAAGATGCAAAATCTTAAAACCCTTTTTCACATGTATGGGGGGCCCATTTTAACTTTTACCAAAATCACTGTACACACACAACTACTTTAACATTACACCAAAAGTCCATACTGGTGTATAACAGCAATGATTGAACAATAACTACTAAAAGATCATAATATAAACTAACTACACATGTGCGTGTTTCTATGCCAATATCCACAGTAGATAATCAACCGGAAGATAAAACAAAAAAGTCAATAATACAGAATTCTGTTTCTGCCTTTCTTTTCTATTTTATCATCTGCGCCTGTGGTGCCTCAGTAGTAAAAAGGGGCGTTAAACACTAATGGGAAAAAAATCTATTTTATTTTCTCTCTTACTTTCCGTAATCGTGTTTTGTTTCTAACAGAACTTGTGATATCGCGATGCACCTTGATGTAATTTTTTTAATGGTGTTTAACGCCGTTTTTACTACTGGGGCACCACAGGCGGCGAACGCTGATACATGAGATGAAATGAAATGATATACTGGGAAAGGATTTTTTAAGAAAGGAAACGTTCCAGGCCTAAGTTTAGGGTACCTCCCTGGCATTTGCCGTTTATGAGGACTGAGGAAAACTTCTAAAAAACCTCAGTCAGGGAGGACGGTCCTGGCGGGCTTCGAACTCCAGACCTCCCGCTCACGAGTCCGCGCCTTAACGACCTCGGCCGCCCGTGGCGGTTGATGTAAAATGGTTATAATATCACGGGACAAAGCAACTATGTTGAGCTATGCTGAACATACAATGAAATAAATTGACATCCTCAATCTGCATCATCTATCTCCTTTGGGATGCACACGATAACCTTAATGCGGATTTAACCTGAAACAAATGTTTACATTTTGAAAGTAAATCTGCATCCTCAATACTGCATGGTAACTTTCCACCCCTATATTACTTTGAACTGCTTCAAGGATACTGTGGCCACACACAATGAATTCCATAGCCTGACTGTAAAAATAAATAAATAAATAAATAAACAAATAAATAAAATAATCCCTCCATTCATCAACATATAAAGTTACAGCGTCTTTGGAGACATAACTACCGGCTGAATTACTCGTGAATACGTGTCGTTTCCTCACCACAATACGGGGGAGAAAGAAAATAATATATAATATACTATCTACATTTACATAGAACGCACATATACTTGTGGAATGGTTTGGAGGTATAAATATCACCATGGAAACCCAAACTCATCACGTCCCCTACTCCATAAAAACACTCCGGCTTACCTACGGAGTAACCACATTCGACTGCACTCCCGGCAGCCCAGCACCATACGCGAATTCGCATCGTTACCACGCTAAAAGGAGCTAATATCGTCCTCATTCATACATATAACAGTCATAAAGGTCAAAATCGGTACATAAAAATAATTCAACATCATCCTGAGTATAAATACTTAACCCATCCACATGTTAGCCAAAAGGCACAACCCAGCACATCATCTGGTACATCTTTGCAATAATTTACTTTTTATATAAGGAAGTGTGTTAATGCACTGAACAATGAAAACACGTTCACTTATCACAGCTGTTATTTATTATTATTATTATTATAATAATTTAAGAACACTCATTCACTTCTCAGGTCATCAGCGTCCCATTCAATTCAGAGCGTGAAACGGTCTACGAATTTTGCTCAGAGGCCTCTCTTTCAGGCTTGAGGTTCTTTATCGTGCCGTAAATGTACGACACGGGACCCACGGCTTTACTTCCCTTCCGAAGGAAGCCAAACTTAAGATTTTTACCTTCGAAAAAATCCATCGGCCCATGGTCGGGATCGAACCCGCGATATTGGGTTTAGAAGGAGTGTGGTTAACACTACACCACCACCACCACCACCACCAGGACCGAACTGTTACTTTATCTCAGCACAGCACAGCAAATCTTATCTGTTCTTAAAGTGGCTAAAAGCGATGGAAAATCGCACCTTGGCTTGCGAAACCACTGTTTACATAGAAAATATTAACATATAACACAATATAACCTTTATCTGATTTTCACTTTTCTGTAACATAACTTATAAGAGATGGAAAATCGCAAAACATTTCGCGAAAGAGTCTATAACCTCAAAAGTTATTATATGAACCAATCTCAACTTGTACTTATTTACTTTAAACGATTATAACCTAAAAGTCCTGGAAGACCGCAGCTTATAGCGTGAAATATACACCAAACAGCTGGTAACACAGACTCGACTACGCTACCTTTTTAATTTTCTTTTCATTCCCTATATTTAAATTTGCTTATGCTCTAACCTATAGGCTGTAAAATTACATATTTAGTGGCGAGGAAAAGTTATAACACGTCTGTGACGTCACCTTTAACGCAACATAAATCTGTGCTAAGTATTTATCATACAAAACACGTATAGTGGCATTCTTAAACATCATATCAACAAACTTGTCGACTTTCGAGTAGATATGAAATAAGTATGTAGCTATGAAGCAATTTACAAAATTTAAAGGAAATTTATCAAAAGTACGTCATCACTGCGCAAATGAAAGTTACATAAAATTTAATATCCTTATTAGACATGAAAAATCACAAAATAAAATGCCATGGGGGAAAATATGTTAACTGAAACAAATGCCACTCGTACTACGAAGTAAAAGTCGTTAACACAAGCCCGTAGGCACATATCTGAAACTGCACTACTAAAAGAAATGAAAAGATAACATGGAACGCAGTTACTTCTCAACTACCATCGAAATGTAAGAAATTATCCCATGAAATAGACCAAAAGAAGAAAATCAACGCATACGAACTGTTGCAGCGAAATTAAATTTCCGCCAAAATATTATCACAGTGCATGATTGTTAACAGCCATGATCTTTATTAAAACAAACATATTACTCCTTTAAAAGAAAAATGTAGAAATTAACTGCGAACAAAAACTTAAATACCTTAAGGTGTAGTTTAATAATCATAACCATCACACTAATCACTATAAAAATGTTTTCTTATAACTAACACAGAAGAGAAAAAGAAAGAAAATATAGCGAATAAAAGTAAAACAGACAGAAACAGAAAGGCCAGTCATAGCGAGAACAAAGAAATGAGTAAACGAGAAAGGAAAATAGATGAGCCAGAGAAAGAAGCAATAAGAATACACACACTAGCCGCGGGGGAAAAAATTACATAATACATTTAAAAGTGTCATATCAAAATTCAAATATTAATACAACAGTTACCTTCGTAATAAAACATCATTTATACCAACTTAACTACCAATTGGGAAACAAAATCGCACGCATGCTAGCATATTGCAACTGTATATATATATATTGCAAATTGCAAAGAAAGTACATCAAATTAATTATGGTACCCACACAATAATTATATCCCGCGCCTCCGCCATTATGTCGCGACCAAGGTCTCCTCAATAGCAAAATCTATAAACACTATTGGTGTTGGATATACTTAAAGCTAAGACATCATAAAGATATTAATTACTTACAAATCTACGTCTGCGAATAGGAATCTCGAGGAGGGCAGGCCTTGTCTCTTTGAAGGACTTCTCTCGACTGCCATTACAAAACTCAAGGCAACCAACCGTTACACGTAATGCATCGACCAATCACTATCCTCCCCTTCTATTCTTATTTTAACGGACTTGGTCAGCCTTTTAAACAAACTGTCTTACAGTCACTCGCTTATAATGAATCTACAATACATATATTGGTACTGCATGTCAACGCTTTATTAGTAGTGCCATTTTATAATTGCCACAATGAGGTGTCTCTAAGACGCTTTTTTTTTTTTCTTTTCACTTTTAGCATGCGAAGTACACGGCCTTCCTACTACGAAATTATCATCCAAACAAAATGACCAAATGTTCTTTAGGAAGGAATTGCATTTAAAACATTTCGAAGTTGGCATTTTGCTATATCAAAAGAAATACAATAATTTCATTATGTTTAATACATAAATCTATTTTCAATTGGATAGTATACGAGACCGGCGTGAATAGCAAATGAAATGTTCTTGAGTATACAAATAAAATAATAAAATATGACCGTCGTAAAAGAAAAATATTGATATCAGTATAAAAATAACTATTGTTAACAAATTGAAGCACATTTGAAAATTACACAAATACCACCAATGTTGTTAAACATTAATGCTAACAATAATGCAGTTTTATAAAATCTAACCAAACACTAATATTACTTACAATACAACCCTCAGATGAAATGAAACCCCTCTGTGTAGGTGTACCATTTTAATTATAAAAATAGTTTCCATTTCTATAATTTTTTACGGACAATACCCGTTTTTTATCTTTTCAGTATAAGGCATAAGGCAATTTATTATTTAAATGAAATTTTCAGGTGCAGGAATATTTTCAATGGTGAATTTGCATTTATCATAAAATTATGTAGTTCATTTTATTTCCAAAATAGCGTTGCGCTCCTCAGTTTTCTCGGACACTAAACTTCAACTGCACTGTGCTTCCACTTGGTTATTATTTTTATTACACCCTCACATACATCTGCCGCTTCCCCCATATCTCATCCTTAACACGGTGACTGTCGACGTGCTCTTTTTAAATATTTCATATCTCATTTTCATTTCCTTTCTTTTGTCCTCCCACGCTCATACTTGCGTTTTTTTTTTTTTTTTTTGCTTTTTCAGAGGTTCAAATATGTTTATGCCCAATTTAATTATGAATAAATTACAAAATAAGTGGTTATGTTACGTGGAAAATTCTACAGGATGTCAGGATGTATATATATAATATAAAAGAAAAAGTAAAATAAACACTATTAACAAGGTAACAAATTAACAGTAATAATAAAAGAAATTAAGGATAAAACACTTAGACAAAGTCACACCTGAAATTGCTATATTTCGAATTACTGGAGTTCTTCTATGGCAAGAAGCTAATGTTTAATGTCTACCTTCTTGCCATAAAGAACGAAATACAGCAATTTCAAGTGTGACTTTATCTTAGTGTTTTATCCTTATCTACTTTTATGTGTGTGTGTTCTGTAAATAAGATATTTGTAACGGTGATATCAGAATAATTTTTGAAGATATGTATATGATGAAATGGCAGACATAGAATTTTTATTTACAACTGCTATATAAATTTATATATTTTTTGTGATGTAACAAAACATTTTCACTCCTTTAGTATAAAGATAGCGTGAATTTAATTATGAATATAACGCGGGAATATAATGTCCCTAAATATACATTCATTTAGGTATTTGTATAAAATTAGAGATAATAATTATTACTGATTATGAATATGCCACAAGAAAAGGCAAGTATTACACTTAGCTTATCGCCTACTCATCCAAATTTTTTTTCCCCCTAAATGGATTGTATTCAATTTAGTAGAGTTGATATTCTTGTTGTTTGGGAATATCCAGAACATTCGATATATTTGTGAACGAGATTCGATACTGTTTCGCAAAAATATTTTTTACTTTTTTATTCTCCTTCTTAACTTTAAAGAAATGGGTATTTGTTATAACATTTATAAATTTGTTATAAAGTTAAAATAATCGAACCAAACATTTTATCCCCTTCCACTGTGATTTTGAGAAGGTTTATAAGAATTTATTTCTAAAAAACAACAGACGCCTTGTAAAGCACTTAGTATTGCAACCGTTCCGTTCCCTCTGAATGGTTCCATTCAGGTGTAAGACCTGTTCATGCGCCCCATTAACCAAAACTGACCAATTCCGATATTTTACAGAAAGTCACAAAGCTAGGAAATCCTTGCCTGCTGCTCTAATAAAATGTGGTGAAGGAGGTGCGGAAAACAAGTGTTATTAATGGAGGATGGGCTTCATAAATTGGAACTGCTATTGTCTAATCTTAATTCGTAACCTCAATTCAATCTGACTTTTATCTTTCTCATACTATGAATGAATTTTTGGAATTGCTTTTAAATAGAATCAAAATGACATACAAATGTATAAAAGTAAGAAATTTAAGTGAAAAAAATTCATACAGTACAATAAATTTATCAATCCATATAATAGATTCAATAAAATGTTTCAGTCGGTTTATCTTATATAGCTTTACACTTGGACATACAAAATATAATGTTTGTTATAAACTGGGAGACTGAAGTTTAAAACACGCAGCTATAATTTCAAGACTTTATAGTTCCTTCAGCAGCACAAATACGTCTATTACAGTTCATTTTCTGAACACAAAAATACCGAAGACAACCAATCAAATGCGTTCAGTATTAAGTGCATTTATTTCAATAATGACTTACCATGTACATAAATTAAATATTTATCCAATGCACTGATTTAGCCAGACCGTTTGTGCTAATATTTACACATAAGAAAAGTTGATGAAAAAAGTATATATAAGTACATAAGAATTAAAATGTTTGGAAATAACCCTTCATCCTCCCAAGTCATGAGGGAAAAATGTGAATGCATTCAGTGGTAATAATTGTCTGTATAATATGCAAATTCTGAAGTTGAGTGTTGTTGATGGTGGACAAAAGTATTGATTAAACAAAACTGTCTTACTCCAGAGTAGCTATGCAAAAATAAACAAAGCCATAATGATAGAAGCCAAAGATAATATTCCAATTAAAATATGGTTTTGCTATTGTCCGTTTTATATCTCGTATATCCAATAACAGAATATGCATATACTTAACAATATGGTAAATGATTTAACTACCAAACATCTAAGGTTGATGATAAACGATCCTCTCAAATGAGGGCACTCATTGAAAATAATAAGAGGATTATTTTATCTAATGTATGTCTAAGTTTTTCCTAATTCTTTTCTTCAGGAAACCCCTTTGAAAGTAGAGATCAAATATATTTTCCAAAGAATACATAAAACTGGCATTGTTCTTGCTGGATTTTCCCATATATTAAGCTTCAGACGCCAAATGTGTATCCATCCTGATAAATTACAAGTTCCCAAATAGGTTATTCCTTAGATACGAAGACTAGAATTGCTATCAAATTATCAACTGATTTGTTTGTGTGTGTGTTTGTTTTTAAAATAGAAATAAAACACTTAGCTAGAGAGTAAAAAATAATGAAAACACCCCTATATCTGATAGCCTTCCTCAGGAACAACAGTCATTATTCTTTTCAAAATCAGAGTCTCCACTGCTAAGGGTGTAAGAAGCAGTTTTCGGTAAGGAGCAACTCTACGTGAGTGGTCCCTCGCTGGTACCAAGTTGGTAGGAAGCGGTCGGTCTTTGTAGTTGAGATGAGAAGCCACTGATGTCCCCCATGTTGGTGTGTCCTAATTGATAGAGTAGCTTTTCAATGGGTTAAAAACTGCTCGTCGTTTTCGCCAAAGCTTCAGTGACGACAGTTTCTCAGAGATCTTTCGCTTTGTTTTGTTGAGTGGAGCTCAACGGGACTGAGAGGAAAATACGAAGGTGTAAATGAACACACGATACGACCTATATATATATATATATATATATATATATATATATATATATATAAATATAAATTAACACTAATAATAAAGTTGATAAAGATAAATCACTGAGAAAGAGTCACACTTGAAATTGCTATATTTCGAACTACTGCGAGTTCTTCAATGGCAAGAAGCTAGACAAATATATATTACGGCATCCAGAAAGTAAGTCCCAATCGCGCCTAGAGATGGCCCGCTAGTCGGATAGGAATGCGCATGCGCAGGAATAGAGAGGAAGTATGTGGTAATAATGCAGTAAAATTTCAGCCTTGTGACGGCCGTGGTTACCGCGCTGTGCTAGGAGAAAATGGGTGCTCTGATATTGTCTCCCGCCAACTGCGAAGTTCGTGCAGTCATCCGAGGTTTGCACGCTCAAATGCAAAGTCCAGCAGAGATCCATCGCCAATTGTGTCAAGGCTTCCGGGAGACAATTTCGTGCACAAGGGAGCGAGAATCTGGGGAATTGACAAGAGAGTTCTGAAATTGTGAAGCGCCGGTTCTGCTCAATTGCTTGCCGCACACTTTCCAACACTTCTGCCGTCACCAGGGACGGTCGGCCACTACGGTCGTCGTCGTGAATATTGGTTCGTCCTTCAGTGAACTGCCTGCACCATCGTCTTACCATAATGTCGTGTCCATATACTTGACACAATTGGCGATGGATCTCTGCTGGACTTTGTTTTTGAGCGAGCAAACCTCGGATGACTGCACGAACCTCGCAGTTGGCGGGAGACAATTCAGAGCAGCCATTTTCTCGTAGCACAGGGGCTAGCCAAGGCTGAAACTTTACTGCATTATTCCCACATACTTCCTCTCTACTCCTGCGCATGCGCATTCGTATCCGACAAGTAGTTCCATCTCCAGGCGCGATTGGGACTTACTTTCTGGATTGCCCTCGTATATGTTTCGTATGGTCCTTTGGTGTTCGTTGGTCGAGTAGACTGGGCTATACGCATCCACTTGTTGCGAGTAACACTTTCAAACGCATACTGGAATCTGGTTAGTTAAATCGTCCTGTGATAAACTATGTACTTTTACGATAAATATGTAGTCTTATTATCGTTACGAATTTATTTGTGTTATTTCGAAGAGTTTAGCATAACTGCCCGGACTAGAGTCAAGAAGTTGCGTCGAGAGATGTGTCAGGATTGTAAAGACGGCTTGAAAACTGCTTACTAACTGGACTCATCAATCTGCTTGGAACTTGAAAAACTGCTTACTTGAGCGGGGGCCGCATTCTTATATACTGAATTGGAATCGGAATCCGTTGATTGTATCTTCGTGCTCTTTCCATGAATTACTTTTCATTGGGTGACTGAATATTATTTTGCTCACATTTCTTTGCTCGATTTGTACGTGTGTCAGCTGACTCCTACTATTGGAGCCATTTAAACGTTAAATGGACGTCAACCGGCAAATTTCAGTGTTCCCTTCGTCTGGTCAGTTAAATTCTTACGCTGTTTTCTCTTTGCTAGCGAAATTATTTTGGACTGATAGATTTCAATAGACCCTTTTGTAAAGATTTTACGACCTTTGGAACCATATGTGATGCGGAGGGGAATTAATTGTTATGACCCCACGTGGGTGTGGAGGTGTCGTCGATTAATTATTGTTGCCCGACTGGTGCTGTTGATTTTTGCATAGGTGGGACGTAAGGAAATTAGCGCCTCTTGCTGGGATGTTCTTATCGAGGTGTCCCGAGTGCCGATGGCCCCCTCCAAGAAAGTCGAGTAAGTATCTCTGCGAAATTTTTGCTGTTTGCTTGACAGTATGTCAATTCGGAAGGAACTGGATTTGTTGCTTGTAATGAGTATTCATTGAGAAGTAGGCTTAAATCACAAATTAACTTCAAAGTTATTAAATGCCGTGCTGTTCGTGGTAAATATTTTGATTTTGAAGAGGGCACAATACTAAGTTATTCAGACCTGAATACCCTGACTATAACGCTGAGCGAAGCTGCGCGTCGACTATTTGAATTATTTGATACTCCATATCGACTTCTGCATCACAATTAAAACATACACTTCCTATCGTCTTCGAAATCTTAACTTGGAATTTTCACTTCCTACAGACTACGATATTTTAACACTTAGAAAAACAATCTGCTGGCTTCGAAATTAAAACATAGAAAATCATTGCCCACCGGCACCGAAGTTCAGGACTTACAGTAACGCAGCCTACCGTCGTCGAAATCAAAACTGAGAGTACCTCTAAGGTTCAAAGGACTTATACTATTTTTGGAGAAAGTTGGGACGCTTTAGGTCCCGCTAAACTTTACTAAATGAAGCTTCTAGAATTTTAGTTTGAATCCATCTCTTTAACAGTCCACTTCAAACCTGTGACAGTTGTTCTGATTCGTTCTCATTTTACACTGAAAGAACATATGCTCTCATTAAACCGTTTTTTTAAAGTCCTGGCAGTTTTTATTCTTTACTCAGGTTAGGTTTTTTTTAAACGTCTACACAAAAACTCCTAAAACGGTAGCCTTTTAACTATACTTTGCTTCTTTAAAAGTCTTCACAATAGTAGAGGGACCTTGCTACTACAAAGTAAAATCTTTCTCTTACAATCGTCTCTGTTGTTAAAAGTTTGCAAGAAAGACGAACGGCAACAAACATTTCTTGCATTAAAAATCCTGCCTACAGAAAATATACCTGTCTAACTATACATTGGTACACTGTTTTCATTACATTACCTATCATACAGAAAAATATGTGCACAATCAATCAAAATAATAAAAAATATTGTAATAGTAATAATGATATTAACAATAATCATGATGTGAATAATGATATTAAATAAAAGGTTTGTGATATTAATTAACATAATAATGATAATGGATTTTGGGGGTCATGAATACCAGTCCAGTTGCCATGGATGAAAGACACAGAAAGAAAACTTCTACTCACAATTTACACATCTTACTGATGCATTAAGAAGAAATGTTAATTGTATTTACATTATTAGTTACATTGATAAACCCTGATTATATGGCTGCAAAGAAAGATATATATGATAATTATACATTGATAAAATACGATTATATGGCTGTAAAAATATATACCAAATATATTAATTACATTTTCTTGGCGTAGGATCAAGGAAATGGCCTCAAGCAATGCTACTAAAGCTCACTCCAAGAAAAAGCAAGAAAACAGCATATCCCTACAAACTAATAATCCTTCTAATGTCTGCCAGTAAATTATACTTAAATCATTAATCTAATAGTAACGTACAACATAATTTAGAAGCAGTAGAACTAAACTGTTTGCAGGAAACCCAAGCCGATAAACAAGTAAAATAGAAATAAAGGATTCTTGAATCCACGAATTCAATAATATTGATCCTAATAGCTTCCAGAAAAAACTACGATTTTAAAATCAAATGAAAAATGTCCAATTAATGAGTCGCCTAAAACATTAGTCACAATAGTGTAACTAATTCTCTTATAAAAAATATAAAACAAGTACAGATGACTTACTTTCACCAGTTAGAAAAATCGTTGATGAATTACTTCAAGATTATTCCTTGAACTATTTATAGTTTGTAAGTTGTTATAAAAACAGTAATGAAAATAAAGTCATTGCCCATATAACGTTAACGGGAAACATATATTTTAAACATTAAGAAAAATCGTCTAAATATCAGAATATTAAAAACATAACAAAAAAATACAAAAAAATATTGGCTCTTGTCAACATAACAAGAACCTCGTCCTATTGAAAATGTTTTCTTGGACATAGTTCCCTTAAAGTTTTTTCTTGAAAACATGTAATATTTAATTTGTGTTTATTATGTAGAAACATAATAAACACAAATTAAATATTAGAAACATAATAAACATAATATTATTTTATTGTAGAAACATAATAAACACAAATTAAATATTAGAAACATAATAAACATAATAAACACAAATTAAATATTACATGTTTTCAAGAAAAAACTTTAAAGGGAACTATGTCCAAGAAATAAGATATGTAGCTTACAATGTTAACCGCAATGCCTACCGTGCAAGTGAAGGGGTGATTATGTATATTAATAACACCTTAAGACAGCAAGTTGTAAAGTTAAATACTACATTACAGACACTGGCAATACCATTGAAACTGCTTGTGTAGCATATTTACCAAAAAGTGTAAATATTGGGTTATGTTTATTGAGAACTTATAAACCGACTACACGAACCTTTTGTTCTATTTGATGACTTTAACAATCACATCTCCTTATTGGGAAATTCCTACACAGATCAGCGAGGAAAATGATTGGGGAATATTATGGATAGAAATTATTTAGCATAACTAAACCAAAATAATCCAACTTATTTTAGTATTGCAAATAATACTCTTTATTAGAATCGACTTCGCAATGACTACAGCACTTATATTTAACTGGTGAGTTTCCCCAACATACTATGAAAGTGATCAGTTTTCAACATTTATCACTACAGACGTGTAGCAGGTCTGAATTATTAAGCACGTGGTTTCTAAGTTAAACTTAAGAGATTTAACCTGCCCACTTGTAAACATTTGCTATAATCCTCCTCATCACTATTCCTTTTAATTCAAATATTGCCTCAAGAATTTGCTTAATGCATCTAATAGTTGGGGATCTGGTTACTCTGTTTTGAACGTGACATATTATCACGACCCCAACCAGCTATTCAATGTCTAACTAACTTACCATACTTATTTCACTAACGAAGCGATTACGATAGTAAATCCTAACACTAATATAACACAATTCTAAACATCATGAAATAAACTTAAATAAAAACAAGAGAGCAGTGGACCAAGGTTTGCTATACAAATATAATTTTTTTTTAATTTAAATCATACCTTTATTACTGTGTGTACACTTTTATAAACTCGACGGATCCGTTGTAAAGATGGCCATCTTGCAGTAAAAATTGCTCTCTTCAGGCTTTTACCCTCGTCTCCCTCAGAAAACCTTTAAAAAAGACTTACTCATACAGAACAGTGCCGACTTGGTCCATCAATCTCGCCTCCTTTCACGAACGGCAGAGGAGGGCAACGGAGAAAACGAAGGAATGACTGCATCGATGCGGAGAAGTTGTAGAGACTGATATAATAGGCGTAACGCACTGAAACAAATAATTAAATAAAAAAATTAATTTTTAGGATACACATTAAAAGTTATTCGCATTCTGTTTACAGCGAAATTATATGCTAAACTAATGTAGCAATGTAAAACTAAAGGAGATAATGACAAGGAAAAAGGCATAATCTTTATTAATTTTGCCATTTTTTTAAACCTAAGCTAAGCTAAACTAACCTAACCTAAATTTGCAACGCACAAGAAATTAAAGTAAAATTACGATTGTCCTCCCTAAAATAGGTAACATTTATTATACTTAGAAAAGTGTAGACAAGTTATGAAAATTAAAAAAAAAATAAATAAGCAGACCGTTGAGGGATTTTTTTTTTTTTTTGAGTAGTGTTTAACGCCCGTTTTCACTACTGAGGCACCACAGGCGGTGGACACTGATGATACATGAGATGAAATTATAAATTGGGAAAGGATACTGTTGAGGGATGCGAACCACTACCTTCCCATTGGTAGCATGACACTCTCATAAAATGAACCCCCAGACCGCTTGAGCAACATGGTAATTATCCGCCTACATTAGTTCACTGGAATTGGGCTCGGTTTTCTCCGCTGCCCTCTGCTGCCGTTCGTGAAAGGAGTTGTAACTGGTGAACCAAGATGGTACTGTGTATACGGTTTAGTTAAAAATGCTTCCTCTACCGCACATGCCAAACTCTAGTTTTCCTCACCTACATAAATCTTTCCCAACCGTCATTTCTGTAAATGAACCACCCCTTGAAACCAGAAGAATGCCAATCACCCTTACCTACATTTTTAAATAAATCGCTACATTTGGTTTTAAGAGTACCGGACATATTACATAAGACAGTAGATGTGAATAGGAATTGCAAAAGAAAATTCCCAGTTCTGTTCAACCAACGCATTATACGTTAAATGGCAAGGAATTATATTCTTATAATAATGAGGAAATTGATAATAAATAAAACGCTATATACAATATTAAAAGTGTACATCAAAAACTATTTAAGGATTTATCAATTTATCAATCTAGTAGTACCTATAAAATCATATTTCAAAAACTGAAGTGATTATTGTTACTCCTTGGACTTCCAGAAGGGGGGTGCTATTGTCACCGATGGTTCTCGATAATCTCATGGAAATGTATACACTATTATATTACTAATTATGCAATATTAAATAAACTGTAAGATCCTTATACAATTTTCTTCACTGACCTATATGCACTAGAGTTTATACAATTCAGTGAAAATAAAAATTCTACAATTTACTATTTTGCTAAACATGAAGCTCATGGTGCGAGATCCGCAATAAGCTAATCACAATTAAACACCTTATAACGAAGTGCTGCTCATTTTCAAACAAAATAAACATTCATCAAGTGCCATCAAGTATTCCATAGGCGTTAGATGATTCCGATATATTCATTTCGGTTTTATATTTCATTAAGGATTGTGAACAGAGCTTATTACTATAAAAATTTTGTTACTCATAATATGTTATAGTATTGTTACTATAAGACCATAGAAGTTGGTGATATTAAAATTTTGTAATAAATAAACATTTTATTTGGAATTATTCATTATATTTGTCTTTTAAAGCATAAAGGATTTAAAAACAGTATAATCATACAGATATTTGGATATATTATATTTTTATTTTGATGGAAAGTGTAATGCACTAACTGACAATTGATAAAATCCACTGCTTCCTTGTTGTTAAATTGGTTTGTTATTTCAGACATTACTTTTCCTACTTCTGACGTCTCCAAAAGTGATTTGCAATACAATTTTGCACACTTCCATCTTCTATCACCACTGGCTAGACACTTACTGAATGAATTTATTTCCATAGACTGAGCATTTCATTGGAACAGATCTACTCCATTGCGAAGAAGCGGAGGAGAATATTAACTGCTAGTGAAGAGGGAAAGAGAGCAATGTATTAAACACTTACATCACATGATGTCATATTTTACGCATCTAGTTATGAAATGTATAAATAGATTATTTTTATGCAGTAAATAAAAGTTTTTCTGTTGACAGCACTTAATACAGTGTTGTTTTATATTTTGTATAGATATATTAATGTGTTATTAATGTAAATATAAAAATTGAAGGAACAAATCAATGCTCTGGGACCGAGTTTGGAAAATCAAGGAGTTGACTATTATTTTACACTCTAAGTTCAGATATCGGCCGGACATGGATTGGATGCAGCCGAAAAGAAGAAGTTCCAGGCAAAATTACCGACAATTTCATATGAGGAGCATCGTTTCAAAAAGCAGTTTGTCGCTCCGTGGGCAAAATTCTGTTTGATCCGATTTCTAACCCTCAGCAATGTCTATCAAAGCACTATTATGTCCTTCCTCTTCAAAACGACATCTTTCTATGTAAAATATGGACCTCAAATTGCATATTCGGCGCAGAATGCATTTAGTCCCTTCAGTGTGTCGGAACAAAATGTAATCCGCCCAAGAAATGTTTTTCCCGCGTTTTTTTCGATACTGTTTTAGCATAATTTATACAATATTGGAGAATTGAACAATGCTGAGGCTACAGCTACAGCTACCCTCAGAACTCAATATTAATAAGTTATTCGAGATGTATAATGGCAGAGTTCCAGATCACCTTAAAGTAAAAAAGTGGATTTTCCAAAATATCTTTAACAATTTTAATCTGGGATTTGGCTCTTCCACGACAGCTGTTTTTAGCTATTGCGCACGAATGTCCCGTCTACCGAAATCCCCCCAGTGATGAAAATTAAAAAGATGAAATTAGAGCAGCCTTATTTATCATAATTTGAGGGCAAAAACCTACCATAAAATTGTGGAATAGAAGCCCCCATAAGTAGCGTTTCATTCGTTCTCTTTTGATCTCCTAAACTTTCCCTAGGGAAGGCTTACTATTCAGGCAGATTTCATTTTATTCTCTTCGCATAACTGATATAGAAAATAAATTTTCACACTTCTATTGCTGGACAGAAAACCATGGTGGTTGTGGGACTGTTGAAGTATCTTCTGTTCCAACTTAATTCCTCATTAAATCCCAAATTGATCTTTCCACTACAATTGTAAGACCTTTCTGTGATGGGTGTGGTGGACAAAAACGAAACGTTACTCATGCGCCTTTACATGACTTTTAAAATATTAGCTAAAGATTGCACTGTTTGGGATTTAAGTATTTATCTAATGTGCTATTTTTAATGATTCCTGAAATGTTTATATTTGCGGACAAAATGCTTTTCGAAACGATGCCCTTCATATGCAAGTAATACCTTATCATCACAATCTATCTTGCCTCCTACACCCAACAATGCGGGTTCGAGCCCGGCCAGGACCGATGGACTTTTTCGGGCATAAAAAGCCTAAGTATGGCTTCCTCCGGAAGGGAAGTAAAGCCGTGGGTCCCGTGTCGTACATTTACGGCACGAAAAAGAACCTCAAGCCTGAAAGAGAGGCCTCTGAGCAAAATTTGTCGGCCGTTTCACGCCCTGAGTTGAATGGGAGGCTGATGACGTGAGAGGTTAAGGAGCTTTCTTAAATAAATCAATAAAAAGAAAACACACTCTATGGCGCTTGAAGAGATAGGCTTTTTTTTTTTTTTTTTTGAGTAGTGTTTAACGCCCGTTTTTACTACTGAGGCACCACAGGCGGTAGACACTGATGATACATGAAATGAAATGATAAATTGGGAAAGGATATTTTTTTTAAGGTAGGAAGCGTTCCAGGCCTAAGTTTTAGGTACCTCCCCGGCATTTGCCAGTTATGAAGACTGAGGAAAACCTGGAAAAAACCCCAGTCAGGGAGGACGGTCCTGGCGGGATTCGAACCGCAGACCTCCCGCTCACGAATCCGTGCCTTAACGACCTCGGCCACCCGTGGCGGTGAAGAAGAGATAGGCTGATCAATAATCCCTTTTAAATGTAGTACTAAATGTAAGAATACTCCTAAATGTGCATATGGTTCGCCAAGGTCTGGTTAGTCCTAATCCTTGTAAATAGATGATGGATTGATATATTTGTTTAAAATATAAGCATTTTTAAACAATTTAAGAATCAGTGTTTTTCAATTAGAGATTGCATCCGTTTTGTATTATGTTACTCACACAGCAGACCTAATGTGATTTGCTGATAACGCTGCTTCCATTCTACTTTCGTGAATCTTCTCATTTAAACGAAAGAACTTTGAAATAGTACACATTCGTATATTTGCATTTAGGGCAAACAGAATAACAATTCCTCCGTGGAGAGATATAGCTTTGGTTGACGCTAAGTGCTATGTATTATCTAGATTATCCCCTCAAAGGATCCTTCGATGATCTGGTAAAAATGATATGTACCGTTTTTGAAAAGCTTCTAGAGACATGGAAATATTTGTCTCGTTTAATTTAGAAATATGCCATTATATACGACATAGTACTTAGAAGTATATAAGGTATTCAAGGCTCCCTAAGTTTGCATGCATTCTTGCTCCGCTAGGAACCTTGCCTTCCTCTCAAAAACTCGAGACCTTCTTTCCTTCTCTTAACGTTATGTAACGTCATGGAATTCCCAATTCTTTTATTTATCGATCTACTTTTCGGCTCATGCCATCCGGCTATCGTCTTTGTTATAGATGGTTACTTGTGAGCTCAGATCTTATCCTTGTTCGCTACTGTCTTCTTGTATCCGTTTGCTACGATATCCTTAATCACGCAATGCTTTGTTTGAATTTCAGTAAATTTGTGTTGAGCTCATGTTCATGTTAAATAATTAATTATTTATTGCCCGTATGATTTCTTTTAAGTTTATCTTTTCACTACCTTGCTGTATTTGTGTGTAGGTCTCAGTCTGGTTTATCTTTCATGTGGACCTGTTTTCTGAACGAATTCTTCCAACCTATTTCGATTTTGGGGGGGGGGGGGTTTGTAAGAAAAATGTAAACATCAAATACTTCTTGTTAAGATAGTGTTTTTTTAATTACTTGTTTCAGCTATAAAGTATCCAATAACTTAATTTTTCATTCATTTTCGATGTACATTAAAATTTTCAGGTTCATATTTTGTAATAATGAATAAATGATTCAAGAGCAAATTATTTATAATGCATTGATCATAAGCACAATTTTTGTATTTTTGACTGTTACATTCTTTTAAAATATTTCACATAATACTTATCACTTGAATTTATTTGCAAATTTTGCATTTAAAATGAACCGTACAAGAGTCACACGAAGTCTATACTACGTTGTTTACTGAGTTTGTTCCGCATTAAGCTATTTGTCCACATATACTCGTTGCAGTGTTGCATCTGTGAATGTAGCAGTTCAGCTGCAAATGTATATATGCTTGTGAAGTTAGATAATTAAGAAACATGCTTTAGATGTGTATGCCACTTGACTGAGAATCCGATGTTTCTTTCTATTCAAACCTTTCAACGTAACCCACAATTTATTTCTAAGAAATTCTAAACTTCCTTTGCAAAAGTTTCCCAGGGTTTTATTTCTTGCTCTCGAGTGGGAGAGCAAGTGCGACTCTTATAATCGCATTATTCTCGCGCCTATCTTTCCCGGCATGTTCTTTGCGGATGGGGCATCATTCCTGCTCTCCCTCCTTGCTCATACATTATACGGACCGGCAGTTGGCAATGACACGGCGGTAAGACACGACATGAAACCCCTCCCTGCCCATTTGTGTCACAAATAATTTGTGCTACCCCTCTTCGAAACTGTAGAGTATAAAGAGGTATGTGAGCCACCATTTCTAGGAATTTCTGTCTCTCTATAGTCTACTCCCGCAACCGTAGAGTCAGTAATTAAATTACTAGCTTCTGTGATTGCTTAATGCAGCTGGTACCTCCCTGCTCCTACTCTTATTCGTCTGCTGTTATACCGCTGCATTTCACTATTCGTTTATGCATGTAGAACAGTCTGGGATAATTGATGACTACTGCCGACTTCATCATAAGTACTACCGGCATTACGGAATTTTTCTATGAATTTAAAATAATTGTACCTCTCTTTCAACAGGAGCACTCATGGCCTCATCTGTAAGCAACTGAAAACAAACTATGCTGGTTCGCAATTAGGCGCTAGTACGACTGTTAACTTCTCTCCATAAATAGCCCTATTTTTGAGGTAAACTGAACTATGTAAATTAAATATATGCTCACGGGTATATACCACCATTCATTATTGGCATATTATTAGGCCGATAAAAAGTAAATGGCGGTTTTGTGATTTATGCCACAATAAAGCACCAATAAATACAAAATTAACTTTTTTTATTAAAAATAAAGGACCGCCCCCAGTATCTACATATTTTTGTCAATTTTGATTAAAAAAAAAAAGTGGCTTCTAGTACGGTAGCCTTTCTAAATGTCATCTCCCCTTCTTATTGATTATTAATGACCTTATTCTTCAGGAAACTGCCCATGTGAAGGTTGGTAAATATGTGGGATGAGACAAAGTTTTTCAACCCAGTTCATTCACTTTCTGCAGTGTTCATTGTGAGATGGGTGGTCGAGCGTTATCATGAAAAAGAATAAGCTCTTTTATACCGTCTAGTGCTGGTTGATTTTCTTGAAGCTTCTGCCCGAGGTCGTTAAGGCGCGGACTCGTGAGCGGGAGGTGTAAGGTTCGAACCCAGCCAGAACCGTCCTTCCTGACTGAGGTTTTTTCCAGGTTTTCCTCAGTCCTCATAAATGGCAAAATGCTGGGGAGGTACCCTAAATTAAGGCCTGGAACGCTTTCTTCCTATACAAAAAATCCTTTCCCAATTTATCATTTCATTTCATATACCATCAGCGTTTACCGCCTGTGATACCTCAATAGTAAAAATGGGCGTTAAACACTATTAAAAAAATTGAAGCTTCTGAGGCATATTATGACTTTTTGACATACTGCATCGGAGTAATGGTTTCGCCACTATACAGATATATGTCGAGTGTTAATACTGCCGCAGAACATCATATAGTCCTCATTACCATCATGATGTAGTTAAGTTTATTAATTTTTTTTTTTTTTTTTTTTTTTACCGAAATTCAGCCATTATGCCGCTATGCGTTCCATTACAGGTGGCAATACGACCTTCACCGTTCTTATTTCTTTAAGTGATCAAAGTCAGTTAAAGGTACATGCGTAAATTCCTTAGCAAATTCTAGAGTAGATTTACAAGTCCTTGTTTCCAACTATCTGATACTTTTCATGGGCTATGGTAAAAACTGACTGGAATATCGTACCATATTCTGGCTCATTTTTGCTTGAAAGTAAATAAAATTATAAGAAAATCTTGTAATAATTATCAAAATTTCTTCAAATAATACACTATAAGATTAATAATTACATCAATACCGTTCATTAGAGAATGAGGGAGTGAATTTAGCCGTGCTATCTAGTGCAGGGCAAAGGCCCCCTATGTCTATATAAGACTGACTCACATTTACTCGCTTGGTGAGTCAACCTGGTGAATGGTATATTGGAAAATATCCATTATAACACCAATTTCACATGTTACAAAAATTAATTTCACTCACACTAATTACACACCATTTCACCCCAATTACCTTTAATATAATACCTCTCTCTACGTTTCTTCCGTGTTGCATTTTAGTTCCTTCCATAACATTCTCTCTTTTGCTTGTATTGACCTCTGTTTGCCCGCTATCTTCCCGAACATTGTCCGCCCATCTAAGTCTTGGTCTTCTCTAGCTCTCTTCCCCATGTAAGAATCCCACGTGGTGACAGCGTAGGTTCGTCTTGACTGGTGAAAACTCGTCACATGTTTTCCGAACCTCCATTTCATCGACATTGCCATTTTTTCTGCGTTGGAGGTGTTTGTCAGCTTCAACTTCAGCAGTGCTTCATTTGTTGTTTTGTCTCATAGAGTGATGCCAAATACTTTCTTCTGCATCTTCCTCTGTTATGCCTGGATGGTTAATCGATTTTTTTTCTGTGAGTGACCAAGTTTGGCAACCGTTTAACAGAGCTGAGAATATGCAGGTTTCTAGGGTCTGAAATATGAGCCGTTAGTAGATTTTATTTCTAACATTATGAACTTGAGACCCCAGAAAGCCTTCCGAGTTGATGCATTCTTATTTGCATCTCCTAGCCTGGGCTATCATTCAATGTACAATAAATGCATTCTGAGGTATATTGAAAATCTTTGTCTAGTCGTATTAGAATTTCCTGTGAATTGGTCATTACCGTTGTTTTTTAATGATTATTGTTAGGTCTATATGTTTCCTTAGTGTGTTTAGTTCGTTGATTACTTCTTGCAGTTCTTATACTGAGTTAGCGAAAAACATAATGTCATCTGCGAATCTCAGGTTGAATGTTCTTCTGCCACTTATGTATACAGGTAGATTAACCCATTTCAGGTTTCGAATATCCTCTGAAACTCGCTAGCCTGTGGTATCTATGACCAGGACTTGGAACTCTGTAGATCCAGAATCATGACAGCAGCGCATATACTAAGTTTTTATTCGGGTCCCTTTTACACCAGTTTCCACCAGCGTTCTATCCAGAAACCCAAACCAGTAGTTTTTTAATACTCCGGCCAAAATTTTAAAACTTCATATACAAAGGCTGACTTTTTGAAAAATCCCACTGCTCATGAAAAGAAGATTTTGAGCTCTGCTCCTCCTCCTCGGAGGTAGATTCCTTTGATGGTTCAAGGAGCAAACCTTCTTGCAGTCGTCAACAGTAGTATCTATTATGGATTAAGCCATTGGATTAACGATATTTCCGCCCCCAGAGCGCTAGTGTCGCTATCTTAATCCCCCGGATTATCGTTAATCCAAACGATTCAATCCATAATATATTTTTACAAATAATCCCCCGCATTATCGTTAATCCAATGGTTTACTCCATAAGGATTATCGTTACTCCAAACGACTTAATCCATAATAGATTTTTACAAATAATCCCCCGGATTATTGTTAATCCACAATAGATTTTTACAAAATGTATAACAGGCGGTAGTGTCGCGGATTATCATGATAAATCATATTTTATTAAAAACAAAATGGCGACGGTCGTTACAAATATTTAAATACAGGGCGCGATCCCACGGGTTATCGTGATAAACATATAGTTTTTGTGGGGTGGGAGTGAATGCCTTAAGAAGTGTTAATTATTTGGAAATATGCATATATTTAAATACAACTATCAGTCTTACAGTGTTTGTTGCAAAAAAAAAAAAAGACTTGAAAAATAAGTATTTTTAAAACTGCAAAACTGTATTGTTTTAATTACAAACTGTATTTATTAAACGCAAAAGTGTATCGCATTACTGTAATGTTCAATATAAATACAATTTGTTTGTTAAAAATGCGAAGTATATTGTTTAATTGCAAGTTTAATGTAATTAAAGCAATCAACACACACACACACACACACACACACACACACACAATTGCAGCACGTAATAAAATAAATTCCAAAATCGTACCTTATGTTTCGGCCGCAGTCCGAGAAATCCCTTCATTTCGCAAGGGCCGGTAATCTTCACCACTACATAACGTCCTTGCTTGACTGTCATTCAGAGACTAGTGTTCAATTTAGACCAAGGTGTTATTTTGAGCATTTAACTTTCAGCATCTTCCAACAAGTTTTCGCTTTCATTTGTGCTATGGGTTACGCATACTCCGCTTTCGCTTTCCGACATAACCGCCTGTTTACTCGGATAAAATTAATTCAAGGGTATGAATATGTGACAAAAAGCATTATAATGTGAGAAATAAATTAAGTTCGTTCTTGTGCAAAAAAAAAAAAATATCTTTCGATTGTGTAATTCTTTTTCAACTGAATGCAAAATGGGGCTAAGTTTGTTACATTTAGGGAGAACGTATACTCACAAATTAAATTTTAACCTTCCATGTGGTTATTTATTACAGAATAAAAGTCGTGATAACATATTTCACATGTTAGCATTCACCCCAAAAGTCGATCGCTCCGTGGCGAAATACGCGAGTTTGGCACAGAACCTGCTCCCCATCAGACGTCTGGCTCATTAGTAAGGAAAATGGCCGTATCGTGAGTATACGGTTGTGAAAGGTGGGGTGACCGAAGCAAAGATGTCCGCCGAGCTGAAATGCTTTACGTAGTAAATACGATACGAAATATTTAATTTCCCTCATTTCGCTGTGTAGCCATATAATAAAATGGAAAAATATAATGCCAAGAAAAAAGTGATTGTTCTTTTAAGGTCGATTTTAAATAGATTTAGATTACATAACAATAATATATATAATACATTACTAGATAACAACTATATTATATTTTTCACTAAAGCCATTCATCGGTTGTTGTTAATATTAAATTGTTTTAGAAAACATTACAATAATACATAATTCATTAATGGATAATATCTTGTCGCATATGCATACCTTGCGATAGAGATGTCATTTTTATTTTAATATAAATGTGATGATAACTCCAACTGGTTGCTGTTAATATTAAATTGAATAATTCATTAATAGGAAAATATCATAAATAAAGTTTAAATTGATGTTGATTGTGAAATATTTAATTTTCCTTCACTGCGCTGTGAAACCATATTATAAAATAGGAAAATATAATGCAAAGAAAAAAGTGTTTGTGCTTTTAAGGTCGATAAGACACGGCCTACGTTAAACTAAGTTTAATATGATGTTAAAATATATATATATATATATTCTAACCGATACAAAATATTCAATATTCAATGTCCAACCTTAACCCAGAGTTTGAATTGAACTTCCCAGAGTTAATTGATCACAGGCGTACACGCCTAAAAGTGTGGTGTGCATTTAGACAGAAGCCGATGTATTTGCAACGTAATCATGATACCAAAATGGTCCTGTTAGCGTCGATTTCTATAGTACGATGTACTTCAGCCAGCACTAGCAGATTGATAAGTTCTGGAGTTGGATACTTAAAACCTATACTTATAGACACGGTGCCGTGCCGTTGCCCTGAAATGTAAGACTTGTTAGCGCTCATATCTGCCGTTAGATCAAATACCATAATGGTATAACCGTGTGAATATTGATGTCTTGAAATTAAATGCCCTTCTTCCTTAAAGTGTATCCCGAGGCCGTTATGTAGAGTTTGAAAACATTGGAGAAAATGACCGGCATCAAAATTGGGCTGTAGGGATTGTGAGGGAAAAGGCTGACCGTTTACATATAGTTGAAAAGAGTTCACTTTAAAGTGTTGCAAATTGTATGGGTATTTGTTAATGTTGGCGTTATATGCCTGGTCGACGACCATAGCCACAACCATTCTTCTGGGTATTTGACTTATGAAATCGTCATTGAAAGTCATTCTACTAACCCCCTTTGGAATGTTGAGAGCGTGAAACCCTACATCTTTGAGATGGTACTTTGTATTACTCTTTGCTAACACTGACTGATTAACAAGCTTGATGGTTGGCGACGGTCTCACAACCTTCAAAATAAGTCTAGCAGACTGAATCTCGGTGTAGGCTTTAAAGTTCTTTATGTCCAAAAAGAGATGAAAATTTGGCGAAGATGGCGAGAGTTTAATGGTGACCCTTACATTGTTCAAGAGCAGATTTTCCTGATTAAAAAGTGCATTGGAAATAATTCCAATTGACTGCACAACTTTGCTTCCTTTCGTATACTCGCCAAGCCACTTGATTCCATCATTTGTTGCTTACGTATTCTCCGTGACCTTTTTCCAGAGCGTGGACTCTGGTCTGCTGTTCATGACATCCTCCGAATAATTGAGCAGGGTTTCAATGTATGTTCTATAGGGGTAGCCTGGTTGAGGCTTGGAACGGTGACATTGTTGAGTGACACTTCTACCTTTTGAAACAGTGAATTTAGAGTATTGTTTACAAAGGTGGCCTGTTTGTCCTCTTTCAAGTCATTTCCACCGTCATCGACTATTCGCACGAACAGCTCTAGTACTACATAGGTCATGTCGAGGTAATCGTCTGTATTGCCAGAGTAATGAAATGTTATGGGAGACTTTTTCATGAGTGTATTTTGAGAGTTTAGAGATATGTAGCGGTAATCTTCCGCGTTCATTTGAACGGGCAAGTCTTTGAAGATGTCTAGCTCCGAACTCATTTGCACCAGAGATTCGTCAGACATGAAAACACGTCTATCACCTTTCTACCACGGCGTTTAGTCTTAGACTAATTGTTTATTTTCCCTTTTGGGCGCTTTAATAGGCCACTCACCTATCGTAAATTCTATCTTTACGTCAGCTTTCCTCTTCAAATTAGTTCCCGCCTCCTTCAGTCTAGTCTGCAACGACTCCTTTGGGGAAATCCCCCAACTTGCAACGTCTGCAAGCACATTAGCGCCTCTTTACCGACAGCTTTCACACCGCTCTTGAAAAACGTCAGTACGGCTCTGAAAAGGCCGCCGAGAGCAGAGAACAAGCCACTACCTTTTTGATAACGCTTGCCCCTATACAGGAGAAAATCTCGATTGTCTAAAGCTCCTCCAGCCTGATTTAGGTAATATCTGGTGGCAGTGTTCAATTTGATTTCGGGCGAAATGTTAGAACTATAGTAGATGAAAGTACATGTACAAATGACAAGAAATCACCGTAACATTAAAATTACGCTTTTAAAGTCTTGTTGCATCTAAGGTACCCAGTTAAGTGGAGTGAAAGACTTTTCAGTAATCATGCATGTATTGTCACGTTTTCATACTATGCAGACACGCTTTCAATAACCTGTACAAACGTGTTGCCCATCACTTGTGGTACTATCAGATTGCAGTAAATGAACATCTCGTAAGAAATCCCATGTATGGATCTACAGAGTGCATGCCAATTTCCTGTTCTACCACGTTCGTATATGGTTCGAATCCCATCATCTTGGCCAGAGATGGCGACAAAACCAACATGTGTATAAGGTTCTTTTGCGTGATCAGAGGAGGCGGAGGAGGAGGAGGAGGAGGAGGAGGAGGAGGAGGAGGAGTTGACGATTTAGGAATTGACTTAGGAGTTGGTTGTTTATTCGGAGGATTTGTTTTATTCTGAACAATTGTTTTCAATGCTTGGTTCGACACAACTCTCCTGGTTCTGGAAGGTGCAGCATTTTCTACATAACCTACATATTTGCTGGTGGGAATATGGCTGGCATATGTGACTTTAATGTTAACGCCGGCAATATTTTTGCCCTCGTTATAAATGAAAATGTCTTCAACCTGTAAATTGTCGCGTATAACAGAGTTAACGGCGTGTCCAAATCTTTAGAGTTGTGTACAATACCATGGGGCAATTGTAAGTTAAATTTTGAATGTGTCACCGATTCGGTCATATTATACATGATTCCAATAATTTAATTATCGTGATATGTTACGTTATAGAATTTCATGGGGTACCTAACCTTTTGCAGTGCCACTTCCCATTCTCCTTGCAACACTATTATCTCCGGTAAGATGTTTGAAAATCTGGAAGTTGTATTGTCATTGCAATGATCCATAGAGGGATTACTCACCAGCGTGAGGGAAAACGGTTTTGTTCTAATCATATGGAATTGATAGATGAAGCCAGGACCCAAGAGTTATACATGTTTGGATAACCTTTCCACTTAACAAGTAATTACTTATTGCGACCGCGACCGCGAGCTTTAGTATCGAGTATTTTGTCTATTTTAAATTATTTTGGGACAGCAACCTTTTGTATCTCCTCGGAGTAAATGATGGTGTCTATAGCTTCACCGCCCAAGTCCTTTAATTTATACACGACCGGGTCGCCGTGTACCACCTTGTCAATCTGAAAAAATTCATCTGTCCAGTTTTGCTCGTAATCCTTGGCAAACTTCATTTTCTGTTTTGATGTGCGCACGTGGTCTCCCACATTAAATTTCATTTTACACGGTTTGTCTGCACTCTGACCGTAAAGATTTTCGCATACCTGTAAAATGATGCTTTCATCTACATCCTTTGGAGCCATCTTTATGGACCTGTGAAATGAACTATTGTACAGGTTTAAAAGGAAGGGAAGGACTTCTACTTATCTATAAGTGTTTTTATGGATGAAATATTTCCACATTTTCGTCTTTAAGGTTCTATTGAAACGCTCTACAACGCTGGCTTTGACATTGTTTTTTGTTGTGTAATACTTTACACCGCTATTGGTTAAAAATGTTTTAAAAGTTTTGTTGGTGAACTCGGTTCCTTCATCTGTTTGCAGCACCTTGGTCCTGCGATGTGAGAATATAGTTTTAAAAGAATGTGTAATTTCCGTCCCTACTTTAGATTTTAACGGTATAGCCCAAGCACATTTCGAGAAAAGTCAATCACCGTCAAGATGTAAACTTAAGGTTTGTTGTGGTTTTTTACGTTGTTCATCACAATTAGATCAGCTTCCCAAAGGTCGTCCATGTTGGTCACGTGATAATTTATGGTGGAAAATCTTTTCCTTATTGGTCTGTGAAATGTATAACTATCCTGCGTTTGAAGAAAGGACTCGATCTTTCGTTTTGGTATGCCTGTGGCCTTGCAAAGTTTCTCTTCTGTAGCTAAACCTGCATAGTTCTGGATTGAAATAAACTTTTTTCAATGCGTTCATAGTTGTTCCCACACTTGTTTGCGAAGGTTATAGAACTGTCGGCTCTTTTTAACCTTTACAGGCTCCTCCTTCTTTACTTCAAGCACGTCTTCTTCTTCTTTTGAATCAAGGTATGGTTCTCTCACTTGGGACATAAGATCGAGATAGTTCCCCACTTATATTTTATCAAGCGCCATTTCTCAGGGGCTGCCAAATGTGCACAGTGCACTTTATTCATTTCTCTGATAAGTTGTTTAAGTGATTTGTCTACGAGATGAAGCTTTTCGACAGCTTTAGGCTATGAAGCTACTATAATTTGCTTACCTTACTTCATTTTGACAAGAGTGCGTTGCCCAGCGAAGCCAATATCGGAAGTAAGACGGCAGGTAAAAAGCCACCTCTCTGCACAAGAATATTTTTCTTGCTCTTTAAGGAAAGTCGTTTGTTGATTAACTTTCTCCAGCAAGTTTTATATTTCTTTAAACGCTTCAAGCAATTTACAGGCAAATTGACATGCCCTCTGCACACGTTGAGCATACACTCTGAAATGGCTTTTATTAGCTCGGGGCTAGCGCTTTTTAATAGTTTCTGTCTTAAAGTGGGTTTGGCCTTGGCAAGCACGGTCCTTTTTACATGCTGTCTCGCAATCAGCGGGCTACTCAGTCTGGCAATGCTCATCTTGAATGTGCTTATGTTAAAATGACTGCAGTGTGTTAATTGTCCGCCTATTTAAGGGACATCTTAAACCTTCAGAATGGGATGAACAATTGGGTATAAATAAGAAGACGTTTCACCCGGAAGGACGCCGGTTTGATACCTGTATTGATTAGGCATGTAGTGGGTGCAATCCAACACTAGATAACCGTGGGGGTTTTCGGTAGATCACTTTTTTTCTTGGCATTATATTTTCCGGTTTTATTATATGGCTACACAGCGAAATGAAGGAAATTAAATATTTCGCACGGCTATTTACTACGTAAAGCATATCAGCTCGGCGGACATCGTTGCTTCGGTCACGTGACCGGGCTACTTTCTCCTCACCTTAAACACAACCGTATACTCATGATCCCTCCGCAGCTATTTTCCGCACTAATGGGTGAGATGTCTGATGGGGAGCAGGTTCTGTGCCAAACTCGCGTATTTCGCCACGGAGCGATGGACTTTTGGCGTGACATGTGAAATATGTTATCACGACTTTTATTCTCTAATAAATACCATATGGAAGGTTAAATTTTAATTTGTGAATATACATTCTCAATAAATGTAACAAACTTAGCCTCATTTTGCATTCAGTTGAGAAACAACTACACAATCGAAAAATAATTCCACTCTGGTGGTGGAAATATCGTTAATCCAATGGCTTAATCCATAATAGATACTACTGTCCTCAGCGCCTATTTCCATCTCCATCCGATTCCAGAAGTTGGTGTCCTCTCCTCGAAACCGCATCTAAAGAAAGAATGGCTGGTTAGTGCTGCACCGGCAAAATAAATAAATAAATTTGCATATTTTCTTAATCCAAATTATTACAATGGCTATCCTTTCATGAAACGTACATGAAATTGATTTTGGCATAAACGGTCTTTTTCTGCAATATGCTAATAAATTAATATAGTACTTTTGGCCTTACTATACAGGAAATAAATAATTTAAATAATCGCGATTATTTTATGTTTTGTTAATATAGCAAAAATATATCAATAATATACCAAATATACCAAAATCTCTTGATTTTGGTAAGATATAAATTTTATTTATTTATTTGAGAATTTCAGTTCAAATCAAGGGATACAAAGACATTTCCTAAACAGTGTAGCTCACTAAAGCAGAGACAAAACTGGACGACAAATTTAAAATGTAGTCAGATGTTTGTATAGAAAAAAAAAATCGCTACACCGATCCAATGAGCGTTTCGCCGTGCACTAATACACTTCTGTTGTGTGGAAGGAATTAGCTGGCTCTTGGCAAATTTCCCGTTGGAGAAGATAAATTACCTCTTCTCCTACTTCTTCCTTAACAAAGCGCCTTTCCCTACTCTGTTTAATAAAACGTGCACTGGCGCATCTAAAAAAAAAAAAAAAAAAAAAAAAAAAGGCCAGTAGCATCGTTTTTCCGAACGGGGAAATCCTTCTTTGGAAATAACAAAAGCAGAGGAAGGGGGGGGGAAAAAACGAAGTTTACTTGGCTATGTACCGAGAAATTCTGAACACGAGTAGGAAAACGGTCAGCACAAAGCTTTCAACTGAAGGAGACTCTAAAAAGCGTGTGTATATTGAAAAAATTGTACAATAATTAATCAAGTTAAAATAAGCAATGATAGTATTTGAAAGGTACAGATTAATACCTGTTGTTTATGATAGTTATTTTATTTCAGGAAAAGTATTTCACTCTTCTTTCAGTACTGTAGACGCACTTGTGTATGTATGGGGATTACATTAGACTCTAATTTGTTATGCATACTGCGTCACTGTGGCATTGAGTACAAATACACCTGCATGACTTGGGGCAGGCATCTCTAACCTTATTTGTTGGCGGGACACTCTGGCCTATGTAAGAAGGGAAAGAGTCGAATTGCACAGAAACTATTTAAAAGCTATTGATAATAATGTTTAATTTTCAGGCAAGTGTGCACTTAGAATTTGGCAGATAGACACTGATAATTGTTTTTTGTATTATATAAGCATTTATATAACAGATTAACACTTCACTGTGATGTTTGAAACAACTTGTTACGTAGAAAACCTTGTAGATTTGTTCAAATTTAATTATAGCACAAAATTAAATGTTAAGCTTACAATAAAGAACAGGTGAAATATTTTATTTCTCAGAATGCTTTCTCACTTGCATATATGTCGATCCAAAAACAGAAACCTTAGCATTATAAAATTCTGTTGATTATCTCATTTATTTTCCGACAGTAATTTATAGAAGTCCAATAAATTTCTTTTTAAATGATTCCTTGAACATTTTGTTTGAAAAAGGCTATTTTATCTTGAAATTCTGCACGGATTTTGATATATTATAAAATATTTTTAGAGACATCATCAAATTCAGATAGCTTGTTCTAGAACTGCTGCTTAGATTTTTATATATATTTAATTAAAATAAATTAAAAAAAGGATATTATGGACTCATTTTAGCGCTGAAAATAGGAAAGTTTATTTTGAATGAGATTTCATTTTTCTTATAATTCTGTCAGAAGTGCGCAAAAATCTGTATGTACATATTTATATATTGTCATCGCCCTTAAGTTCATAATAAGGTGAGATAAGTCATAGCAAAGTATAATGTTTCAAGTGTAGAAAACATATTTTAAAATCCAAAACTGTATTAAATGTACACTCTTACGTTTCTTCTCTCTCTGCTTTTCTTTACTGAATTTGTCAATTTTTTTACAAAAATACATAATTAGTTTCTAAATTTTATGAGAAGTAAATAAATGAGACAGAGAACGATGAAGCAAATTTTAAATATAAAGTAAAGAGAGGAAGGGCTAGTTCTATTAATATTGAAGAGTTATGAAAAGAAGCAATGTAAGGAATAAACAAATTTAAAATGCAGACTTATATCTAACGATATAATAAAAAATAAAATTCAAAAATATATTAGAGCACTGGCAATAGTAAAAATAAAATGAAAACACAGCGAATTTTCATCATCAAAAATTACAAATAAATGGGAAATAGGCAGACTAGAAGGAACAAGAGTCAGCAAAAGGTTTATAAAATTTCCAGTCGAAGAACAGTTTCAAATCATTAATTAATAACGCAGTTAAAAAGAAATTAGATACAAGTCCTGGCCGCAAGATCTTTTTGAGCCAAAGAACAGGATCTATATTTTAAAAATGCAATAATTACATTAAATTACGTCCTAATTTTCTCTTATGATGCAGGGTTACATCCACAAGGTCAAACTCTGATGAAGAAATAGAGGTAGTATACAATCTCGTGGATGATCCATTGAACACTCAGCGCATACGTAAAAACTACTTTAGAGGATATACCAATAACAATATTGGGAAAAGAGTATGAATACCCAGTTGATCCGTAAAGACATAATACCAAAAATTACATTGGAGGTAGCTTCATCAGTTCCCCAAAAAGTTCAAAGTAGTGAAATCATTATTTAAGAAACTCCCAGCTACTAAATTGACTTGGCGTGTAACAAACATGAAATTAACTTCAACCAAAATAACTTTTCAAGTAGTCATTTAACATTTGGCACACAACAAATTAGTCACTTTGGCAGTATACCAGATTCTAAATGACAAATGTAGATGACAGGCCAATACAGACCAAGGATTGAGAGTGGAAAATATCAACGATATGAAATATAGAGCAAAATACTTGAGTACCCTGAATATCAACCCAGCATTCAGAGAGCAGGCGTACCACAAATAATAGTAATAATAATAATAATAATAATAATAATAATAATAATAATAATAATAATAATAATAACAACAATAATAATAATAGATGCATAAACAATAGCATTGATACAACCAACTTAACAAACACCAAATTGCATGCTCGATTTTTGGATGAATTATTATCAGAATTTTTATATTAATACAGACGTGAGACAAGGAGATGGACTCTTCCCGATTCTAATTCAACTGTGACTTGAAGAAAGTGATCAGAGAGTGGAACAAAGAAATAAATCAGAACAATGCGATAAATAGAATTAGATTATACCATAAAATTTGGGATTAAAAGTTTATGTATCGCGTATGCAGACGGCATTAAACTCTTTGCAAAGAATCTAGAGATTGCAATAAGAGAGACAGAAGCTGACAATGAAGGCGGCACTACAAATGTCCATTGAAAGCCTGCCTGCTTGCTTACAGTCATAGCGCAGTTGTGTGCTGTGTTGCTCGTTTCTTAATTCGATAGGAATTATGAAGTGTGTTATGTTCCGTGTGTACAATGGTATAGGGTGTCTTTATGTACGGTTCATATGCATTAACTCGGTTGTGAAAGAATATAGGAATATTTTGTTTAACATACATTGATTCTGTTACTTAAGTGAATAGCATATTGAGCTTTTGTTTTTTTCAGAGAATTAACCACTGGGGAGCGTAATCATGTATTTGTTTAAACTGCGAATAATTCCACGAGAGCCATTCACAATTTGTTTCCAAAAAACTAAGTTATTAATAGAATTATGTGGCCCTTTCGGATCCCCCATTTAACAACCTGCGGGGGTAAATTAAAAACGCCGTTTACAAGACAAACCTGCACACCATACAAGAACTCAAAAATAATATTTGTCAGGAAATTGTCCGGATTTATCAAAATGAACTACAGCGAGTAATGAATCATTTCCTAAAGAGACTCAAAAAAATGTATGGGGAAGGAAGGCCAGCAGTTTCAACACCTCATTTGGTAATTTGGTAAATAATGATCCTCTTAAATGAGTTTGTGTATTGTGTATTGTTTTACCCTCTAATCATCACACCCGGCTAACGAAAGGCGCGCTCACCCATAGGCAGAACACTCCAGGGGCAAGCAAAACTGAAAGTACGGAAGATGCCAGAGATTCAATATGAACAGCAATAGCCCAAATATCGTGATATAAAAAGAGCCTAATAGTTAAAATTCTCAGGTGAACTTCAGTGAGAAGGTAGCACTGGAAGAAAGAACAAGGAAAATGGAGATAGCTTGTAGATATGCCAGAATACCTCCAAATCCATAACCTTATATTATCAGGACAAATTTGGAGACTAAATAAACCAGGATGTCTATATGTGGCGGGAAAAAAAGACTGAAAAGAGCTTTCGACAGTAAAAAAAGAAAGAAAAGAAATGTCTAAGGAAGATCCTGCAGCCTAAAATAGTAAATCAAATCATGAACATATGAAAAGTTAGAGAAAATCTTCAATGCTTAAAAATACTGAAACAAAATTTTAAAAAATGGAAAACTCTACCTGCAAGCACTATATAATTTGCCGAAAAAAGGGAAATAAAATAAAAAAACGAACTTCTAAACGAAGACTCTAATAAAGGGAATTATTAAAAAACACTTCTTGCACTTGTCAAAAATAAATGGAATATATTTTCTTAAATTAATTTAGTATTAGAACACTCACCAAGGACCTCCGCTATAATAACACAGTTTGTAGTCAATGGTGACAAGTACAATATTAATTCCTATTTGATACTAATATATACGAAAGAAACATAAACGCGCGCTACGAATTCCCTCAGTTATGACGTGGCAGTTACGCAGTAACTTTCCGTTGGCAAAATCAATTTCCATTTGCACAGTGGAATAAGGACCCTACTACTATAACTACACAATGCAATCAAGAATTATAAATGAAATACGTTTTTCCTGTTTTTATTGTAATTATTTTAAAGAGTTGTGAAAGCTATTAGATAACGTTTTAATATAAACGCAGACTTTATTTAGCTTATAATGGCTACATTGATCCTCCATAGAGAAAGAACAAGAATGTACAACGCCATGAAATGTTTTTAAAAAGACATTCTCCTCATTTCCTCTGAGTAATCAATGCTGAGTATGACTTTCTTACCTCTAGCCTTACAACCACTGTCAGCAATTCTCACGGCACAGCGCATTATCATCCCGTCTTCGCGAAGTTAGTGTTTACTCTTCTCACCCCCTCCACCTTCATTGCTGGTGTGTTAGGAGGGCTGTCTTCTTGTTCCTGTAAACTTGTTTAACGGTTGATCAAGCGATAGGTCTGCAGATCATCCCGTGGGCGAACACTCAGGTATCTTCTTTCTCTTTTCTCTTCCACTTTATCTTCTATACGACATGTCTCTCTCGCTTCTATCGTCTGTTCCACTGCACCATATTCTCTCCCTAAGGCCCCTGCCGTATGAGAAGAGTAAAGGTTCTAAAGGGACACTGCTTTTGCCCCACGAAATGCTACGTCTATCTCAGTCAAATTTGCTTTCATACAGCCTCCCCCTTAGCTATATTTGGGTTCTTTCCACCTTTCTTCATGATTACCATCATCTGAAGGCCCATCGGGCTCCTTGGGCGGGTTCGATCCCGGTCAGGACCGATGGATTTTTTCGGGCGTAAAAATTCTAAGTATGGCTTCTTTCGGAAGGGAAGTAAAGCCGTGGGTCCCATGTCGTATATTTGCGGCACGATAAAGAACCTCAAGCCTGAAAGAAGAGGCCTCTGCGCAAAATTTGTTGGCCGTTTCACTCCCTGAATTGAATAAGGCTGATGACCTGCGATGTTAAAGAGCGTCCGTAAATAATACATAAAAAAAAAGTTCTCCCAACTTCCTTCTTACTGTAGGTTTATGGTTGAAAACTCTTTGTCTAACATAATTAGCTTAAATATAGTTATGCTATATTTTATATATAAACGTAATTACCTACAGAAAATGGCAGAATTTAATGTTATGCTCAAGCAGTGTATCGAATACACTTATTTATCACATTCTATGGCCATTTTAAAGCATATAATATATTTGAGGTTAAATATTACACATTTACTCATATCTTTAACTCATTTAGCAATTACCTACCTGTTTACTAATTCATATATATTTATAAATATATATATATATATATATAAATGAACCAACAAAACAAATTACATATTAAATGATAATTCTTTTATAATATTTGTTGCTTTAGGATTTTTATATTTTTTATCTTATTGTGTGATATATGCATAATGTATTGTAATTTATGGCATTGTAGGTATTTTTTTAACAAAATAATATTTATACAAAGAGCTATGTACATTTCCCCACAGAACATTCATAACAAATTATCCTATAAAATTCACCAAAAATTACACCTGGAAACTTCCAAACAGCTACCTATAAATAAGTAAAAACAATGGAATATTACTATCACCAAGTAGGTTATGTCCAAGTTTTAATAACTTTGTCCATGCTGATGGAAACATTGAAGAGCGCTGCTCCAAGTAAATAATAAATTGAATTATTTTTCTGTGTTATTGTTGATAATTGCTATTGCCTCTAGGAATGAGATATACTTGGGCAATTAGATTCCTAAAAGCTCAGTGATGCCTTTTAAGCAACGTTTTGCCCACTTTCATAAGAAATGGATTTTTGTTGATTTGTTTTATTTACGGACGCTCTTTAACATTTCAGGTCATCAGTGTCCCATTCTAATCAGGTCGTGAAACGGCCGACAAATTTTGCTCACAGGCATCTTCTTTCACGCTTGAGGTTCCTTTTCGTGCCGTAAATCTACGACACGGGACCCAAGGCTTTACTTCCAATGGAAGCCATACTTAGGATTTTTACGCCCGAAATAACCCATCGATCCTGGCGCGGTTTGAACCCGCGAAACAAGTATAATTCACTACACCACCAGAACCGAGATAAGAAATGGAAAAAAATCTATCATTTTACTTAATATTTTTATTTTTCAAAGCGAGTACTTCAATAATGGCAATCATATACTTTTAAATTTAAGATCGAAGCCGAAAAGGAACCAATAATATTAATGTCTAATGGTGCACTATTCTCAAGTGTTCTAGAAAGTAAGCATAAGGCATTGCTTTAATTTGCAGGTGGGACAATGTGACCATGAAATAACGTGTTTGCTAAAGGAAACCGCTTAGCTCCTTTCTGTTACTTCATCCTATAAGACTGAATTATGTTTCCTGTTTTAGCTACAAGAAACAATAAAAATGAACTTAAAAATTCCGTAATATATATAATTATTATTTTGACATTTTCAATGTAAATTTATTTTAATAGTATCCATGATATCAGAATGTGGCAACATACCTATTGCTCTAACAAATCACTTTTGGAAATATCAGTATTATCATTTCAGACTTTTTTAAGACTTAAAATCACACCCTATATAGCTGAATAGACACAACAAAAAGGTAATCATTTTATGTAAACTCTGTGTTTCTTCTTTGATAGTTTTTTTGACGTCTTAAGGAATTAATTCTAATATAAGATTTAAACACATTTATTATTTTATAATTTAATTACGTTTGAAGACCTCCTTTTAGATGAGGCAAATGTGTGATGTATTGAAAATGGAACTTAGTAGTACTGGTAGTAGTAGTAGTAGTAGTAGTAGTAGTAATAGTAGTAGTAGTAGTAGTAGTAGTAATAGTAGTAGTAGTAGTTGTTGTTGTAGAGTAGTAGTAGTAGCGTAGTAGTAGTTGTAGTAGAGTAGTAGTAGTTGAAGTAGAGTAGTAGTAGTAGTAGCAGTAGTAGTAGTAGCAGTAGTTGTAGTATTAGCAGCTGGAGTAGTATTAATAGTAGTAGTTGTTGTTGTAGTAGTAGTAGTTGTTGTAGTAGAGCAGTAGTAGCAGTAGTAGTAGTACCAGTAGTTGTAGTATTAGCAGCTGGAGTAGTATTAATAGTAGTAGTTGTTGTTGTAGTAGTAGTAGTTGTTGCAGTAGAGTAGTAGTAGTAGCGTAGTAGTAGTAGTAGTAGTAGTAGTAGTAGTAGTAGTAGTTGTTGTAGTAGAGTAGTAGTAGTAGTTGTAGTAGAGTAGTAGTATTAGTAGCAGTAGTTGTAGTATTAGCAGCTGGAGTAGTATTAATAGTAGTAGTTGTTGTATTAGTAGTAGTTGTTGTAGTGGAGTAGTAGTAGTAGCAGTAGTATTAGTAGCAGTAGTTGTAGTATTAGCAGCTGGAGTAGTATTAATAGTAGTAGTTGTTGTAGTAGTAGTTGTTGTAGTAGAGTAGTAGTAGTAGTAGTAGTAGTAGTAGTTGTAGTAGAGTAGTAGTAGTAGTAGCAGTAGTAGTAGTAGTTGTAGTATTAGCAGCTGGAGTAGTATTAATAGTAGTAGTAGTAATAGTAGCAGTAGTAGTAATAGCAGTACTAGTAGTAGTAATAGTAGTAGTAGTAGTAGTAGTAGTAGTAGTAGTTGTAGTAGCACCAGCTGGAGTAGTAGTAGTGGTAGCAGCTGGAGTAGTAGTAGTAGTAGTAGTAGTAGTAGTAGTAGTAGTGTAGCAGTAGTGGTAGTAGTAGTAGTAGCAGCAGCAGCAGTAGTAGTAGTAGTAGTAGTAGCAGTAGTAGTAGTAGTAGTAGTAGTGGTAGCAGCTGGAGTAGTAGTAGAGTAGTAGTAGTAGTAGTAGTAGTAGTAGTAGTGGTAGTGGTAGCAGCTGGAGTAGTAGTAGTAGTAGTAGTAGAAGTAGTAGCAGCAGTAGTAGTAGTAGTAGTAGTAGCAGCAGCAGTAGTAGTAGTAGTAGTAGTGTAGCAGTAGTAGTAGTAGAAGTAGTAGTAGTAGCAGCTGGAGTAGTAGTAGAGTAGTAGTAGTAGTAGTAGTAGTAGTAGTAGTAGCAGTAGTAGTAGAAGTAGTAGTAGTAGTAGTAGCAGTAGTAGTAGTAGTAGTAGTAGTAGCAGCAGCTGGAGTAGTAGTAGTAGTAGTAGTAGTAGTAGTAGTGTAGCAGCTGGAGTAGTAGTAGTAGTAGTAGTAGTAGTAGTAGTAGTAGTAGTAGAAGTAGTAGTAGTAGTAGTAGTAGCAGCAGTAGTAGAGTAGTAGTAGTAGTAGTAGCAGCAGCAGCAGCAGTAGTAGTAGTAGTAGTAGTAGTAGTAGTGGTAGTAGTAGTAGTGGTAGCAGCTGGAGTAGTAGTAGTAGTAGTAGTAGTAGTAGTAGAAGTAGTAGTAGTAGTAGCAGCAGTAGTAGAGTAGTAGTAGTAGTAGTAGCAGCAGCAGCAGCAGCAGTAGTAGTAGTAGTAGTAGTAGTAGTAGTAGAAGTAGTAGTAGTAGCAGGTGGAGTAGTAGTAGTAGTAGTAGTGGTAGCAGCTGGAGTAGTAGTAGAGTAGTAGTAGTAGTAGTAGTAGTAGTAGTAGTAGTAGTGGTAGCAGCTGGAGTAGTAGTAGTAGTAGCAGCAATAGTAGCAGCAGTAGTAGTAGTAGTAGCAGCAGCTGGAGTAGTAGTAGTAGTAGTAGTAGTAGTAGTAGTAGTAGTAGTGTAGCAGTAGTAGTAGTAGTAGTAGCAGCAGTAGTAGTAGTAGTAGTAGTAGTGTAGCAGTAGTAGTAGTAGTAGAAGTAGTAGTAGTAGCAGCAGCAGCAGTAGTAGTAGTAGTAGTAGAAGTAGTAGTAGTAGCAGTAGTAGATGATGATGATGATTGTTGTTTAAAGGGCGCACAACAGCAAAGGTCATTAGCGCCCAAACATACTAAAAACTGCGTCAGAACTAAAATATAAATAGTAAACACAAATCAAGTCTGAGCAGCACGTTGTGCAACAAAATAAAAGCCCATAACAAATAACAAGGGGGTGTAATGGTCAACAAAGGACTGGTATTAAAATAGCCGCAATCGTGAAAACAACAGTCCTATAATGGTCTAAAAAGGGTCAATAAAACCCTGTAACCACCAACACTAGAACATATAAAAACTGGTAGTAAGAAACATCAGCAAAAGCTGAAAATAAACCAGTAATGTAAAAGTCTAAACTGGTAACAATAAAACCCCAAAACAGTAACAAGGGTTATATATAACAACGCAATAAAAGACTGGTACTAAAAACAATGCATCAAATGCTGAAACAACAACAGTCTTAAAAGCGTCTAAAAATGCCGTCATGGATAAAAAGAGAACACCTCACACCTTGCTCCAAAAACCACAAACACGGATAAAACGGAGCACGCGCTCAACAGCAACCACATCATCTGCAAGTAATTCCTCAATAGAGGAGGGCAAACCTAGTCTATGTCTAAAAGCTGCCAGATGATGGCATTCAATTAAAATGTGACGCACTGTAAAGGGGTGGTCACAGTGGGGGCAAGCTGGAGCGGGTTGACCATTAAAAAGGTGAGAATGACTAAAACGGCAATGCCGAATTCTAAGACGAGCTAAAATTACTTCTTCGCGACGAACAGCGCGAGAAGAAGTCGACCAGTTAAAAGGGGCGCATTTACATTCACGGAGCTTATTATTTGGGAGTAATTCCCACTCCTCGCGCCAGCGCGAAAAAATGGCTCTACGTAATGAATGTATAAAATCCCCGAAATAAAAACGCTGCTCGTACTCAGCAGGGTCTAAAAGAGCGGATTTTGCTGCAACATCTGCGGCCTCGTTACCTGGGAGTCCGACGTGTCCAGGCACCCATAGCAGTGTTACCCTGACGCCAGCGTCGAAAAGGGTTAAAACTACATTTTGGACCATCTGTACAAGAGGGTGGGGATTGTACAGCTGTTTAAAACTTAAAATAGCACTCAAAGAGTCGGAACATATAACACTGTTCCCCAGCCCGTGATCAGAAATAAATAAAACCGCCCGATAGATAGCATAAAGCTCCGCCATAAAAATAGATGTTGCAACGTTAAGACCGTACGTAAAACTTGCCCCATTTGAAACAAGAGCACATCCTACACCCGTGTCACATTTAGAACCGTCCGTATAGATAAAATTCCAGCCATTAAACGAGGATTTGATCTCGCTAAAAGAACAACGAATAATATGTGCTGCGGTCGAAGATTTCGGACAGGACGTGAGCCCAAGATGAACGGGGGCCTCTGCTAAAATCCAGGGGGGAGAAGAAGTTTCCCCGGCTAAGAAAAAAGCAGGTAACTCAATGTCTAGCGTCCGTAAAATCTCCCGAAAACGAAAGCCAGGGGGCTTAGGAGTAAAAGACCGAGCAGCATAAAAACGATCAAAAGACACATTAAAAAACGGCCCATTCGTGGGATGACGAGGTTGCGCTGCTAAGCGACAACCGTACGCGGCCAGTAAAACATCCCTACGATAAAACAACGGAGGTTCTCCAGACTCCGCACATAAACTCAGCACAGGACTGGTGGGGAATGCCCCAATGGCGACACGGATACCTCGGTGATGAATCGGGTTCAGGCGGCGCAGAACAGAAGGCCGCGCAGAGCCATAAACCACACAGCCATAATCCAGTTTCGATCGGATATGAGATCGGTAAAAACGTAAAAGTATAGTCCGGTCAGCTCCCCAAGATGTGCCACATAAAACACGTAAAATGCAAAGAGAACGTTCACACTTGCCTTTTAGTTGCGCTATATGCGATGACCAGCATAATTTCCTATCGAACACCAAGCCAAGGAACCTAACTTCGTCTGCGAAAGAGAGTGCGTCTGGGCCAAGATGGAGCGAAGGTGGAGGATACTCCTTGTGGCGCCAGAAGTTCATGCAGACGGTCTTCTCTGCGGAGAAACGGAACCCGTGAGAGACACTCCAAGCGTGAAGGCGGTCGAGACAGCATTGGAGGCGGCGTTCCAAGAGACAGGTTCTCCGAGAGGAAAGATAGATGGCAAAATCGTCCACAAATAACGACGATTGTATTCCTGGCGGTAAACATTCGGTGATAGAGTTAATCGCAATGGCAAATAGTGTGCAACTAAGTACCGAGCCCTGAGGTACGCCGTTCTCTTGAATAAAATTAGACGATAAAACTGATCCCACGCGAACATTAAAAACTCGGTCCTTCATAAATTCCTGAATAAAAACAGACATACGCCCACGTATGTTCCAACCGTGAAGCGTTCGGAGGATACCGCCTCTCCAACAAGTATCGTACGCTTTCTCCAGGTCAAAAAATACGGCAACCGTTTGGCACTTGCGCACAAAACCGTCCATTACATGGGTAGTTAAAGACACCAGGTGGTCGATTGAGGAACGATGACGCCGGAAACCACACTGGGCGTTCGTTAATAATTGCCTCGACTCCAACCACCACAAGAGCCGTCCGTTAATCATGCGTTCCATCACCTTGCAAACGCAGCTGGTGAGGGAAATCGGACGGTAACTGGAAGGAAGATGTGGGTCCTTTCCAGGCTTAGGTATGGGAATGACGGTAGCCAATCGCCAAGCGGAAGGAAATGTGCCGTTACACCAAATAAAATTAAAAGTTCGTAATAAAAATGCTTTGCCTTCTGCTGGTAAATGCTGCAACATGGCAACATGAATGTCATCAGGTCCCGGTGCGCAATGTCGAGAGGTAGAAAGGGCATGCTCCAGTTCCCTGGCGGTAAAAGGAACGTTGTAGCTCTCCTGATGGTCGGAGGCAAACGAGAAACCTTTCCTCTCAACCTGCTCCCTTAATGCGCGAAATGTAGCCGGGTAATTGGCGGAACTAGAAACATCAGCGAAGGTTCGCCCTAAAACATTGGCGACGTCAATCGGAGTGGTGAGCACTCGATTTAAAATCCTAAGACCGGGTATAGGTGTAAACCTTGGTTTGCCAGCAACGCGGCGTAGCCGTTCCCAAACTACGGATGAAGGCGTTGTGCGGTTAAAAGAAGAGGTAAAAGAAATCCAAGAGGCCTTTTTGCTATCCTTAATGACTCGGCGGCATTTGGCGCGAAGTTGTTTGTAGCAGATCATATTTGCTGAAGTAGGGTGGCGACGAAAAACTCGGAGAGCACCTCGGCGTGCACGCAATGCATCCCGGCATTCATCGTTCCACCAAGGAATCGGTAAGCGTCTGGGGTGCCAAGACGACCGGGGAATAGCCTTATCTGCGGCTGTTATGATGACAGTACGGAGGTGCTCGATCGCGACGTCGATAGATGGAAAGTCACACCCTGAAAATTCGGCCAAAGATCGATAGAGAGTCCAATTCGCCTTATCAATGAGCCATTTTGGCGTGCGCTGTGAATGTGCGTTCGGAGAGAGTACATGGATCTGACACGGAAAGTGGTCACTGGAATGTAAATCAGAGATGACGTTCCAGGTGAGATGTACAGCAAGCGAGGCAGAACAAATGGATAAGTCCAAGTGCGAAAAGCTGTGAGTGCTGTCAGAAAGAAAAGTAGGTTGACCAGTATTGAGAAGTATAAGATTGTGATTCAGCAAAAAGTCAGCTAAGAGGTTACCTCTTGCACACTCCGTGGTGGAACCCCAAAGGGGGTGGTGTGCATTGAAATCCCCCAAAAGGAGAACAGGGGGTGGTAGCTGAGACAAAAGATCGTCCAGGTCAACTGTGGTGATGGTGCCGGACGGAGGTAAATAAACATTGCAGACCGAAAAACTAAGGCCAGAAAAGTGAACTGTAGCTGCAGCAGCTTGTAAAGGAGTCTGGAGCTGTAATGAGGTGCTGTACACGTCGTTTCGAATTAAAAGTAAAACTCCGCCGTGAGCGGGAGTGCCATCTTCGGGAGGGAGATCAAATCTCACCGAAGAGTAACGGCGTAAATTAAAAGAATCACTTGGGCGAAGCTTGGTCTCTTGGAGACACACAAGCAAAGGGTCAGTAGAACGTAAAATTAATTCGAGGTCAGGTCTTCGACTACGGAGACCACGCACATTCCACGAAAGGATAGCCATTGTTAAAATTAGATAAAAGAAGCTAAAAATTTACCACCTTACTTTTTGGACGGTGCAGGGCGAAACAAACGTCCTTTTTTCAGTCGCGTGGGACTCGGTGGTTTTGAAGGAGCAGGCACATCCTGCTCCATCACTTCCTCAGAGGGAGGGCTCTCCCGCTGAGAAGCATCCACCGATTCCAACGCCTGGAATCGGTTGGATGTAGATATAGGCGGCGACGGCGACCGCCTAGCGGGTTTGCTCCCATCATGGGAGCGTGACCTCCGAGGAGGAGAAGGGCTCTTTTTCTGCTCTACCTGAGTTGACGACTTTAAAAAATCCGTACGGGTAAAACTCGTCCTGAACTTAATATCAGGGGCATTAAAAACAACCGCTTTGGGCTTCACGGTAGAGCGCTTTGGAGAACTAGGAGTAGTTTGGACCCGTGTAAAAACAAGATCGCAGGTCTGCGTACTGCTATCGCACTTCTTGGGCGCAAAAGAAGCTGCTGCGCTGTAGGTGCCGGTCTTAGGCACGACAGGTTGGCGAGACTGGAATCGCTTCCGG